>CM060180.1:87767171-88214671 GCA_030549775.1 Tamarix chinensis
ATGCAAATGAACAAAGCCCTATTGGAGAAGCATCGATGTATTTTAATATAGGGAGGGCTAGATGGAGAGTTTTGGGATGAGGTAATTCACATGGTAGCATACCTGATGAACTAGTTACCAAATTGGTCCATTAAATTAAATAAATTTGAGGATTTGTGGTCAGGTAAACTAGTTGATTACTCTAATTTGCATGTATTTGGTTGTCTTACTTATGCTTATGTAAATGATGGTAAACTTGAGTCTAGAGCAAAGAAATATATCTTTCTTCCTTGACATCTAGAGTGAATGATGGTTATAAGACCCAACTATATCCAAGTTCTTAACTACCAAGGATGTTACCTTCAATGAGTTAGTGTTCCTCTGAAAGATTAAGTCCTATGATGGTGTTAATAAGAAGGTGGAGTAGTATAGTGCTTCAAGATAGTTAGAGGTTGAGTTTGAGTTAGAAGACAGAGACCCTTTTGATAAACCAAATATTCATGAAGTGGGAGGAATAAGGCAGCAGGTAGAGCAAAGGGGCATCACTCTAGGTAGAGCATGGAGAATTCTTAAGCCTCTTGTCAGGTATAGTTATGAAGAATTAGCTAGCTATGCTATATATAGTTTACAGACTTTTATTGATGTGAAAGAGCCACTATCATTTTTAAAGGATACTGAGAGTACTGATTGTACTAATTAGTATGCTACTATAGTGGAGGTGATGGGGTCCTTATTGAAGAATCAGACATGGGAACTTGTGAGGGCACTATAGAATTTTTTTTTGTTAATTATAAGTTTGCGTATAATTCAAATAGGAAGCTTAAGGGGTTGAGAGACCGAGGAACAAGGCTTGTTTAGTTACATGTGGATTCAGTTAAATTATAGGCATGGACTATAACAAAGTATTTTCTCCTATGGTTAGACAAATTTCTATTCGTACTTTGATTGTACATGTGGCCATGCATGATCTTGAGTTGGAACATTTGGGATGTTAAAACTAATTTTTTTAATGGTGAGATTGAGGAGGAGATTTACATGTGATAGTCTAATGGGTTTGTGGTTGAGAGGATGTGTGATAATATGTGCCTACTGAGGAGGTCATTGTATGGTTTGAAGCAATCTCCTAGATAGAGGTATAAATGATATTTTAAGTTTATTCTTGAGCATGGTTTCTGTAAGAGTGACTATGATTGATGTGTGTACTTAAAGGACATAGAGGGTAGCTATTTTAGTGTGTCTTTTACTATATGTTGATGACATGCTTGTAGTAGAAAAATATATCTTTGATGTTTATAACCTGAAGGTAATGTTGAAAATTGAGTTTGAGATGATGGAACTTGGAGATATGAAGAGGATACTTTGTATAGAGATCATTAAAGAACTACGAGTAGAAGCTTTTATACTTGTCATAAGAGTCCTATGTGAACAAGGTGGTGGAGAGATTTCATATGATGGATTCTAGGATGGTGAGCACTCCATTTCCTAATCACTTCAAATTATCTACTTTTAATTTTCCTAAATCTAAAGAGAAAGAGGATTCATTGTGACTATTTTATATTCGAATGTTGTTGGTTGTATCATGTGTAATATAGTGTGTACCTAGCTTGATATTCCTTAAGCCGTCAATTTTGTGAGTTAATATATAGCAAATCAAGGAAAGGCTCACAAGCAAACATTAAAGTGGATCCTTAGTTCCTTGAAGGGAATGACATAAGCTTGTATTGAATATGAAAGATCAACTAATTTACTAGTTGGGTTCATGGACTCTAATTATGGTAGAGACCTTGAGAAAAAGAGATCTATAAGTGGGATTCGTTTTTGGTGTTGGTTGTTTAGCTATTAACTAGAGGTCATCCTTGTAGGAAGTAATAGCCTTGTCCACTACCAAGGTAGAGTATGTAGCTTGGTGGTTTGATATGAGATTTAGAATTTGGTCATGGTGCTCTAGTTGTTCGCGATGATATCTAGAGTACTAAGTGTTAGCAAAGAATAAAAGTTATTTTCATCATCTAACGAAACACATTGACACTAGATATCACATTATCGAAGATACAGTTGCTACAGATAAACTTCTGTTGGAGAAAGCGGGTACTTTGGATAATCTAGCTAATATGCTAAAGAAGCCAATAATTGTAGGTAAGTTTGATTGTTTCTCAACTTGATTGGTGTTCATAAGCCATGCACTCCTTCAATTGTCTAGGGTGTTTTGTATAGCTCTTTACATGTTATGCATTAAAAATACTATATCAAGATGGAGAATTATAAGTCTTGACTTGGTATTTTAGCACAACATAATATTACATTGGTACATACAGGCGTTGGAGAAGTTGAGGGTAGTATAGAGAATTCTATAAGAAACACAGCGATCTCGTGTTAATAAACATGGTTTATGTTTTTGAGATAAACCTTTGATACATTTTGGGGAAATTTAAGAGTAATGAAATAAACATAGGGGGTCCTCTATTTCCTAAACATAAACTATGTTTTTTCTTTTTTTCCAAAACACTTTATTTTGTCTTAGAGGGTTTTTTCTTCTATAAAAGGAGACATATTGAAACCTTAGCGATTAAAATTTGTGATTCCCAACTTCTTCTTCTTCTTCTCCGTATGATTCTCCATTAAAAAAGAATTATAGATTTGTGTAATTTTTTGATTGATTAATTTAATCATACTATCATAAAATAAGAGAACGAATAAAGATCTCTACTTTTTTCTTAATTATTCTATTATATGATTGAATCATTAATTGTGTATAATATTGTTAACTACAAGTTTGTTTAAATCTCTCTAAATCCATTCTAATTGCATAACAAATATAAATCTCTAACCCTAAGCAATGGCCAGCTACTGGCCCACCTTATTATCCTCAATATATTCTAATTGTGAATCATACCCTTGGATATTCTCCTTTACTCCCCAAAGTAGAAGCCTAATCATCAGAGTGGCCACATATTTATAGCATCAGTACGGTGAATTACTAGTGAAGTAAACTACCTACAAAATTGTAAGGCTCATGCAACACACTAAAATCACACAGTAGCATGGTGATAAGCATATAAATATAAATTAACACTTAGGCACATGCCTATAATATAACAAGGCATGGTTACTTAGAAATCTAGAATAATAATAATAATAATAATGTAAATGCATCACAACCACACAATGTAAACAATAGTATAAATACTCTTATAGTGATCACATAACTTTTAGTTATTAAGGAAATTCATTCAAATACACCTAATTATTCACCATGAATAAAAGTTATGGAAACAAATAAACACAATGGCATACCACACCCATCACACATCGAGTGTATATGCCATAAGGGCCAATAAAAATTGGGATACCTTACCGACCACATGTGGTTGAAGTACATTAAATGGGATTATACTAGGATGCCTCGCCACCAAACCTTGAATGCCTCTATCACAAGGGATAAAAAGTTTAGATACCACACTCACCTAAATAATTAACAATTTGAAGTGTCAGGGTGCTTGTACTAGGATTTCTCACCCCCTTAGCTATACATTGATGCCATATTAATTTGCCATAGTATAATCCTATACCAGAAAGATATGCACATATTCCCTACCGACTGTAACCTGGCAAACAAGGAAATAGGTAATGAGGGAAAATATAAACCACAAGGTGACCTTTCCATTAACTCCTTGTCAGTTACCCCGAGATTTGGGGAAAAAGGCTCAAATAAAATCTTATTATATTATTATTAATTAGAAAGTGATATCGCAAATCATAGATTAATTCCACAAAAAACCAATTGTTTATTTCCAAGTGGTAACATGAAACACACCATAAGGCATAAAAGCCACTAGTTGGGTGTTTCCAAGTGATAATACCAAATAAAAATAAATTTAATTATTATCTAAATTGGGTGTTTCCAAGTGATAACAAAAAACATATCACAAGGCATAAAAGTTTCCAATTGGGTGTTGAGAGATGAGACGAAACTTAACCAATTCAACTTTTAAATATCATCATGTGTGGCATCCTTAACAACATCATGTGTGGCTTTTGGCGATGAATGACATAGTGACCCTAGACAAGGTTTAAAAACACTATGCATTGCAAAGTAGCTTATATCATTGAATAAATACAAAGTTGGACCAATATAGAAATTAGAATTTGCCTCATAATACTGGTAGCCATCATTTGACTCATTTCTGACATTCTCTTCTCAAAAGCAGCCATAGATTGATCTTATTTCTCTCTAAGCCTGTCTATCTAACTTTGTAGAATACATAACTTATTTTGCTGCTCATCTATATTACTTTGTTGATATATGATTTTTTGTTATTCTTCTTCTTGAATCCTTGATTTGATCGAGCCACCATACCTACTACCTTTCCTTCTTGTGTATCCAGACATTGGGCCCAAAACATGAAGTAACATCTCTTCTTGTGTTTTAGGGGCTCCTTATTTATCCTTATATTTCACAATCTAGTGGAGGTCTCCGTACAATACACATCATAACATTTTACATACATATAGATTTATAGTTATTATAATCAATTCGTTGTACAAAATAACATATTCAATGGCAACTTCTTTAGGGATAAATATTGAGCAAACTAAATACACATCACAAAACAATGTGGAGAATAAATTAAAGATACTAATACAAATATAGAAATAATTTACATGAATTTTATTGGAGTGTCCATCATTAACCCACTCCAGTACTCCTTGATCACTTATATGTGTGTGTTGAGCAATTCAAATCACTTCAGCACTCGGCTTGACATCACCATTCTTCTTCATCTGTTAAGACACATTACTTAGTCATTTTTTTAATCAATATAAAGAAATATAGTAAATATAACTAATTCATATTCTTACCATTATAGTTTCTACCTCTCAAAAAGATACGTTTCCTATGATGTGTTGACACCATTTATCTAACTTTCAATTTTTGTTATTTTGTTGAATTATTTTCTATAATATAAGAATAAAAGAACTCAAGTTAAATAATGTATAACTAATAATGAAACAATTCAAGCAAAACATTTATCTTTCATGGCAAGAATTACCTTGAATTTATCATAATTTAAATTTTCACAACATTTTTTTCTAATTTTCTATGTCAAAATCAGTAGGTGGATTTTTCAAACATTTCTCTTATGTATCCCCACATTCTATGTAGTAAGAGTGCAAGCAAGCTAATAATGATATAAGCACTACATTATAAACAACATAAATGCTTTTAATATGGGCAGTTGAGTACTATCAATTATGCTAAACTTGTTCTATAATGTCACAACAAAATAATAAAATAAAACACAAACTATATGGTCAACTAACATAGTTTGGGATTTATAAAAGGAAAAGAATGCACATATATATATATATATATATATATATATATATATATATATATATATATACATATATATATATATATATACCTTCACTAGCAACCACATTGCATCACCGTGTTTAGCTGCTACTTGAATATGAGGTGATGCATCCACGAGGTCTTTGGTCTGCACAATATGTCCACAAAAAATTACCAAATTTCTAGCATTTTCTCCAATAGCTAGAGAACATAGTCAGGTATGTCAACCACTAGCTTTGTAGTACCACCTACTCTCTATGCCCTTTTCCTTTTAGCACTAGTAGTTGATGCTATTACAAAAATAAGATAATAAAATCAAGGCTTAGCCAATCTATACAACATAGGAGTTTAAAAGAATAAGATATATATGTACAAACTTATTTTTAACACGATTAGTAAAAATTACAGTACCTTGACTACTATTGCCATTATTTTTTGGGTTCACATTTTTTATAGACTCATTTTCATGCATATATTGAGTTCTTATTCAAGGTAGAGTATTTTTGGGTTAATTTCTTTCTCTTAGCATTAGATCAGCAGCCTTTTGCAAGTTCAAATTCATTTCAACTCTATCAACAAACTTCCGTATTACATTCCTTTTACTTCCACCTTATTAGTCATATAAATATATAATAACATCAAGAAAAGAAAATTAAGTCTATTGATAGGGCATAATGGAAACGATTTTTAAATCCTAAAAATGTACACTTAAATTCATAAATTTGTGAATTTAAGTATCTATTGAGCATTTACCTAGATCATTTGAAGGCACAATACATAAATCAAGATTTTGATATTCTTCTTGAACAGGACTATGATTATTAGAAGCAACAATATCCACAACATCCATATTAAGTTCACTTTCAATACAATTAACTTCTTCAACCTGATTGTGTTGAGGTCCATTGTGTTCAGATCCATTGGAAACAAAGTTTAACTTCTGCTTAGTTCTCGCACTGCCATTTTTTTAGCTCTTATGCTCTTACCTGCATTATCAGCAAAGTCATTGATAAAAAAAAACTACATTTAATATCAAGAAATTTAATTAAATGAGTTTAGATTTCAAAGCTAATTTTTATCCATTATGTGCTAGCTAATTACATGTTCCCAGAGCTGATATAAAAAGAACAATTATTATATAGCTAAATCTAATTTTTGGGCATTATATGCCAACTAATTACATGTTCCCTTAATTGATTTCAAATATGAAATTTATATGAGTTTCATATTATAAAATGATTAAAAACTATAATATAATTTGGGATGTGGTATATAAATTGCGGAATCAATTAGAATAGTTTGGTTAAGTTTTTTTAGCACTTTTGGAGCTAATCTATACATTTGACTTGGGATTAATTTCTAGATCAATTATACAAGCCTTATTCTAAATTCTAAAATTAGGTTGTTTTTGCTTGATAAACACTTTTAGAGATCTATTAGGTGAATTATAAGATGAAATTAGGTTGTTTCTACCTTATAAAAACTTTGAGGTCATATTTTTGTGATTAGTATGTCATTTTTTTTCATGGTATTAAATAAATAAATTTATATAAAAACATTTGAGGCCCATGGAACGATGGCCTAATAAACTTTCTTCCTTAATTTAGTTTGTGTATCTCATCTCTATTAACATCATGTCATTGTTCTCTCCAGTATTTTATAGCTTTGTTTATTGTAATTTTTTTGTTTCCATTTTCATGTATATATGAGCTTCAATTATACTTCTTGGTTGTCAACGTAATACGGTCTTCCCATTTTAATGTATTTATAATTATTTAATGATACTAGAGTGGTTGTTAGTCAACCTAAGTTTGTCATCTCCATGGCAAATAGTATGTTGATTCACTTTTTTTAAATTATTTTTTCTTTTAGGACCCAAATAACGCATATACTTGCACACATTGGCTATAAATAATATGTTTCAATCATCTTGGAAGTCCATTACTCTAGATGAAGTAGCTCATAAAATTGTTGCTAATTTAAATAATTAATGAAGTTGTTCTCCTTTGAGTTTTGAAAAGAAAAAGTGATCTATTAGTGCATACTAGATTGTATATGTTTCTTAAATATGCAAGAGTTCCATAAAATCTTTAAAATAAGAGTTAATAATTGGTAAAAGTACTTAAATATATATTTTACTTAAAACATCGGTCTATACATTGAAATTATGAATAATTGACACGGGTCTATAAATTATGGATAATTTATGATTTAGTAAGATGTGCTCATTTGTCTAAACATTTATCTATAATATCATTGACCCCACCAACCAAAAGATATCAACAAGATCCAATTAAAACATATGCACAAAGTAAGTATGTGAGATTTATAGAGTCTATTTAGACAAGCATGTTGTTTCAAAACACCAAGGTTAGACAACATTTCAAAATATAACATGTATTCTAACATAAATAAATAATAATAACAAGTTACTACTTCAACCAAGCAATGCCTTGGTAGAGCTAGGAAAATCCAATACAAATCTTATACAGCTCAAAACACATTTTTCCAAGGGTAGCCATGTATATGAGATATGAATACAGTACAACATAACTAATTCTTATCAACTCCATGGAAATACGAAGAAGCATGTAATGGTAAACTATAAGGCAAATTGATAATTCCTGTAAATTGGATCTATTAGATGAGTTAAATCTTTAAATTTTTCAATAAGATACCTTAAGGAAATAATATAGGATTGCTTGTAGTTTTTTTTAAATAAAAAATTCTACAGTTAACTCAAGAAGTGGCAAACTCTCATGTTTATGATTACATTCAAATAATCCTAGATTTCATGTGGTCACAGGACCAAAACTGTGACAATAAATGCATGATACTCTGATGAACTCACACTAAATAGAACCAAGAATATGAGATAACAATAAATAAAATCAATAAGATTCTTGATTTTGTGAGAATTGGTGAGAAAAAACATACTACTTTTGTTTTCTATTAGGATCTCGGCGTACTATAAATATATATTTTCATCTTTTATATCTTCTTAATTTAAAGTTTTATCAATTATTTAAGTAATATATAAGCTTACTTGCATTATTTATAATTTTGTGCTTAATTGATAATAATCTTAATTATTCTATTTAAAAATAAATTTAAGGATACATTCACAACATTTTTGACAACTTCTAGTCATTCTACTAATGTTGATCTGAGGCTTTCCTACATGTCCATTTCTTGTTTTGGGTGTTGTTAGTGGTAACTTGGTAGATAATCCAAGTTCCCAGCAGAAGGAATTTCTGGTTGGTATTTAAGAAACTATTAAGTATTTAAATCTTAGCCACAACTAGCTTCAAGGTTCACTGTTAATGTAGATGAGCCTGAAGTTTTTGAGAACCTAAAGGTGTTGGACGTTAGCTATAATTAGTGAGATCTACATAGTTAAACTTGCTAACAATTTATATTTTCTCTTTGGCATCCTCAATTGAAATATGTGTGCCTCTTCATATTTCAAACATTGATGATTTATTAATGAATAGTATAATGATGAAATGATTTATTATTGAAATATAAGGAAAATTATTGTATAGTTAATGAAGGATAAAGTTTGCTAAGTTTCTATAGGTTTATATGCACCATAGAAGCATTGTCTTAACTTACATGTTTTGATTTTGGTAAAAATATACATATTTGATTTCAAATATAAAATTTAGATGATTATAAAAGGATTATAAAACTAAAATGATTTTCACTTGGATCATTTGGGCATTAATATATATATATTTACATGTCTTATAAGTAGCTTATTATCTTGGATAAGTCACCAAGATAAAAGGTTAACAAAAAAATGTTCTAACATATATATCTATGAAAATAATAGGATTCCATATTTCAAATCTAAATACAACTAAAATTTGGGTCGCATTTTAATTATCTGGTGGTGGCAAGTGTTTGCCATTATACTAATTAGTTAGTTTAGAGACAATTATATTAATGGAGGGTGATTAGTTTCATCATAGAAGCAAGTAAGCAATATTATTAATTAAGAAGAAAACATTATAATAAGACCCAAACTAGGTAAAAGCATAATACCTTGCCCTCTACGATAATCAACACTTCCGTTTAGAATGTTCTTACACATAGTCTGTAGTCGATCTTACCCGAACATATGTGCAAACTAAAATAAGGTAATCTAATATCAAAATACAAAGAACACTAATAAAATTTGAAATAGATAAACATTTATAATATGCTATAATCATGACTCTATCAAAAAAGTAATTAAACTTTGTAGAATAACTAAAAAATATAAAAAAAATAGATATATAGTTGATGTCCATACACAAAGAAATACTTAGAAAAAAGTCACAGAATAGTCAAATCTTAGTCTTCAACATCATTAGCATCAATAAAATCATCCAAGTCTGAATATTGCTTCTTTTTCTCCTTTCACTTCCCCTGACTTCCTTCCCTTCATAGATTTATGGTCTGCATTTTACTAATTACCCATTTGATGACTTTTTCTCCTCATTATACTTCGAAATGATTTATCATTAAAGAAATATTTTCCATATGTCTTATGGATTGGAAAACATAATTAGAACCCTAAATCTCTTCTTATTTCACAACTTGATCATTAATTTGATCTAGTGCTTACTCTTCCTCCCCTTTTGGCATGCTATACAAGTCTCAAAGCTCTGTCTTAATCATAACATTTCAATCATCATGTCTTGGATCTAGAACATCAAATACCTGCTCCACTTATGATTCTAAAACATGATAAGTTCATATTTTGACATTTTTATTCCCTTAAAATCTTAGTTTTTAGTATTTTATTCAAGTAATATAGGTAAATAATTACGATTTTATATTTAAGTAATAATAATTACATAGATGTTATTATTTAAGCTTAAATGATAATAATTAAATAAATTTAGAGTATAATATTATTTATAAATTTTTCTTAAATTTTATTTTGCAGGTATTATTTTTAAACAAAAAGGAAAAAAAAATAAAAAGAAAAAAGAAAACTTAGACCTTTGGACCAAATGCTTGAGATAAAACAAAGAAAACAAGAGCCATCAGGGAGAGGCTGCACGGATCACAAGCCTAGAAGGGCAGAAGGAAACAAAGAAAGTAAAGAAATGGTCAGCAGGACTAACTTGGAAAGGAGGCAGAATGTCACGCCCTGACTTCTTTCTAAGCCAACTGCGTGCGGCACTTAGTCTTTTTCCACCTCCTTGGATGACTAAGTCAGCCTTCACTTCAAGATACCTCACTCTTGAATAAGAGGAATTTGCTTGGCACAAAGCCTTAAGAACTCACAAGGAGATACACAAGAGAGTTTGAGAGAATGAGAGCTTTATTGAGAGAGTTGTTGAGAGCTTCCAACTTGTGGATGGTGGAAATGAGACCCCTCACCCCCGATTTATAGTTGAGGCCTCCTCTTCCCTCCATCCCAAGGAACATTCTAAAGTGGGCTAGATCATATTCTCTCAAGAATGCTCCATTTAGAACCCACTAGGTTACTCTAGAGAGTTCCATACAAGTGTGTACAAAAGAGGATGGTTCTAGAGACATCCCCTCTAGAACCATCTATACAATGGTAGAAGCCTCCTACATCTTCTACATATATCTACACATAACCACATTATTCTAGAATGTTCTAGAATATTCCGCAAAAATAATGGTGCTCAAAGCGGGCCGTAACAACCTTCCCCACCTGAGCCATCATCATCCTCGATGATGAGGGAAGACAAGTATTGCTCAATTGTGTCCTTGAACTGCCACAAGTCTCCTGCCTTCTCCCAGCTATCTTGATTTTCGGGTAGCCCCTTCCATCGAACTAAGTATTCTTTGTAGTTAGGCATGCCACGCCTCTTGACCATCCGATCGTCTAGGATCTTCTCAACCTCCCAATCATAGGAAGTCACATTCGCGGGAGGAGCGCACCTGGACTCCTTTCTTGAAGGATCTTCCATGTCTTCATGATATGGCTTAAGTAAGCTCACATGGAAGACCGGGTGTACCTTGAGCTTGGGTGGTAACTCCAGCTGGAAGGACACCTTTACTACCTTCTTTGTGATATGATAGGGCCTTTCATATCTCCTCGCCAAGCCTTTGTGGACTTGGCGATATGCCTTGAATACCTGCGGTGACAACTTTACCATTACCAAGTCTCCCTCTTTAAACTCCAAAGGCCTTCGGTCCTTGTCTGCCCACTTTTTTTATTTTCCTCCAGGCCTTCTCTAGGTGTGCCTTGGCTAAGTAAATTTGTTCTTGCCATCCATGTGCAAAGGAGTGTGCAGCTGGACTACTCCCCTTATAACTCTTGGCCACTGTGTGTGGAGTGAATGGTTGGTGCCCCATGACCAACTCAAACGGACTATGCCCGGTGGACTCACTCCTTTGTAGGTTGTAAGAGAATTGATCCACATCAATCAACTTGGCCCAATCCCTTTGATTGGCACTCACAAAGTGCCTTAGGTACATTTCCACTAAGGCATTCACCCTTTCGGTTTGCCCATCCGTCTGCGGGTGAAAACTCTTGGAGAAATGGAGCTCGGACCCCATCATCTTAAATAACTCCGTCAAGAACTTGGTAGTGAATCGGGGATCCCTATCACTGATGATGGATTGAGGCAACCCCCAGTACTTCACTACGTTCTTGAAGAACAACTAGCGCACAAATCTGCCGTACAATCTCTGGGGCAGGGATGAATGTCCCATATTTGCTCAATCTATTGACCACCACCATTATCGATCCATATCCTTCAGACGTTGGGAGTGCCGAGATGAAGTCCATAGAGGCACTTTCCCAAGGTCTTTCGGGAATGGGTAAGGGCTCCAACAATCCTGCGGGACATCTCTGCTCATTCTTGTCTTGTTGGCAAACAAGACAAGTCCTCACGTAACCTTCCACATCATCTTGCATATGCGGCCAATAGTAAGCATCTTCAATAAGAGCGAGGGTGTGTTTCATACCTGGGTGTCCGGCCCATTTGGAATCGTGGCACTCCTTCATTAGGTCCCTTCACAAGTTTCCCCACCTGGGTATGTTGAGACGGTTTCCCACAGTCTATAGTACTCCATTCTGTTCCCAGAATCTCTGAGTCCTCCCTTCCTTTGCCATCTCCATTAAGCTCTTGGCAAAGGCGTCATGCACCATCCCTTCCTTGACTCATTCCAGGATATCTCCCGTAGGACCGCTCATACTGGCAAGCATCATCTTGCAACTTAGTGCATTAGCCACCACGTTAGCACTTCCGGGTTTATACTCCATCTTGTAATCGAATTCTGCTAGGAAGTCTTGCCAACAGGCTTGTTTGGGACTCAGCTTCTTTTGGTTCTGGAAGTAGCTCGTTGCCACATTATCCATTTTGATCATGAATCTACTTCTGAGAAGGTAGTGCCTCCATACCCGCAAGCAGTAAATGATGGCGGTCATCTCCTTGTCATACACCAGATACCGCCTTTCGGTATCATTTAGCTTGTAGCTTTCAAAAGCGATCAGATGTCTTTCCTGCATAAGAACTCCCCCAATAGCATAATCGGAGGCATCCGTGTGTACCTCAAAATCCTTAGACTAGTCGAGGAGGCTCAAGACTGGCTCTTCCATCACGACCTTCTTTAGGTCTTCAAAAGCCATCGCACACTCCTCATCCCAAATCCACGGGACCTTCTTCTTTAATCTGTTTGTGAGCGGTGTGGCCCTTCCCGAATACCCTTGAATGAATCTCTGATAGTAGTTTACTAGGCCAAGGAAGCTGCGGAGTTCACACACATTCTTTGGGGCTTCCCATTCTTGGATAGCCCGAACCTTGGCCGTATCCATCCCTATCTTTCCATCCTTGATATAGTGGCCTAGGAACTTCACCTCAGTGAGAGCGAAGGAGTACTTCTCCTTCTTTACGTAGAGCTCGTTCTCCCTTAGAAGTTGGAAGACCTTCCTTAAGTGCTCAACATGGTCTTCCAAGGTCTCACTGTAGACCACTATATCATCCAAATATACCACCACAAACTTGTCGAAGTAGGGATGGAAAATTTTATTCATAAGAGTGCAAAAAGTTGCAGGGGCATTGGTGAGACCGAAAGGCATAACAAGGAATTAATAAGAGCCATACCTTGTTACACATGCAGTCTTCGGCTTGTCTCCTTCGGCAATCCTTACTTGTTAATACCCCGATCGCAGATCCATTTTGGTGAAGTACCTTACCTTTCCAAGCCGATCAAACAAGTCATCTATCAAGGGCAAGGGATACTTGTTCTTCACCGTGATCTTGTTAAGTGCCCGATAGTCCACACACATTCGAAGAGAGCCATCTTGCTTCTTCTGGAATATCACGGGGGCACCATAGGGAGCTTTTGAGGGATGGATGAACCCAACATCAAGTAGGTCCTTTAGTTGCTTCCTCAGTTCCTCCAACTCGGGCGGGCTCATTCGGTAAGGACTTCGTGAGGGTGGCTTGGCTCCCGGTTCCAACTCGATGGCATGGTCCACCTCTCTCCTTGGTGGAAGCTTCTTGGGTAACTCGGCGGGCATCATGTCCTTAAACTCATGAAGGACCTGTTGTACTTCCTTAGGTACCTCCATGGGTGGTGGGGACTCCTCCTCAACCATTGAAGCCAAGTAGCAGACTTCTCCCTTTTTAAATCCCTTAGAAAATTGCATAGTAGAAAGAGAGCGGGACTCTACCTTGGCTCGTGCTAAGGGCACCATATGGCTTTGCTTCCCCTTTATGAGGTGCATGGTGCTATCCCCTGGGAATGTAAGTGGAGCTGCCACATCTATGAACTCCATCCCGAGCACCATATCATAGTTATCCATCTCGGTCACAGTGAAGTTTACCCTTCCTTCCCATGAGCTGAGGGTGATGGGAACTCCATATGCCACTCCGTGAACGGGCCTCGCATTTGAGTTTACTGCCTTCATTCTTTCGGGCTCCTTAGTGACCTTGAGATCCATCCTCCTTGCTTCCTTAGGGCTAAGGAAGTTATGTGATGCTCCGGTGTCAACTAAAGCCCTGCTTGTGACACCCTTCACTTGAACCTCCGCATACATCAACCCCTTAGCCTGATCCTTCGGCTTGGAGTTGATGGAGTTGAGTAGGGTTAGAGACCCCATATGAGTCTCACCCTGATCATCTTTTTCTATCTCGGTGGAAGCCATAGCACTCAAGGCTTTCTTTTGCGGGCAATCTCGCAAGAAATGGTTTCCACCACACATAAAGCATTCACGTTTATATTTGGAAAAATCCTTACCTCCATGCTCCTTCTCCTTGTCTTTTCCCTTGGAGTCATGGTGCTTAGGACCGGTCTTGTGGGGCTTGCCTCCCCCACCTTTGTTTGAACCATCCTTCAGGCCCTTGTCCTTTCTCTCGAACTTGTACTCAATTAAGGACTCTGCTTCCCGATAGGCTGCGGGGAGGCCTTGCACATTCCTCCTCCTTAGCTCTTGTTCAGCCCACGATTGTAGTCCGTCCATGAAGTATAACAACCTTTCCTTCTCGGGCATGTCGGATATCTCAAGCATCAATGAGCTATATGCCTTGATGTACTCCTTGATAGTTCCCATGTGCTTGAGATTCCTTAATCTCCTCATGGCATCCAACTCGGCATTAGCCAGGTATAAGTGCCTCTTGAGGTACTTCTAAGCCAACTGCGTGCGGCACTTAGTCTTTTTCCACCTCCTTGGATGACTAAGTCAGCTTTCACTTCAAGATACCTCACTCTTGAATAAGAGGACTTTGCTTGGCACAAAGCCTTAAGAACTCACAAGGAGATACACAAGAGAGTTTGAGAGAATGAGAGCTTTATTGAGAGAGTTGTTGAGAGCTTCCAACTTGTGGATGGTGGAAATGAGACCCCTCACCCCCTATTTATAGTTGAGGCCTCCTCTTCCCTCCATCCCAAGGAACATTCTAAAGTGGGATAGATCATATTCTCTCTAGAATGCTCCATTTAGAACCCACTAGGTTACTCTAGAGAGTTCCATACAAGTGTGTACAAAAGAGGATGGTTCTAGAGACATCCCCTCTAGAACCATCTATACAATGGTAGAAGCCTCCTACATCTTCTACATATATCTACACATATCCACATTATTCTAGAATGTTCTAGAATATTTCGCAAAAATAATGGTGCTCAAAGCGGGCCGTAACAAGAAGCTGCGGAATGGAGTGAACAAAAATAAGTAAAGGGAGCCGCATGAAATTGAGGAGTAGCATGCGGTAGAGAGAGAGACGAGGGGCACAAAATAACAGACTACGGGATAGGAAAAAGAAAAAAAAATATAGTGCAACTGGCAGAGGTGAGAAATTCAATTAGGAGGTGGCAGAATTGAAAAGACAAAAGTATAGAAAACAAAAGAAAATACAAGAGGAGGCTCGGAAGCAAGGGAATGGAAAGGATGGGAGACATAGAGGCTAGCATAGGCTATGCCGTAGAGGTGTAGTAGCACTGGCAAGCACTTCAGCTGCCAAATAAAAGAATTTAATTGCATAGAAATCAATACTGTCGTGAGAGAAGAAAGAAGGAAGCATTTACCCCGCAGAATTTAATTCAGATCAAATTAAATTTTCATCTAAATAAATTCTTATTCTTTTATCTATAATTAATTTCTATTATTTCCATCTCTAATTTTAATTTATATTTTGAATATATATATTTCTATGTAATTAATTTAATAATTATAACTGATTGATTATTTATTGTTAGAGAATAGATTGAAATCCTATATTAGAGTTTGAGATATAATTTATTTGTCTTTGTTTCGTGAGATTGTTCTTTGACTCTATTTTAATTGCTATAGTTTATATGTATAATTCTGTCAAGTATAATTTATTTAGTGAATGCGTTATTCTTATTTTCTCATAAGTAACAGTATGTAGGATTATATACCTACTAGGTGGCCATATAAACTTACTAGAATTTGTATGTATAAATTGCAGCTAGGTTAGATAAAAATTCATCTAATAGTTTTGTGATTTTAACCGAAGTGGTAAAACATTTGGATACATGTGGATTGTAGAAAGGAAATACAGCTAGACATGCTTAGTGTACTAATCTCTGTACTTAGATTGACATCCTTTCAATTATACTTAATGCATTAAATTTAATTAAATACAGGAGCCGCTTGTTGCTTCTATACTATTTGTATTTAATAGGGTTAATATTAGCGCTTTTTCGTATAATTAATTAAAGGAAGTAATATAAGGTGTATGCACATGCTTTTGGTGTATAAGTTGGTCAATCTCATTTTCATGATTAAATAATGACTTAGAAATTAATATTATATTTTGACCTAATCTAGTGGCGGATTTCAATTTTGCTAGCATATTTATCATATCTACAGTTATTCATTATTTTGTTATTATTTTATTTTTATTTATTTATTACTTTTACTATTTTATTATTTCATTTTTTTATAACCCCTATTAATATTTTTCTTATTTATTTATTTTGTGCTATTTAGGGTTCTTATATATATAGGTGAGCCCTCTCAATTCTCGGTATAGAATGATAACCTTATTTGCTAATACTAAAATTAATAACAAGAGGGTTTAAATTGCATACCGGCTACCACCACAACAATTTTTGGTGCCGTTGTCAGGGATTGAAAACTTCACCTTTGTTTTGCTAGTATTTTTTATTATTATTAGTGGGTTGTATTTGTCGTGTCTTCCTTTCATTTAGAGGTCAGGGTGCTTGTGGGTACTCAAGTCTCTAAGTTAATAGGACTGTTAGTAGTTAGTGTGTTTAATTTTTTTAGTGTTTTCTTTTTTCTTTTAGTTTTTTATGATCTTTAGGGTGTTTTGTTTTGCTTTTAATAGCTTCCTTTGAAGTGTTAGTGCTTTCAAGTGGCTATGAGATGATCCTTGGGTTATGGACAACTTTGCATAAACCATAATGCAAGAGTAAATGTGGTAAGTTCAAATAATCTTAATGATAGACTTAACCAACTTACTACTAATGGAAACTTGTGAGGGTTTCACAAAAGGATCGAAGAAAATAATCAAGCGCGGGGTTCGATTTGCCGGAATCAGCCTAAGGAAAACTTCCAAAGGAAGATTCAAGAATTAAGAGGCACATTTTAACAATGACAATTGAATTAGATAGACAGAAGCGATCAAGAATTGATCGAAGACAGAGAATAGAAGCAGAAGAAGGTGCGAGTGAGAGGTTCGTAGAGAGAGAGAGAGAGAACGCGAGAGAAAGCTCGAGATAATCAAGAAACAAAGTCGTATATCAGCCAAAAACTGTATCTACAATCGTATATGCCCCTATTTATATGAGGCGTACGGACCGTAAAAAATACACAATACAATCAGCCCAAAACCTCATGATACAGCCCACATACATAACAGGAAAATAGGTCGGTAAAAATGGGTCGGTGCTGGACACTCGACCAGCCCAAAAGAATACAACAAATTCTCCCCCAAATTACAAGATAATATTTAGACATCAATTCCTATCAGCTAATATTAATTCTAGCTAATCATCGCTATTAAGGGTCGATTAACCCACAATCCAACTAATCCATTATTATGGACCGGGTGGTCGATTATACAACCAACCTAATTTCCATTAGCCAATTTCTACCGGCGAATGCATCACATGGGATTACAAAAAAATAATAAAATACATTCCTGCAACACTTCAGCAGCTGCATCCATTCAAATCCATAATCCATGTACTACATCAATATTTCCTACTCATTCACAAAATAAGACAAACAATTATAAGTATAAAATGATATACAGCAATTATCAAAATTAATTAAATACAAATTTTTAAGATTCATATCATTCCACTCTTCTTGAAAAGGTTTCGCCTCTAAAACCTGATTAAGTCCCATAAATGGACTAAAATCAACCACATTAAAAGAATTACTATCATTCCCAAATTTAGCAGGTAAATCAATCTTATAAGCATTGCCATTAATTTTCTCTAACACAGTAAATGGTCCATCTCCTCTAGAATCTAATTTTGACTCCCTAAGATTTGGAAACCACTCCTTCCTAAGATGTACCCAAACTCAGTCCCCAGGTTTAAAAACCATTTTTCTCCTCCTTTTATTAGCATTTTTAGCCATTTGCTGCACCTTTTTATTGATTTGTTGACTTACAGACTCATGTAACTTCTATATATTATTAGCTCTAGATTCAGCATCAAAATTTTGCAAATCAACATGAGGTAGAGGACTCAGGTCTAATAGATTCAAAGGATTAAAACCATACACAATTTAAATGGAGTCTTATTATTTGTAGAATGCAAAGTCCTATTATAAGCAAACTCTACCTGAGGTAAAACATATTCCCATTGTCTAAGATTCTTTCCAAGGACAACCCTTAACATATTACCTAATGTTCTATTTACTACCTCAGTTTGTCCATCAGTTTGAGGGTGACAAGTTGTGGAAAATAATAATTTAGTTCCTAATTTTTCCCACAAAACCTTCCAAAAATGACTCAGAAATTTAACATCCCTATCTGAAACTATAGTCTTAGGTATGCCATGTAATTTAACTATATTAGAAAAAAATAGTTCAGCCACAGCCACAACATCATTTATTTTATTACAAGGTATAAAATGAGCCATCTTACTAAACCTGTCTACTACAACCATTATTGAATCCTTAGCCCTATTAGTTCTAGGTAAGCCTAAAATAAAATCTAAAGAAACATCATCCCAAGGTTGGTTAGATACAGGCAAGGGAGTATATAAACCAAATGGTTTTGAAGTAGTTTTAGCCTTTCTACAAGAAACACAATTGACACAATATTTTAACACATCTTTCTTCATGTGAGGCCAATAAAAATGATCAGTCAATATGTTTAAAGTTTTCTGAAATCCTAAAAGTGCCATTAACCCACCATTATGAGCTTCTTGAATTAATAATGCTCTGTAAGAACATTCAAGAATACATAACCTATATTACCTAAACAAATAACCTTCAGTGATAAAATATTTTCCTTGTGTAGAGACTTCACACTTTTTATAAATTTCCTTAAAATCAAGATCTTCAAAGTATAACAATTTAATACTAGAAAAACCTAACAAAGTAGTATCTGCATCATTTAATAAGGCATATCTCCTAGATAGAGCATCAACAACTACATTATCATTTCCATTCTTATACTTACTCATGTAAGGAAAACTTTCAATGAACTCAATCCATCTACCCTGTCTCCTATTTAACTTTGATTGACTTTTTAAATACTTAATAGCCTCTTGATCAGTATTAATCACAAACTCTCTATGCCACAAGTAATGTTGTCAAACTTCTAAAGCCTTCACTAAAGCAAACAATTCCTTTTCATAAGTAGAATAATTCATAGTACTACCATTTTATTTCTCACTAAAATAAGCTATTGGTTTGCCCTCTTGAGAAAGTACAACCCCTATTCCTAACTCTGAAGCATCACAATCTAATTCAAACATCTTTTCAAAGTCAGGAAGGCTTAACACAGGTGCTTGGGTTAATTTAGTTTTAAGTGTCTCAAAAGATTTTTGCTTTTCTAAACCCCACCTAAATCCATTGTCCTTCTTTGTTATGGTAGTCAAGGGAGCAGCTATAGTACTAAAACTCCTAAAAAATCTCCTATAGAAAGAACATAATCCATGAAAACTTCTTACTTCAGTCACACTCTTTGGCACAGGCCATTCTTGAATAGCTTTAATCTTATCTTTATCCACAGATATGCCATCTTTTCCTACCACAAATCCTAACAAAACCACATTTTCCAGAAAAAATCTAGACTTAGTTAAATTAGCATAAAGATGTTCTGTCTTAAATACATCCAAAATAATCCTTAAGTGTTTCAAGTGTTCCTCTAAAGACTTACTATATATAAGTATATCATCAAAATAAACAACCACAAATTTTCCAATAAAATCCCTCAAAACATAGTTCATAAGCCTCATAAAAGTACTAGGTGCATTGGATAACCCAAAAGGCATCACTAACCATTCATACAATCCAAAATTAGTTTTAAAAGCTGTCTTCCACTCATCTCCTAGTTTCATCCTAATTTGATGATACCCACTTTTAAAATCTATTTTCGAAAATATAATAGCACTATGTAATAGATCCAACATCTCATCAAGTCTAGGTATAGGATATCTATACTTTATAGTTATCTTATTTACTGCTCTGCTATCCACACACATCCTTCAACTACCATCCTTTTCAGGTACTAATAACACTGGAACTGCACAAGGACTCATATATTCCTTAATATATCCCTTACTTAGCAATTCAGAAACCTGCCTTTTTTAATTCCTTAACTTCCTCAAGATTAGCCCTATAAGCAGGTCTGTTTGGTATAACAGCTCCTGGAACAAAATCTATTTGATGCTCTATTCCCCTTAATGGAGGTAATCCACTAGAAATGTCCTCAGGAAATAATTCGCTATATTATTCCAATAGTTGTTTTACTATACTAGGTACTTCTTCACTTATTCCTAACTGACACTCATAACACTCCTTATAAACCATCAAATATACATTGGCATGTCTCTTCATAGCCTTTCCTACATCCTTACTCTTAGCATAAAACCCATAGGTTCCATTAATTTCCTTTGAACTAATCTCAGTCTCCAAATTTGGTTTAGATAATTCCTTATAATCAGACTTGATTTTAATTTGATCTTCAAAAATCTCTTTTGGAGTCATAGGTGCTAAAACAATCTTCCTATCATCCTTCTGTAATGTATAATTGTTCTTATAACCATCATGTATTACCTTTCTATCATATTGCCAAGGTCTACCTAATAACAGGTGAGCAGCATGCATAGGAACTATATCACATAAAATAGAATCTTCATATTTTCCTAATTTTAAGTTTACTAAAACTTGTTAGCTAACTTTTACATCTCTCAACTCATTAAGCCATAGTAATCTATATGGTTTTGGATGTTTAGTAGTTGTTAAACCTAACTTAGACACTAAAAAGGTACTAGCAGCATTAATACAACTACCACTGTCTATAGCCATGTTAAAGCATTTATCATCAATTAAACATCTAGTATAAAATATATTTTCTCTCTGTATAGCATTGGAATCAGGTTGTTTGTTACTATTTAAAGCCCTGCGTACTACAAAAATATCTCTACTCACTGGCAGTTCTATTTCTTCTTCTTAATCACTATCATCTTCTCTGACTAAACTAATCTCTACATCTTCCTCTTCAGATTCATACTCTATGTCTCCAGATTCTCTAATTAAAATGTTTCTCTTGTTTGGACACTCAGAAGCTATATGTCCCAATCCTCCACATCTAAAACATTTAATATCCCTAGTTCTGTTTGATCCATTCACAGGGTTTGTTATCACATTCTTACCCTTTTCAAACTTATTTCCTATCTTAGCTTCATTATTCGTACCTCTAGATTCAACTTTATTAGTATTCTTCCAATTTCTAGAAGTAGTTCCCCCAAAATTTCTCCTTATTGTACTCTTAAACCCAATTCCAGGGGGTTTATATTGTCTAGACTTCCTTAATTGAATCTCTATCTTAGTAGCTATGTTTACCATTTCACCTAAAGTTCCACAAGGATATAATTCTACTTTATCAGCTATCTCAGAGTTTAGTCCACTCAAAAACCTAGCCATGGTAGCATCATCATCCTCAATAATTCCCGTTTTAATGATCAAGACCTCTAATTCCTTATAGTAATCATCCACTGTTCTCATTCCTTGACTGATTGTTTGTAATCTCTTATGTAACTCCCCATAATAGTAACTTGGTACAAACCTTTTTCTCATTAAAATTTTAAACTCTTCCCAAGTTTATATAGGTGGCTCCCCACACCTACATCTAGTTAACACAAGATTATGATACCAAGAGGAAGCATACTCAGTAAATTCTACTACAACTACCTTAATCTTCTTCTCATCTGAATAATTATGACATTCAAACACTAGCTCTATCTTCCTTTCCCATTCAAAATAATAATCAGCGTCATTTCTTCCATTGAACCCATGTATACTAAGCTTAAGATTATTTAGATTCCTATCAATGAACTCTAATTCCCTTTCTTGTCTATTGTTCTGGCTAGGTCTCCTATCACTATTGTTGGATACTTGGTCTTCCAACTCTTCTAGGTTAGCTATGGGTGGAATTCAGATCCTAGGGTCCATAGGAGCCCTTCCTAATACCCCTGCTTGGTTAGTTTCAACTCTATTATGTTGTAGCTCAGTAATTCTTATTTCTTGTTCTCTTATTCTTTGTTCTAAATTAGTAGATAATACAGCAAATTGAGCAGTCATTTGTTCTTGAAAAGTCCTAAGAGTTTCTAATAGATCATTACTGGAAACAGATTGATTAACAGATTGTTCATTGTTAGATATTATGAAATTCCTTTAATCTAATCAATTAACACAATCACAGCTAATTAAACAGGATCAATTTATTTAATAAATTCAGACAGACAGAAACACACAGACTAATTATAAAAATATTACAGTATCAATGAATATCAGATATATCAATAATACAGCTTACTCAGAATTTTCCAGGTAAATATCAGTTCGAAAATGATAGATAAGTGAGAAAGAACGATATTACCGCGACCGCTTAAACAAATAATCCACTTAATTAGGGACCCCTCTTCTTGGAGGTCTTACTTCTTTCAAGAAACTAAAAGGGTTCGCCGGTTATTTAACCTGCATACTTATCAAGCGAAACAAAATAATATTTCGAAAGAAATTGGTAATTAATTATCGCAGATAGTAGTATATAGCAAAAATATGATTCGAGGTTACCAACAGAAAATACGTCTCGAAATTAGTCAAGATCCAAATTCTTGACCGAACCCTAGGTCGATTAGGGTTTTCTTTTAGGAACTTTTAAACAGCCGACAAAACACTCCAATCGCCGGTTTAAGAATGATGGAAATCATCAAATCCTTTGTCGTTTGCAAACCCTAAAATTTCGCACTTCAGAAGTAGGGTTATTGAAAACAACAAATAACGAACAAGAACTGAAAAACAACTTAGCAGTAACAATTAAACCACAAGCACTCGAATAATCGAGGCTCTGATAACAAATGATGGAAACCTGTTAGGGTTTCACAAAAGGATCGAAGAAAAAAATCGAGCGCGGGGTTTGATTCGCCTGAATCAGCCTAAGGAAAACTTCCAAAGGAAGTGTCAAGAATTCAGAGGCACAGTTTAACAACAGCAACTGAATTAGAGAGATAGAAGCGATCAAGAATTGATCGAAGATAGAGAACTGAAGCAGAAGAAGGTGCAAGTGAGAGGTTCGCAGAGAGAGAGAGAGAGAACGCGAGAGAAAGCTCGAGAGAATCAAGAAACAAAGTCATATATCAGCCAAAAACTGTATCTACAATTGTATATGCCCCTATTTATATGAGGCGTACAAACCGTATAAAATACACAATACAATCAGCACAAAATCTCACGATACAGCCCACATACATAACAGGAAAATGGGTCGGTAAAAATGGGTCGGTGCTGGACACTCGACCAGCCCAAAAGAATACAACAAATTCTCCCCCAAATTACAAGATAATATTTAGACATCAATTCCCATCAGCTAATATTAATTCTAGCTAATCATCGCTATTAAGGATCGATTAACCCACAATCCAACTAATCCATTATTATGGACCGAGTGGCGGATTATACAACCAACATAATTTCCATTAGCCAATTTCTATCGGCAAATACATCACATGGGATTACATAAAAATAATAAAATACATTCCTGCAGCACTTCATCAGCTGCATCCATCAAATCCATAATCCATGTACTGCATCAATATTTCCTACTCATTCACAAAATAAGACAAACAATTTTAAGTATAAAATGATTTACAGGAATTATCAAAATTAATTAAATACAAAATTTTAAGATTCATATCAACTACTCTTGTTTCACTTGTAGCTATAGCTACTAGAGCTATTAATATAAGTGGTGTCTGTCATACACAAGAAAATTTATATGATTACCATTCACAAGCTATGAGAGGAGGAGGACGGATACAACCCAATGCTCAATCTTTCAATGGTTTCCAAGGAAATGATCGCTACACAAGCACATACTACTAAAAAATGAGGCATCAACCAAACTTTGGATGGGAGATGAATGATCATTATCAAGTGCCATATCAAGATGCTTACACACGTGATTATGAAGCTTTACAATATTATCACTATCCTTAACAAGAATCTTCTCCAATTTCAGAACCCTCAAGTTTAGAAAAAATGGAGAAGCTTTTTGAAGCATTGATAAATAGGCAAAATCAAATCATACAAAGTCATATTACAAAAAATGAATGGATGTCCTTGTTGGAGGATCGAATGGGTTATGTGGTTAATTTGATCAATCAATTACAAGCACGATAAGAACTCTCTAGTAATTTAGTTCCATATTCAAGTAAGAGTTATGAGTGTGATGATGCCATGTCCTAATGTAAGGATGATCTAGTTGAGGAGATTCCTATGGAGCACATTGAAAAGCAAGATTAGGTGGAAGAAGAGCTTGTAATAATAGAAGAAGAATCTCATCAAAGTAAGGATCAATTGAACAAAGAGAAGTATATGGATGGCAAGACTATCACTTTCATCTACCATAAACCATCTTTAAACATTTGTTTCCTTAATTTTGTTTGGAGATGACTACAAGAAAGAAGGTAAGCCTTTAAACCACTTTGATTTTATTTATGCTAACCATAATCCTTGTTTTCTTTCTTTTAGTAGGTTACACGGATCCAAGATTGAAGAGAGTAATCAAATCATCTTGGATACATCTAATAAGAAGCTTAATGCTCTAAAGGAGAGGTTATGTTGGAAGGATGCGTTTAAATATTTTGAGATGGGAAAATATGTTATTTCTTTGATAGATCTATCACCATATATTGACACTGGGCAAAACATTCTCGCTTTACACACCACCTTAAATTCCATGATAGGTAAGTTACGTTCTTGCTAGATCAAATCTTTCATTAAATCTAATATTTTGTCCTTTTCTTCCTTGCAAGATAAAGACGATCATGATGAGAAAGGATTTGGTGAAGCAGCTCTAAAGTGGACATACCCACCTTGAATGAGTAAAGTCGAGATCATGTCAAGCTGAAGACATAAAAACGCGCACTACATAGAAGCTAACCTAAAGTGATAAGAGAGTTTTCTACCCTCTTGTTATTTATTTATTTATTATGCATCTACATACTTTAAATTACATGTTCCCTTATTTGTTTACACATTGAGGACAATGTGTGGGGGTGTGTGTGTTTTATGTGATTGCATTAAAATTTTTTTTTAAAAAAAAGTGGAGTCTGTCCTTTTCTTTTTCTGAGTGAATTTACATGAAATTGTCTGTTTTTATTGGCTTCAAATTTTCATTATAAACCTCATATATATTTAATTGCTTTGATCAAATTATTTTCCATTGGTCATATAATAGACTATAGAGATTGCAAGAACTTACTCTTGTACTATTCAAAGCTTATAGTTAAAACATGCTAAAATTGAGGAAATAATAAAGGCAGCTTAGGAATTTTCTACCACATGACCAAAAAGCTTAAAAATAATTTGTGTGTGCATGATATGCACCCTATAGAAACCATTTGATCCTATACATGGATTATATTTTTATTAATTACCCACATTGAATAACCTTCGGATCTTAATATCCTTACCATTGCTCAAAGCTAGTGGAAGGTAATCAATTCTTTATGGATAAAGAGTGGTTATATATGTGAGTATATGTGAAATAAATATATGTATTTATGCTAAGTAGGGAATTGGTTATGTTTGGTGGAGGTGATATAAAAAAATGAAAAAAAAATTAATTTTTTTTTTACAATATAAGGAGGAGAGAGAGTTATAGAGATGATGTTGTGAAAGTTTATTCATACTCTATTTTGGTGTTAAGCTTATTGATGTGGAGTTAAGCTTATATTTCATCTAATTATCAGAATTCCACTAGCTATTAACCTTTTTAGCACCACACTCATAGAATACCTCATACCCTTCTATACCTTAATGGTATATTTCCTTTTCAGTAAGTTACGAGGAAAGGAAAAAAATTGTGATGAAAATATTTTTTAAGTGTTTGGTTAGTAGAAAGATTAAAAGGAAAGAAAATACCAGGTAAAAATGCAGAAAAGTTACGGGGCAACAATTTCCTAGACCAAACCTGAGGAAAATACGAATTGAATTGTGGAAAATTTTTCGACCATCTTCGAACTCGATACTTGGACATCATCTTCTTCAATTTCTACTTCTTCCTCAACCCATCATTCTTCTATTTTCAATTTCTATGCCATCTATCTTCTCTGAATGTTCTTGGTTCTCTATTTAACTTCAACAATGGGCATTGGCCGATGGTGAATTTGAAGCTTCTTGTCACTTGAATATTAACTCAACTAATTCGATCTAAAGAGGTAAGGTCATTTCTATTTTGGTTTGAACTTAATAATAAATTTGATTTTGGAACCCTAATTTTACTGTACTATTTTCGTGTTGATTAGGTTTGGTTTGGATTTGAGTCTTCTGCGTTGTCCAATATTGAGAAATCTTCTGCATGACTTCATATATATAGAGATAATATATGTTTTTTTTTTGGATTTAAATCATCATTTACATCATGTTTAAACTGATCTTTCATGGCAAAGCTTATTTTCGGACAATTATTAGTGTTACAGAAGAGATTCATATGCATGTGTTCATACTTGATCTAGTCATTTTTTAGCTGAAAGTAATAATATTTTATTATTATTATTATTATTATTATTATTATAGAAAATTACATTAATTGTAGAAATAATATCTCATGATCTGCAAGTCTGATATTTTTCATTTTTTTTGTGAACTAACAGTGTTCTACTATCAATCATTTTGTTGCAGTCTTTATCCATCAAACCCATCTTTCATCCGCATCAACAATCCTTCTCCTTGAGCTTCCTCCTATCATGACTCCTCCAAGGTATAACATTCATAGCAGTTGGCAGTCTGATTCTAGCTCTAAGCTCCCTGTTAGCAGGCCTCTATATCAATCAACTCGTAGCCTACCGGATCGATTTGAACAAGTAAGTCACTTCTTCGTTATAGTTAGTTGCCCATTGCATAGGTTGCAAGTGATTATTTACCAAATTATATGAGTTCAGCACATTCTTTACTAAAGTATATTGCTGAATTTTGCATCAAATAACTATTCTGTGAAATGAGGGATTTTCAAAAATTCTGAGGTGAAAATGGGGCTATTTTTAACCTATGAGCATTGAACAAAGCAAAAAATGCCCTATATTCTCAACAATCATTGTTATTTAGAGCACAAATAGCATCTTTAGAGATCTATGTTCCGTACAATATGCCCTGTATTCTCTCTATACTTTCACAATAGCATTTTTTTTCCTTCTTAACCATTTTGTCTATATTTTATGGAAGATCATTAATCATCTTGTGCTTCTAATTCCTTTTCTCTTTATAGGGTATGTTTGACTTTTTATATGCACTAACAAGATTGTTTCTATCACTTCTTTTTGTTGGCATTGGTTTATGCATTGCAAAATTCATTTTTCTCACTATATTGATATAGATGGATAGTATCTTACCCCCAACTATATATTGGTGATACCTTGACCATAGGGAAAATGAAAGTTGTGGGTTGTAGGATTAAAAATTGGTCATTAGAGCCGTATAAGGGTGATTGTTGTGTTGTTGAGCTACTTCGATAGTCTTCTTGATGCCTAAGATTCCTCTACTGCGTTAACTATATCAGTGCCAATAATGTCTCATGTTTTTTTGAAGAAACATGGATTATAGCCATTTGGGCCTTGGCTTTTTAAGTGCCCCATGGAGAAAACATCTTGTCTAACCTCATCAAATGATACTGACCATAGCAATGCACTTCTACTGTATATTGATAGCTGCTTTTGCCTATGTAGCTCAGGATTGAGGTAAAATTACTAAAATTCATTCTCTATATTTTCCTTATCCACAACCTTCTAGCCATATTTCATTGATCAACCCATCAAAAATGTAATGGCTATTCTGATCTCAAAGTTCAATAGAAACTATGTGAGCCTTTTGCTTGTAAAACCTTTAATCTCTAATAGCTTTTCAATGCCCTTCAGCTGCTTCTTCTCTTTCTTCATTAATCAATATGGAATTATGAGGATCAGTGTGTAGGTTGTGATGTATATCTGTCCAACTTGCATGAGTTTTCTCTTTCTTTGCAGTTACATGGCCCCAGTGATGTTGATTAAACTCATTTAAATTCTGTTTCCATAAGCTCAGTTTCTTTACCACTTGGAAACAAACACTATCTTGTATATCCTATCTCCAGAAATCCTCCACTATCTCCTTAAAGCCAGGTTTTGTAACCCAGTAATTAGACAACTTGTATGGTTTATGTCCACCCGTACTTGATTGCCCATTATTAGTACAGTTTCAGAATGCTCAGACACACAAATGGGTGAAAGCTGCATGAACATTTGGAAATCTAGTTCTCCATTTGCAATTCGCCAATACCTTCTCCAATTTACATGATAATCTAGTAGATGAAAACTAGTGATTTGCCCAAGTATAAAATGAGCTAGTTTATTGCAAATCTCCAAGCCCACATTGTTGTTAAAAAAAGACAATATCATATATATCCTCATCCTCAATGTCTACTCCCAACTTTTCCTGAGCATTTAAGACAACATTAAAATCTCCCATGACTAGCCATGGGTAGTTATTTTGCATATGAGCAATCATCCACTGCCACAACAATCTTCTTTGGGCACCTGTATTGTGAGAGTAAATGATGATGACGTAGAAAGTCCTTATGTCAGACTTCCTATATACTCTAGAGTGAATGCCCTGGTCACCTTTATGTTCCACCACCATGCCCTATTGATTTGATTCCCACATAATCTAGACTCTACTATTTATTTGATGGTCATAGTTGTTTACTGCTGACCATTTCAATCTCCATCCATCTATTACCCTCTTCACTTTATCTTACTCTAGTCTCCACCAGCCCTAGTATCACCTTTCTTGAAGACTTTGTTAAGTCCTCTAGTGGTCCATGCAGCTAGTTATCTTTCTTCTTTAACAAATTGATAAGGCTAAAAATGAAGTGATGAGCTTTTCTTTTAGGGCCTTTGTTACGTTGCATTGTGTCCTAGAAAAGGATAATTCTTGCTCTTTTCTCAAGGCTTAACCATTTATATTTGAATTGTGATAGGGTCAGAGGGATCCTTTTGTTTGTTGGCTTTCTGCTCATAATTGTTGCAAGGAATGTGGGACTTGAGGTAAATCTTATTTACATTTGATCATATGAAGAATGAAAATCTCCTCAATCAAAACAGAACTAGAACATGCCCAAACAAATGAGAAACATGATTAGATTTCCAGTAATTGCAGTGGCAATAACTTTCAATCTAATGAAATGACGTCAAGTAGTATATGTGATGTAGCCTCCTAGTGAGGTTATGAAAAATTCATATGGTCTATACTTGTCGTAAAACGAATGAAAAATTATCACACCACAAGCACTCAAAAACATTGACCTGCATCTAGTCCTGCTAATTTCCCATTACCAGCAAATTTAATAGTGTAACCATTGCATTAGGATAGTCATTGAAGTTGAAAAGCAAATAGTTGAGATGGTTAAGAAAGCACTCATAAAATATCACTTCAATACAACCAATAGAATTTCCCTGTACAACTAGCCAAAAAAGGTACCTAACAAACATCTACAAGTTGACATGACAACATACTCCTACCAGATGAAACAATTACATTGAGACAGACGAAAAATAAAACATGTGAAATAAAAAAAAAAAATATGACTATCGACAAGAATAGCTTTATAGTGGAAATAAGGATACTCATCCTCAACAAGATCAGTTCCTGCTATATCAGAGTTCTCAGCATTTATATTTGAATTGTGGTAGGGTCTAAGGGATCCCTTCATTTGTTAGCTTTCTGCTCTTAGACTAGTTACTGCCTGGGTGGTTTCTCAAGGAATTCACTTCCATAGCTTTTTCCTAGGAAGCTAAATAGGATAAAGAGTGACAATTCGAAGTGCAAGGTTTCTAAGGATGAACTAGTACTTTCTTCTGTTTTAAATTTCTTCATGATCTTTTGGCATCAATTTTTTGTTACTAGAGTCCCAACATTATAGAATTCTAATGAACTAGCATTTTTTATATGTGTACATATATATATATATATATATATATTGAGTTTCTCTATAGTTGTTGTTCTAAGCTAAGTTGGTAGGAATCAATTCTTAAAAAAAGAAAAAAATGTTTTCCATGATGAAGTTGTGCTTAATCTTTTGTATATCTTTTGATTTTATTAATACACTCTCATTACTTATAATATAATGTGTAAAAAGAATAGTCTATAAATGATTTAAGCATCATTTATGCATATGTAGATATAATTCAAAGGAGTAATTTATGTTCTAATCGTAGTTTTTCAATTGCAACATTTTAAAATTAAAAATTTTTAAATAAGAAACGAATAACAATATCCGAAGATCAACAACCAATGATCCTAATCAGGTAAAATGACAAAGGTAGGAAGAAAAGGGCTAAGTAACAAGTATGAACATTTTGTTCCCTTGTCTCCTATCTATACATATGAAAGTCTTGTCAAAATAAATAAATACACACACACACACACACACACAGACCGACCTACACACAGACAGGAAGAAAAGCAGAATCATACATGATTTGTCTATCATTCACGTCTTTTAATTACTTTGGGGTCCATGTAAGTCACTCAAAATCTTCTCCTCTTTATTCATATAGATAATTAACTCCTTTTTAATATATGAAGGCTGTTGGTGAGGAATCAAATCCTAGGTCAAGATCAGGGTTCCAACATTGGAGAAATTTGCCAACAACCCATCATGTTGATACAAATGATACTATGGAATCCAAATAAAATAATAAAGTAAGTTCTTTTCTTAAGATCTATTGCACTATTTAGCTACGTAATTGTTATAATATGTATGTATGCTTAATTTTCTTATACTTTTTTTTTTGCTTGATTATGTTATATTAGACTAACTCAATTGAGGAGTGGGACAAATTAAAAAGATGGGCAGCAACATGTGTTGATGGAAACGTGTTAGGGTTTCTCAAAAAATTTTCGGATCGAAGTATAATCGAGCGCGAGGTTCAAAAATTTCTCAATAACAAATCGAAGAGAAGAATCAGAAGAATGCAAGCAAGAAGATCGCAAGAGAGACCGAGAGAGACTCGAGAGAGAGAGAGAGAGAGCAGAGCGAAAGAAAATTACAGACTAAAATTTCATTCGACCAAAAGTGTCGGTGACTACCGTATTAGGCCATATTTATATGGCGTACAAATACAGCAAGGGACGTACAAAATACACATCGCATGCCATACACACTCAGCCCAATAATCAGCCCAAACAATCAGGCGAAATAAAATAAAGGGTCGATGGCTGGATGAAGCACACAATAAGAAAAACAATTATAAGCACAAAATGATTTATAACAATTAGCAGAATTAATTAAATATAAATTTTGGAGATTCATATCATTCCCCTCTTCTTGGAAAGGTTTCGCCTCTGAAACTTGAGTAATACCAATAAATGGACTAAGATCAGCAACATTAAAAGAATCACTAACATTCCCAAACTTAGTAGGTAAATCAATCTTATAAGCATTATTATTATTTTCTCTAACACAGTAAAAGGTCCATCTCCCCAAGGGTCTAATTTTGATTTTCTAAGGTTTGGAAATATTTCCTTCCTAAGATGTACCCAAACTAAATCCCCAAATTTAAAAACCACTTTTCTTCTCCTTTTATTAGCATCCTCAGCCATTTGTTGCACTTTTTTAGTAATTTGTTGACTTATAGATTCATGCAACTTTTTTATATTATTAGCACGAGATTCAGCATCAAAATTTTGCAATTCAGCATTAGGCAAAGGACTTAGATCTAAAGGAGTCAAAGGATTAAAACCATAGAATTTCAAATGGAGTATTTTTAGTTGTAGAATGCAAAGTCCTATCATAAGCAAATTCTACCTGAGGTAAAACATATTCCCACTGTTTAAGATTCTTTCCAAGGATAGCTCTTAACATATTACCTAAGGTTCTATTTACTACCTCTGTTTGTCTATCTATTTGAGGGTGACAAGTTGTGGAAAATAACAATTTAGTCCCTAATTTTCCCCACAAAAATTTCTAAAAATGAATCAGGAATTTAACATCTCTGTCTGAAACTATTATCTTAGGTATGCCATGTAATTTAACTATATGGGAAAAAAATAATTCAGCCACAGTCACAGCATCATTGGTCTTATTACAAGGTATAAAATGAGCCATTTTACTAAACCTATCTACTATAACCATTATTGAATCCTTATCTCTATTAGTTCTAGGTAAGCTTAAAATAAAATCTAAAGAAACATCAGTCCAAGGTTGATTAGGTACAGGCACTGGAGTATATAACCCAAAAGGTTTTGATGTAGATTTAGCCTGTCTACAAGCCACACAATTAACACAATATTTCAACGCATCCTTTTTCATGTGAGGCCAATAAAAATGATCAGTTAATATGTCTAAGGTCTTTTGAAATCCTAAATGTGCCATTAGTCCACCATTATGAGCTTCTTGAATTAATAATCCTCTATATGAACCCTCAGGAATACATAATCTATTTTCTCTAAACAAATAACCCTTAGATATATAATATTTTCCCTATGTAGCAATTTCAAATTTCTTATAAATTTCCTTAAAATCAAGATCTTACAGATATAAAAGCTTAATACAAGAAAAACCCAGCAAAGTAGTATCTGCAGCATTTAATAAAGCATGTCTCGTAGATAAAGCATCTGCAATTATCACCTCCTTTTTTATACTTAATTATGTAAGGAAAGCTTTCGATAAACTCAATCCATCTACCCTGTCTCCAATTTAATTTTGATTGACTCTTTAACTATTTAATAGCCTCTTGATCACTATTTATCACAAATTCTCTAGGCCATAAGTAATGTTGCCAAACTTCTAAAGCTCTTACTAAAGCAAACAATTCTTTTTCATAAGTAGAGTAATTTAAAGTACTACCATTTAATTTCTCACTAAAATAAGCTATTGGTTTTCCCTCTTGGAAAAGTAAAACCCCTATTCCTAACCCTGAAGCATCACAATCTAATTCAAACATCTTTTCAAAGTTAGGAAGGCTTAACACAGGTGCTTGGGTTAATTTATTTTTAAGTGTTTCAAAAGATTTTTTTTGTTCTAAACCCCACTTAATTCCATTTTCCTTTTTTTTATAGTAGTCAAAGGAGCAGGTATGGTACTAAAATTCCTAACAAATCTCCTATAGAAAGAACACAAACCATGGAAACTTCTTACTTCAGTTACACTCTTAGGTACATGCCACTCTTGTATAGCTTTAATTTTGTCTTTATCTACACATATGCTATCTTTACCTACCACAAATCCTAAGAATACCAAATTTTCAAGAAAAAACTAGATTTAGCTAAGTTAGCATACAATTGTTTTGTTTTAAACACATCGAAAATAATCCTTAAATGTTTCAAATGTTCTTCTAAACATCTACTATATATAAGTATGTCATCAAAATAAACAACCACAAATTTTCCAATAAAATATCTCAGGACATGGTTTATAAGTCTCATAAAGGTACTGAGTGCATTGGATAATCCAAAAGGCATTACCAACCATTCATATAACCCAAAGTAAGTTTTAAAAGCTGTTTTCCATTCATCTCCTAGCTTCATCTTAATTTGATGATATCCACTTTTTAAATCTATTTTCGAAAAAATTACAGCACCATGTAGAAGATCTAACATTTCATCAAGCCTAGGTATAGGATATCTATACGTAATAGTTATTTTATTTACTGTCCTACTATCTATACACATTCTCCAACTACCATCCTTCTTAGGCACTAATAATATTGGAACTGCACATGGACTCATTGATTCCTTAATGTATCCTTTACTTAATAGTTCATAAACTTACCTCTTTAATTCCTTAACCTCTTCAGGAGTAGCCCTATAAGTAGGTTTGTTTGGTATAACAACTTCTACAACAAAATCTATTTGATGTTCTATTCCCCTTAATGGAGGTAATCCACTAGGTATGTCCTCAGGAAACAACTCACTATACTCTTCCAATAATTGTCTCACAACAACAGGTACTTCCTCACTTAATCCTAATTGACATTCATAACATTCTTTATAAACCATCAAGTACACATTTTCTTGTCTCTTAATAGCCTTACCTACATCTTTACTCTTAGCATAAAATCTAGATGTTCCCTTAAGTTCTTTTGAACTAACCTTAGTCTCTAAATTCTGCTTAGATAGTTCCTTATAGTCAGACTTAATTTTTATTTGATCATCAAAAATCTCCTTTGGCATCATAGGTACTAACACAATATTCCTATCATCCTTATGTAAAGTATGTGTGTTCTTATAACCATCATGTGTCACTCTCCTATCATATTGCCAAGGTCTACCTAACAATAAATGAGCAGCATGTATTGGAACTATATCACACAAAATAGAATCCTCATATTTTCCTAATTTTAAATTTACTAAAACTTGTTTACTAACCTTTACATCTCCTAACTCATTAAGCCACTGTAATCTATATGGTTTTGGGTGTTTAGTGGTTGGTAATCCTAGCTTAGATACTAATAAAGTACTAGCAGCATTGATACAACTACCACTATCTATACCCATATTAAAACATTTATTAACAATCAAACATCTAGTATGAAATATATTTTCTCTTTGTATTGCATTAGAATCAGGTAATTTGTTACTATTTAAAGCCCTACATACTACAAAAAGGTCTCTACTTATTGGTAGTTCTATTTCTTCTTCTGACTCACTAGTATTTTCCCTAACCAAACAAGTCTCCAAGTCTTCCTCCTCAGATTCAGATTCTATGTCTCCGGATTCCTTAATTAAAATATTCCTCTTGTTTGGACACTCAGAAGGTATATGTCCTAAGCCTCCACACTTAAAACATTTGACATCCCTAGTTCTGTTTGGACCACTAGCAGGATTAGTTGCTACATTTCTACCCTTTTCAATCTTATTTCCTACCTTGACCTCATTTTTTCTACCTCTAGACTCAAATCTCTCATTATTCCTCCAATTTCCAGAAGTAGTTCCTTCAAAATTCCTTCTTACTGTACTCTTAATCCCAATCCCAGGGGGTTTATACTTTCTAGTCTTCTTTATTTGACTCTCTATTTTAGTAGCTATGTTAACCATCTCACTTAAAGTCCCACAAGGATATAATTCTACTTTATCAGCTATTTCAGAATTTAACCCACTTAAGAATCTAGCCATGGTAGCATCATCATCCTCAACAATTCTTGTTTTAATTATCAAAACTTCTAATTCCTTAAAATATTCATCCACTGTCCTAATTCCTTGACTTAATGTTTGTAACCTCTTATGTAATTCCCTATAATAATAACTTGGAACAAACTTTTTCCTCATCAAAATTTTAAATTCATCCCATGTTTGTATGGGTGGTTCTCCACATCTACGTCTAGTTAAAACAAGGTTATAACATTCAAATAAGCATACTCAGTAAACTCCACTACTGCTACCTTAATTTTCTTCTCATCCGAGTAATTATGACATTCAAATACTAATTCTATCTTCCTTTCCCACTCAAAATAATAATTAGGATCATTTCTGCCATCGAATCTACGTATACTAAACTTAAGATTACTTAGGTTCCTATCAACTAAGTCTAAATCCCTTTCTTGTCTATTATTTTGTCTAGGTCTCCTATCACTATTGTTAGATACTTGGTCCTCTAATTCTTCTAAATTAGCTACAGGTGGAATTCTAGTCTTAGGGTCCATAGGAGCCCTTCCTAATACCCCTGCATGTTGAGTTTCTACCCTATTATGTTGTAATTCATTAATCCTTACTTCTTGTTCTCATATTCTTTGTTCTAAGTTAGCAGATAACACAGCAAGTTGAGCAGTCATTTGTTCTTGAAAATTCCTAAGGGTTTCTAATAAATCATTACTAGAAATGGAAACATATTGATTAACAGATTGCCTGTTGTTAGAGAATATTAGATTTATCATATAATATTCAATTAAGCACAATTACAGACAGTTAAAAATCAATTTACCTTAATAAGAAATCAAGCAGACAACAATTACTCGATCTAATTATAAGAATATCACAGTATCAAATAATATTAAAGATATATCAGTAACACAGATTACACCTAATTCCAGGTAAGTATTAAGTCAAAAGCAACAGAGAGCTTAAGAAAGAAACGATATTACCGCGTGCAATTTAAGCAATTAAGCCAATTACTAAATAGGGACCCCTCTTCTTGGAGTCCTTACTTCTTTCTAAAACCAAAAGGTTCGGTGGTCAATCCTCTTGTGCACTTATTAATTGTGAACATAATGATATCTCGAAAAAATTGCAAATTGGTTATCACAGATTGTAGTAAGTAACAAGAGAAGGTTCGAATTTACCAATCGAGGAGTATTCCTCGAGAATCATCAAGATTTAAGATTCTTGACCAAACCCTAGCCGACAAATTACCCAAGCTACTTAGGGTTTCCAAGTATTTTTCGAAGCAGAAGACACAACCCTCTAGTCGCCGGCTTATATGCGATGCAATCCTTCAAATTCCTTTGTCAATCGCAAATCCTAGTTTTCGCACTTTAGAAATATGGGTTAGTGAAGTCAAAAATAGTAATTAAAACAAGGAAAGCATGATAACAAACGAATTAAACCACGAGCACTCAAATAATCGAGGCTCTGATACCAAATGATGGAAACCTGTTAGGGTTTCCCAAAAAATTTCGGATCGAAGTATAATCGAGCACGGGGTTCGATTCGCTAAGATCAGCCTAAGGATTTTTCCAAAGGAAGATCCAAGAGCTTAGAGCGCAGTATTACAACGGATACTAAAGTTGAGAAGTAAGACATATCAATAGTAGAATGAAAAGAAGAATTAGAAGAATGCGAGCGAGAAGATGGCAAGAGAGAGCGAGAGAGACTCGAGAGAGAGAGAGTAGAGCGGAAGAAAATTCCAGAATAAAATTTCATTCGACCAAAAGTGTCTGTGACTATCGTATTAGGCCATATTTATATGGCGTACAAATACAGCAAGGGATGTACAAAATACACATCGTAGGCCACACACACTTAGCCCAACAATCAGCCGAAATAAAACAAAGGGTTGACGGCTGGATCAAGCACACAATAAGAAAAACAATTATAAGCACAAAATGATTTATAACAATTAGCATAATTAATTAAATATAAATTTTGGAGATTCATATCATATGTGGTCATATATGGAGCATATGCTGCTAGTTTAATATCTTTGGTTTATCCTAATAATTATGTTGATGGAGTTATTTTTCAGTTGGGAGATTATAAGATACGAGCCTTTTTAGATCAACTTATATTGGAAAAAGATGAGGATTGCCATAACTAGTTGAGGATGGGAAAAGAAGCTTTTGCTAGACTTGTATCAATATTGAGCGATTCTAGGAGACTGAGTGATACTTATTCTAGTTGCGTAGAGGAGAGAGTAGCCATGTTTCTCAATATTATAGGTCAAAATAGGAGAAATTGGTCGGTAAAATTAAACTTCTGGTGGTTCGTTAAAACAGTAAGTTGACAGTTTCACCAAGTGTTGGATGCTATTATTTCTTTAGAGGATGTCTTTTTGCAGCAACTCGATGGATCTCATTGCCCTCCTAAAATATCAAATAGCTCAAAATTTTGGCCATATTATAAGGTAATTTTCATAATCATATCAAATAAATGACTAAGTATATATTAGAACTTGATTTTTTTAATAAATTTTTTTTAACATTTTTACATAGGATTGTGTTGGTGCAATTGATGGGTCACACTTTCGTGTGAAAATACCAAATAATGTGGTACAAAGATATCATTGCAGAGAGGATTTTTCGACCCAAAATGTATTAGCTGCTTGCTCTTTTGACTTAATGTTTTTATATGTGTTATCGGGATGGGAAGGGTTGGCATCTGATTCAAGGATACTAAACAATGCGTTATCTAGAGACATGGACAAATTGGTTCTGCCATCAGGTAAATTTTACTTAGGTGATGCGGGTTTTAAGTTGAAGACTGGATTTATGACACCATATCGAGGTACTCGATACCATCTGAAGGAATATAGCATGCATCGTCCTCAGAATGCAAGGGAGCTTTTAAATCTAAGGCATGCTTCCTTAAGAAAATGTTATTGAGAGGGCATTTGATGTTCTGAAAAAACGTTGTCCAATATTAGAAAGTGGAACTGAACTATTCTATCTTGTTCAAACTCAAGCAGACATGGTTTTAGTAGGATTCATTTTACATAACTATCTCATGGGAGTAGATCTAGATGAAAGATTAATTTTAAAGGTTGATAGTGAGATTAGAATTCTTAACAACCACGCAGATGTTGCGCCATCAAGTCTAGTAGAAGAGTGTCAAGAAGTTGAGCAATTAAGAGACGTAAGTGTAAGTTTAATGTGGAGAGATAGTTCAAATAGATGGTAGAGATATTATTATTATTAAATTCATGTAGAAAGAAATTGTACTCAACGAGTATTCTAAATGAAAATGCACTTGACATCAAAATTATTGCATAAGTGTTTTTATTATTTATGTTATTGATTGTATAATAAGTTATGATTTTAGGACGGTTTACAATTTTTTGTACAGGAACCCGTTGGTGGTGACACACCATCAAATGAGAAGAAAATTTTAACTTGGGATGAAGACATGGATATATATTTCATAAATTTATTGATTAATCAGATGTACTTAGGTCAGAAAATAGGTGGTTCATTTTCAAGAACAGTATATACTAATGTTGCTAAAGGAGTTAGTGCTCAGTTTAGGCTTGGTTGTTTATTAGCCATATAAAGAACCAAATCAAGACCCTAAAAAAGAATTATGCATTGGTATCTATGGTCATGCAAGTGAGTGGGTTTGGTTTTAATCAATCTACCCAAATGGTGGAAGCTCATGCAACAATTTGGGAAAGATATGTATTGGTAAGTCTTAAACCTTCTTATTCTTATTGTCATTGATAATTATTATTGTTTCTAAATTTCATTAATTAATATTTTTTTACACGCTCATCGTGATGCCAAAATGCTTCGCTATAAACCTATTCAAAATTATCATAGGCTAGATATTTTATTTGGCAAGGACCGAGCTACCAGAAATTTATCCATTGGTCTAAAAGAAAGATGTGTGTGCTTAGAGAGGCAAGAACATAAAGAAACAACAGCTGATGATCGAAGCATCGAGCAAGAACAACACAATGAAGTAACCTCTCCTTTGTCCGATGCATCTGTATCAAGAGCCACAAAGAAAAGAAAGCTGAGAGATTACGTGTCAGAAGAGATAAAGGGCCTAAAAAGGGATGGATGTAGTTGCAGTAACTCTTGATAGAGAAAATCCATGTAATTTTACTAAATCTGAGCTGTATTCTGAGCGTAAAAAGGTGGAAGGGTTGAAAAAAGTTACAGCCATAGAAATATAATCCAAGTTTGCAGCAAATATCAGTGCTGCTCCTATATTTCTTGGTCTTCCACCCGAGGATAGAGCCATATGGTTGTGTGTGGAGTTCGTTTCTAATATTTTTGATGATCCTAAATTACCTTTCTGACTTGTTTGAGTAGTAACTAGTAACTATGAATTAATCAATCTATTGTTTTTTTTAGATCTTGATATATACATTGGTAAGTAAAGTAGGATGGCTTATTTTATTTCATTTTTTCTCATTGTATCTCTTATTAGTAGAAAGTTTATAATGTTTGCCCAATTACATCAAAAGCCTCACCACACGCATGGATGCCCAATTACAAACTCAAAAACGCACTGCAACATCAACTCCAAAGTGTGGAAGCTAAGTTGGCTGACCAAGAGAAGTGTAAACCATGGCAAGTTCGCATCAAAACCACACATGATAGTATGGAAGGGAGAATGAATCCTATATACCATGCCAAGAGTGGAAGTGAAAATTTCAATTTGTCTCATCATGAAGATGGAGAAGAAGAGATAAATTATTTTGCCTCAAGCAACATAAGAAGAGCACCTACATTCCATGTAAGAAATGCACACCATGAAGATCAAGGTATTAAACTTGACATTCCTGAATTTTATGGTGATTTGAATGTGGAATCATTTTTTGAATGGCTGTAGGAAATTTAGGCTATATTTGAGTTTAGAGAATATGATGATCATATAAAGTCAAATTAGCTACTCTAAACTTCAAAAATTTTGCTCGAATTTGGTATGATAACTTAAAACAAACAAGAGAATGACAAGATAAGTCGAAAATAAAATCTTGGGAAAAACTTGAAAATCACTTAAGAAAGAAATTTGTGCTTAGGGAGTATGAACAAGATATGTATGTTAAAATTACTACTCTGAGGCAAGGCTTCTTTAGTGTAGAAGAATACACTAGAGAATTTGAAAGACTAGCCCATATTTGTGATGCTCATGAAAGAAAGGAACAAAAATGTGCTAGATACTTAGGTGGCTTGAATAATTCAATAAGAGACAAAGTGGATATGTACTGTTATGACTCTCTTGATGAATTGATAAAATTGGCTATGAAAATTGAAAGACAAACTAAATAAACAAAAACCTATGTTAAGTCTAATGTTACAACTTCAACTAAACCCTATTCTAACATCTTTACACCTAAATCAACATTTTTATATGATAAAAAGAATAAAAAAGATGATAAATGTAAAAATAAGGTGGTTGAAATGGAAAATAAAAAATTTTCAAATGTAAAGGATATGGACATTTTGCTAGAGATTGTCCTAACCAAAGAGCCTTAACCTTACACGAAATAGAAAATATGGAATCATGTAGTGATGATGATGAATTAGAAGTTGAATCTCCTCATGAAATATTAACTATAGAAGAAGAAGAAGGAGACCCATGCTTTGTAATTCAAAGAGTTTTGCAAATACAACCAAGTATTACACCTACTCAAAGAGAGAAGATTTTTGAAACTAAGTGTAAAATAGGTGACATGGTTTGTAGACTCATAATTGATAGTGGTTCATGTACTAATGTTGCTAGTGAGGTAATGGTTAAGAATTGTTTTTTGGAAACTACTAATCATCCTAAACCATATTCTTTACAATGGTTAAATAAGGATAAAGGAGCTAAAGTAAAGAAAAGAGCTTTAATCACATTTTCTATTAGAGACTATCATGATGAAGTTTTATATGATGTTTTACCTATGGATGCTTGTGGATTACTTTTGGTTATACCATGGCAATTTGATAGAAAATTAACTCATGATGGAGTAACTAATGAATATGTGGTGAAAAAAGAAAAGCAATTGTATTGTCTCACACCTTCTTTATATGATCATATGCCCTTAAGTGATGATAAAAAGAGATTATTTTTACATGAAAAGGCTATGGAAAAATATATAAAAGAAGAAGGAATTTGTTATGCTTTAGTTTCTAAAGATTCTAAACCTAAAAAACAACAACTTGAATATCCTAATCTAATTAAGTTGATTGATGAGTATAATGATGTATTTCCTGCTAACTTACCTCCTAGATTACTACCTAAAAGAGATACAGAACATGCCATTGATCTTGTTCCTGGTATGCTTATTCCTAATAAACCAGCTTATAGATGTAACCCAGAATAAGTAAGGAATTACAAAAACAAATACAAGAACTTATGGATAAAGGAATTTTGAGAGAAAGTATGAGTCCTTGTAGTGTTCCTACTTTACTAGTTCCTAAAAAGGATGATACTTGGTGTATGTGTATAGATTCTAGGGTAGTGACTAATATTACTATCAAATATAGATTTCCTATACCTAGATTAGATGATATGCTTGATGAACTTTGTGGACCACAAGTATTTTCCAAAATTGATTTGAGAAGTGGATATCATCAATTAGGGATTAGAGATGGAGATGAATGGAAAAAAAATTTAAAATAAAATATGGTCTCAGTGAGTGGATGGTTATGACTTTTAGGTTATGTAATACACCTAGCTCATTTATGAGACTTATGAATGAAGTTCTCCGACCTTTCCTTAGTGATTTCATTGTTGTATATTTGGATGATATTCTTGTGTATAGAAAAAATAGATATGATCATCTAGTGTATTTGAAGAAGTTATTTGATAAGATAAGGAGAGCTAAACTATATGGAAAACTTGAGAAATGTGATTTTATGCTTCTAAGTGTTGTTTTCCTAGGCTATATTATTAGTGGAGAAGGTATTACAGTAGATCCTAATAAGATTAGCACTATAAAAGAATGGACTATCCCTAAGAATGTTCATGATGTGAGAAGTTTTCATGGATTAGCTAGTTTTTATAGAAGATTCATTAAGGAATTTTCTACTATAGTTACACCTATTACTCAACTCATGAAAGAGGGTGAATTTTATTGGGGACAAGAAGCTACTCAAGCCTTTGAAACCCTAAAAGATAAACTTTTTCATGTCCCTATTCTATCCTTACCCAACTTTAACCTTCTTTTTGAAGTGACTTGTGATGCTAGTGGACTTGGAATAGAAGAACTACTTTCCCAGGAAAAGAAACCTATAGCATTTTTTTTGAAAAGTTTAATAGAGCCAAACTTAACTATTCGACTTATGACAAGGAATTATTTGCCATCATACAGAGTCTAGAGACATGGAGTCATTATCTAAGACCAAAACCATTTCTGTTGCATTCGGATCATGAAAGTTTAAAATACTTACATAGTCAAAAGAAAATTAATCAGAGACATGCAAAATGGGTAAATTTCTTACAATCCTTCGTGTTCTCTATCCTAATGATGAAAATTAATCAGAGACATGAAAAATGGATGTGAAAATCATAGGTTTTGAAATGATAAAAGACTTATATCCTAATGATGAAGATTTTAAGGACATGTTTAGTGCATGTAAAGAAATTGGATACCATGGAAATTATATCATACAAGATGGATTTTTGTTTAGACTAAATAAATTTTGTATTCCTATATCCAATATAAGAGACTTGCTAATTAAGGAAATACATGAAGGTAGCATTGGGGGACATTTTGGTATACATAAAACTATGGAATTATTACAAGAAAATTTCTATTGGCTAAGAATGGTTAAACATGTACAAGCCATGATAAGTAGATGTTCTACGTGTCAAAAAAGTAAGATTTTCTTTCATAAAGGCTTACACACAACTTTAACCATTCTTGATAAACCATGGGAAGGAGTTAGTATGCACTTTATCCTAGGGTTACCAAGAACGCAATATGGTAAAGATTCTATTCTTGTGGTAGTAGATAATTTTTCTAAAATGGCTCATTTTATTCCATGTAATAAAATCGATGATGCCACACATGTTGCTGATTTGTATTTTAGAGAGATTGTTAAACTTCATGGAATACCTAAAGCATAGTTTCTGATAGGGATGTCAAGTTTATGACTTATTTCTAGAAAACGTTATGGCATATGCTTGGTACTAACTTCTTATTTAGCACTTCACATCATCCCCAAACTAACGATCAAACTGAGGTAACTAATAGAACTCTTGGTACATTATTAAGAGGTTTAGTTAATAAAAGTACTAAAGATTGGGATTTTAAGTTAGCTCATGCAGAGTTTGCTTATAATTGTAGTCCATCTAGTATTACTCAAACTAGTCCGTTTGAGGTGGTGTATGGTGTGAATTCTCACATGCCTATTAACATGATTCCGTTGAGAAAAGATGAAATGAAAAATTATGAAGCTAACGATAAAATATAATTTTTTCAACAACTTCATGAGAAAATCAAAAATTATATTGGGAAAGCCAATGCTAAGTATAAAGCTCAAGAAAATAGGCATAGAAACTCTTATGTGTTTTCTCCTGGTGACTTAGTTTGGTTACATTTGCGTAAAGAAAGATTTCCTAATTTAAGTAAAAATAAACTAATTCCAAGAGCCGATGGTCCATTTAAAATACTAAGAAAGTTTGGAGATAATGCTTATGAACTTGAACTTCCAGATTCTTATGGTGGAATTTCAAGAAATTTTAATGTTCGTGATTTATCTCCTTATTATTCTGATGAAAATTTGAGGACAAATTCTTCTCAACTTAGGGAGAATGATGCAGGAGCATCTAATGAACCTAATTATTGTCATGTTTATATTAAACCTAAAGGTAAGGAAGATTTAGCTTTCTTAATGTTGTAGCCTATCATGTTAAATATTCTTGATAATTCTTATATGCTTGATATTGAAAAACATTCAAGTTACTCTTGTAGGTATGTCACATATTTGTAAGAAGAAGATGTTCATACACTTTAATGTGTACAATTATTCAAAGCATGAAAGAATATAACATACATGGGATGATACTTTACAACAAGATGATATAGTGATGATATTCATTATTTGTATTAACTTATTGTAAACTCTAACCCTAAGTGTATTTTATGTAAGTTAGGGTATTGATATAATTTCATGTATGTATCTTAGTCAATTGTATAGCTTTGTAATATTAATCCTTAGTATCTTTTAACCAATGATATTATTCTTTGGATTAAGGTTAATATGGGCTTAATTCAACCATGATAAATGGGCTAGATTAAGAGGGAATAATCAGCTAGTTTAGGCTAGCTAACCAACGACTATCTCATCCTCTATATATACCTTTGTGCGCATGAATTGTAAGAAGCTTTTGAATAAGAATTTTTTTTATCAAACTTTGAGCATAGTTAGCTAAATTCTATCCCTCTCTTTTGAGTATTTTTGAGCAAGGAAGCCCAGGGCATTCTCCTTCAACATGAACACTTAAACTCGACAGAATTGAACACCAGTTCAAATCTGCCGAGACTCTTCATCTTTTTCCCTTGAGTTCTTCACTAATAATCCTCCTTAACACCTCGTTTCTTTTGCATTAGTTCATGGGTGATAGTTTCTCATACAATCTTCGATCCAACCTTCCATTTACTTTGATAAAACAACATCAGTAAATTATACAAAACTAAAATAACCAACAAAATGCTATGAGATGACCCCCCAAAATTATGAAATGGTTGGAAACCATTTGTAGTTAAGACAAGTCTCACAATATGAGGATCTTCTACAAATGATGGAAACTCCTCATCATAATACTTCCATGCTTGAGATTCTACCAGATGTCTCATTATCCCATCATCAACCTTATCCTTTTTTTTAACACATATCCTTTGTTTTCACAGCTGCCATAAATAACATTTGCAATCTATGCTTTATAGCAAAATATCGTTAAATTTTATAGGAAACCCTTTTTCCATCTATCTTCCACCTTGAGGTATGGGATTGTGGACATTCTTCTACATCGACATGTTCATGCCAATATATAATGCAATAATTTGGACACACAAGAATTTTTATATAATCTAGGCCTAAATTAAGGATGATCCTACACTACTCATCATAGGAATCAAGGAGATTACAACTTAATGTCCCATTTTGAAGATTCAACATTTCACTAAAGGAGGTATCACTCTAATGGTTCATACACTTAAGATGTAGCAACTTCATAAGTTACCCTAACTTTGAAACTCTAGAGAGATCCAAAGTTAAATTTTCATTATAATATATCAAGAGGTGATAGAATGGAGCTGCTTCAACAATAGGCTCTTCTGAGGTGAAGTTTTGTTCATTTCTACCATCATTCTCGAAAAAATCCATCCTAGCCACACCACGACAAACTTCTAACACCTCTAGCATGTCATCATGATCAATATAAATCTCATGGTAAGATGGAGAGGTATTCAACACCTCACCATGGTTATCCCACACAACATAACTTTGTAGAATTTCATTATTCAACAAATGAAAGTGAACTTTTTTTCTATTTTTGAAATGCACATTTGCACATTTATTACATGGAAAACTAATCATTCTCTTACATTCCAACTATTCATTTAAATGTGACATGCTAAAAGTAAAACCTAGAAAATAATCAATCCCTTCCAAATATTGAGGTGACACTCAATTCAATTTCATCCATTCCTTATCAATTGGAATAACCTAATCTACATTTCCATAGAAAGTTAAACCATTTGGATGATATAAAGAATGGCAACTAATAAAAATATCATCATAATTTAAATAATTACCTCTCTTACATTCTTCATGTAAACTATAAAAAAATATATCAAAATATCTAATCACTTACTTTATTTTCTATTATTTATGCAATCTTTATTGTCTACTACTATTACTCTAATAGTTATATTATATTTTTTCATTTCAGTTACCAAATTCAATAATAAATTTCGGTATAATTTTAAGGATGACTAATACTCATATAGAAACTATAAAATTCATTGAGATTATATATTCAACAATAACATCAATTACAACTCGTCAAATAGTACAAAACAAAATAAAAAACTTTAGAGTAAATTTATGAGCAAAGAAAGAAGGAATAAAAGAATAATAGTTGTAGTTGTCAAAATAGATATATTTAGTTCGCCTTCTTTGATAAGAGAAGCCTTGAAAAATAATAAAAATTAAAAAAATCATTAGTATTATAATGTCAAAATTATTGTATCCTACAATATCAATATTCATCATAGTTAAATTAATCATACTATATATAAAATAAGAAAACTTGCTCTAATGGTCATATGGAATCGACTTGATCTTGCTTCACTTGATGTATGTTTCTATTATTCTATATGTTCACACTTATCATTTGCTTTACTTGAATTTGATTGTAATTTTTTTCTTGAGATGGTTTAAGGTAAAAATTTGTGGCCCCCCTAGGATTGAAGAAAGAGCTTGAAAAGATTATCGACTCTAGTATGATTACAAAAGATATTGATTTTTCAACCTTCACTATTGTTATAGCTATTGTAATTGTTATTAGTTTTATTTCAAAGTGCAATTTTGATGAGTTTTCTATCTATGATCTATCATAATTCCTACTAGTAGATCTAATCTCCTATAGGCTAACTATAATGTACTTTGCTAAATGGAATAATGGTACATAAATGGAGCCCCTAGTATTGATGAAGCTTTAGAAAGAGACAACTCGAAAATAGTCACCGAAAAATCTTTAAATGGTGTCCATTAATTTCAAACCTTACTAAAAAGGAGGAGAAATTGAATGCATATACTAAGTCAAAGGGTGATTCTAGAGTTCCATAGAATGAGCCTACCATAAAGACTAACATTGCAGAATTGATATGCAACTTGTTTTAGAAACAACAATGGATAACACCCTTGTTGCTAAGGAGTCTGTTTTAGCATGTCTAAAAGCAACGAAGGTTGATGGAGCAAAGCTCACTAATTAAGGGAATGTTATTACGGATTCCATATAGGTTGATCTCATTGATGCCCTAAGGTTAGGAACAGCTACGGTTGGAGATTTCCAATAGTCAAAAGAAACTAGACATATGGAAGCCACAATCAATATAAATATAGGATTGCAAAAGTGCCTAAAGAGCTTAGTAGCTCTAATCTTATTAAAAAAGGTATTTATTTTTCCACCATTATTTTTATATTATTTTTATTAATACTATTTTTTAGGTCTTAATGTATTAATGAAAAGGTTGAAAATTGAATGTAGATACTAAATAGAAGGCTAATTTTGGAGTTCCATGTAATGATCCTGCCACTAGGTTAATGTTAATGCATATGATATGCACATTGAATCCAATGGGGTGCACAAAATGTTCAACATGAATTACATGTTACTGATGATGCACAAACCAATTCACCTACAATAGGAGGGGAGATAAAAAGTGGTCATAAGCATGCAACTTGTGTGTCTGATAGGGGTAATAATGTTCACTACAAAAAAGTCCATTTTTAGCAACGACAGTTTTTGTTGCAAAAGATAGAAAGTCGTTGCAAAAAATATATATCGCAACGACATTTTTTGTTGCAGGGTCGTTGCGCGTCATGGCGTTGCAAAAAAATAAAGCAACGACAATGGTCGTTGTTAAAAAGTAATTAACTGCAACATAAATTATCGTTGCCAAATAAATGTCGTTGCAATACATCACTTTATCTAACTACATGTGTTTATATATTGCAACGACTTTTGTCGTTGCAAAATATGGATCCTACTTCGGCAACAATTTATGTCGTTGCAAAAACCTATAATTAGCAACGACCTTTGTTGTTGACAAAAATTGGTTTTATTTTGGCAACAAATTATGTCGTTGTGAAAGCTTGTTATTTGCAACAACAAAAGTTGTTGCAAAAAAAATAGCATATTATAGCAACAATATTTGTCGTTACAAAAACACATTAATTGCAACGACTTATGTTGTTGCCAAAAATTGAATAAAATTTATAAACAAAAAATTACAAAATATCACGAGTCAATACGAGCACATAGGCGTCACCTGATAGCACCCGAGACCCACAAATTTCTGACATCCCGAGTCGACGTTTTTGGATTGATCGACTAGCCCCACAGATCAACACAAGTCTTTTCTAAAACTTCCCAGGAGGGTCACCCATCCTGAATATTACTCCAGAGCAAGCACGCTTAACTGTTGAGTTCTTCGGACAGAATCACCGTAGGGATTGTATCCTATATTGATATAAGTAAGCATATCAATCCTTATAACATTCCACTCAATTTGAGGGCATTGCACTTTATCATTGCAAAAAATACATAATTGGAATAATAAATTTATTTCAAAAAATTATCGATAATTTCTTTTGCAATAACTTGTTATTGCATTAAAATAATATAAATATCTGCAACAAGTATAGTTGTTGCAATAAATTTAATCAATATTTTACAACAAAAAAGTCGTTGTAAAAATATTTTGTATATTGCAACATATAAATGTCGTTGCGAATATACTATCACATATATTGTAACGACATTTGTCGTTGCAAAATATATATATATATATATATATCATTACGTTAAAATAATCTAAACATTCGCGACAAGTATAGTCGTTGCGATAAATTTAATCAACATTTTGCAACAACAAAAAGTCGTTGCAAAAACATTTTATATATTGCAACATAGAAATGTCGTTGCGAATAAACTATCACATATATTGCAACGAAAAATGTCGTTGCAAAATATATATATATATATATATATATATATATATATATATATATATATATATCATTACGTTAAAATAATCTAAACATTCGCAATAAGTATAGTCGTTGTGATAAATTCAATCAACATTTTGCAACAACAAAAAGTCGTTGCAAAAACATTTTATATATTGCAACATAAAAATGTCGTTGCGAATAAACTATCACATATATTGCAACAAAAAATGTCGTTGCAAAAAAAAAAAAATATATATATATATATTTCATTACGTTAAAATAATCTAAACATTCGCAACAAGTATAGTCGTTGCAATAAATTCAATCAACATTTTGCAACAAAAAGAGTCGTTGCAAAATCATTTTATATATTGCAACATATAAATGTCGTTGCGAATAAACTATCACTTATATTGCAACGACATTTGTCGTTGCAAAAAATATATATATCATTATGTTAAAATAATCTAAACATTCGCAACAAGTATAGTCGTTGCGATAAATTCAATCAACATTTTGTAACAACAAAAAGTCGTTGCAAAAATATTTTGTATATTGCAACATATAAATGTCGTTGTAAATAAACTATTATATATATTGCAACGACAAATGTCGTTGCAAAAAATTTCATAATAATTATTATATAAATGAATTATTTTTGGCAACAACTTTTTGTAACGTCATAAAATTGTCGTTGCCAAAGGACATTTTTCGCAACAACAAAGTGTTGTCGTTGCAAAAGTTTTGTTGCTATAAAAGAGTTTTCTTGTAGTGGTTGTTGTCAATGATCCCTCTAAAGAGATGAAGAAACAAGAGTCATTAAGGGATGAAAGTCATAGAGAGAGCCTTAGAACGAGAGGAAAAATGGAGAAAAGGGAGAAGAAAGTTGGAAAGAAGGGAAAATCTCAATCTAAGGGAGGTTTGAAGACTACCTGGACGTGTTTCCATTATCATAAAAGGGAAAATGGCTTAATTGAGAGAATTAATAGGATTAACCTTGACAGGGTGTGGTGTATGCTAATATCCTCAAGCTTGCCTAAAGTATTATGGGTAGAGGCTGCTAAGGCAAAATGTTACTTGATAAATCAACGCCCTTCATCAGCCTTGGACTTTGATACTCCAGTTGAAAGATGTAAGGCAACACTACAAAATTTTTTAGGAGGTTGAAGATATAACAATTTCAAGGTCGGCTTATGTTTTTTAGTTAGGAGGATGAACTATAAGCTAGAATGCAACTCTATAAAATTTTGTAGCTTTATCTAAAACAAAGCCTGAATACATAGCTTGTATATAAGATATTAAGGATTAGCCACTGTTTTTTGAGGGGCATTGACCTTTACAAGTGTAGGGCATTAAGTTGTGGTTGTTAAGGGAATGTTTTTGGATCAAAACTGCTTTTCTATTTGAGACATTTTAGGCACCACTCATGATCAATCATTTGAGGGAGTGTGACTAACCCACTACTTTTTTGCCAAAAAATTAGAAATATCCTCACTTTTTATTAGAATTTATTGACTAGAATGTACCTACCTAAAAAAAAATAAAGATAGACCGGTTTTAAGTTTTGCAGATTATTTACCAAATGTTCAGCAATACTATCATGTTTCTAGCATCTTAGAATTTTAGGCACTTCTCTCTAGTTTTCCTTTGAATTCAATAGTAATCTTGGGGAGCACTAGCACGAGTTGATGGTGAAACAAGCTTCAGTTGTCTAGTTATATTAACATGAAAGAGATATGTTGATATTACTACTATGCTATGTATCTTATTTTGTGAATAGGATCTATCACAAATAGATTAGTTACTTATGTACTTGTAGAAGCTTACGTTTATTTGTTTAGATGTTCCTCTAGATGAAATGTCATAATTTATGTCCTTAGTTGATTCGTGGATTGATAAGTTTGAAGCTTGGTCTTTTCTAAAAGATCATATATGTTGGTCTATTTTTTCCTATGTTTTCCATTTGATGCAATTGAGGCTAACTAAAAGGCTATAGTTTTATACCTATTGGATTTATTTCCCTACCTAAAATAGTATTCATAGAGTGAGTGGATTTTTAGTTATCCCCTACCTTAAAGCTTTCACTGATTTGATTGCTTGGAAAAAAGGAGAAATAACCTGAGAAATTTTATTCAAAAGGTTGGAATTGTTATTCTAGTCCTCTATCATCATACATAATGGAACCTGATATTAAATTTTACCACACTAGAATGTTGTTGTTGATTTGGTTGCTGTTTCCTCATGTAAAATGAAGCAAATGACTAAATTGTGCTAGAAAAAAATGTATTCTATTACTTATTGGCATTGCATAGTGCCGAGAAACATTTTATCAATTTGCCATTCTTTAATATGTCATTAAAACCCCCCACCTCAATTTTTTTATCTTAATATGTTACTTGGGCATACTACCTCACCAGATTATGAGAAAGGTAGTGACGATGTGGGTTATGTCTTTTTTGAAGCCATGCTGATCCACTGAATGCTCTTACAAGGATAATAACTTCAAAGAATGGAAAAACATGGTGCATGATTTTATCTAGTTTATGAAAGCTATTAACTGGTTGAGAGGATAATAAAAGAAGTAGCCATGACTCTTGTAGACTTATCTCATCTCCTCTCTTCTCTATTATGATTCATTATAGTTCAATTTTTCTTGAAGTATTCAGTATCAGTTCATTGATTGTTTATTCATTGTTCTTGATCATTAAAGTATATTAAACATAGTTAATCTCTAATTACCTATCTAACAAGGACAGACTAACAAAATCAATCCTCAACCATTCAATAACATGAAACCTTAGTTCAAACTAAAAGAATAAGAAAGAAAGAAAGGTAGGGATTCAAACCTAATATATAGCTATTAGTTTCCCTAGTGGCTGGATGAGCATGAAAGAACTAGAAGAGGCATAGAAAAAAGAATCTAAAATCTAATTATTAAATATATTATTAATATTAATCTAGCTCTATCATAAAAAATTAGGTATTTCTCGTAAATATACCAATTAATACTCACATCATTAAATTAAGCATAGATATTTATGACTAGTAAATAGAAACCTTCAGAGTGTTAGGTAGTGATCAATCATTTATCTTGCATAACAATTTAATGATGATATAATAGTAGATAACAATGATTGTAATATCCCAAAATCCTAATTTCCGAAATTATGGCCAAATAATGAATTATTAGGAAAATTAATTATATAAATTCATTTATTAAAATTAAGAGATTTAATTAAGGTAAGTTAGGAGGAAAATAATAAAGAATTTGATTGGGAAAAAATTAGGGTATTTTTCTAATTAACATGGAAGTTAAGGAAATTTATCTAAAATAACCTAAATTAAGCTAAAAAGGAATTAATTATTATTTTCTAAATATTGTTATTCTAAATAACCCAAAAATATTCTAAATAATTTATGCAAAATCCAAAACCAAAAAAAAAACCCCTTTTCCCTTTTTCTTCCTTTTCCTTTTCTTCCATTTCTTTTTCCTTTCTTTTTAACCGCCGGTTGGGCCTCGCCAGACCCAACTTTCCCTTTTCCCTCCCTTCTCCTTCCTCTGTGGCCCAGCGCGTCCAGCCCGCATCGCAGGGAGCGACACAGAGTTTTGCCCCGATATCCTCTGAAACTCCGCGTTTCAATTAGTAGGAGGTAACAGTTGCCAACCCGGCCGGTTCTCCCCCTCCTTTCTTTCTCCCTGGACTGCCGGTCCACCCCTCCCCCTTTTCCCTTTTCTTCTTCCTCCTACGTGACCGTACCCCGACCTGCAACCGCTGCACCTGCTGGCAGCCGCCTGCAACGGCCGGCCACCCTGACTTTCCCTCTCCCGTCGTTTTGTTACACCAATTCGACCCCAACCGGCCTTTTTCCCCCCTCCTGAGCGACCTGCCCCTTTCCCTTTTCCTTTTCCCTCGACCCCGATGCCCCTACAATGGTACAACCGCCTCGACTACCGCCACCGGGCGGCATGCCTGGTACCTGCCATCGCTTGTCTTCTTCCCCTTGTCATTGCCCACCTCAATCGGCCTATAAATACCTAATGAGCATCCTTAATCTGGGTTTTGATTTCGAAACCCAGAAACCCTCCATTCTTGCCGCCGCCTCGTTAGACAAGCCGTCCGCCGCCGCTGCCTAACGCCGACGATCAAAACACCCCCAAAACCAACCCTTGCACCTCCCTCGACAAAACCAAGCCACCACCACCCTCCACCTTGCCCTGCATGTGCCGCCCTAGCCGTGCAAAGTCCACTACTCGAAAGCACCTCTTCCAGCCTTCGCCGCCCTTGCGCCGCCTCCCACCGCCAGCCCAGCCGCCACCAGAGCCTCTTCCACCCTCCAAAATGCCCAACAGACCTCCCTCTACCTTTCCTTGCCTTCAACTTCCCCTTCCTCCCTCTCCTCCTTCCTCCTTCATCTTCCACCTCTCTCCACCACCCTCGGCCGCCGCCGTCGCTGCCGCGCGCCGCCACCCCTTGCCACGCCACCACCCTCATTCCACTCCCCTTCACCTGCTGTTTCTTCCCCCACCTCAAACTTCTTCTTTTCTCCTCCCATCTAACCACCACCGACCCTAGGTGGTTCTCCACTCATCCGAACCCTAATACCCCTTTTATATAATTGCTACTATTTTCTACTAATATTAATACTAATATACTTATTATTATTATTATTATTATTATTATTATCATCATTATAATTACTTTTGTTATTATTATTATTATTATTATTGTTATTATTATCATTATTAACATTATTATTGCCTCTATTATTAATGCTCTTATTTTCTTACTAATACTAACATCCCTTTTAAACCCTAACTTGTATTATACTTAACTTTGGTCTCATTTTTATAATTATTAGTATTAACATTTTTATCATTATTATTTCTATTATCCTCACTATGGTCATTATTATTATTTCTTACCCTTACTTGGTTGTATTACTATTATTATTATTATTATTATATTTATTCCTATTAATACTATTATTATTATTACTATTATTATTATTATTATTATTGTTGTTGTTGTTATTATTATTATACTCAACACATTTATCACCATTGTTAATAATAATACTACTTTTGTTCTTATCCATGTTACTTAACTCAAGCTTGTACCATTTAACATTAACCCTAACCTCATTACTATGACACTATTATTAGCTATTACTATTATTACTACTATCACTACCTTATTGTTGTAATCAAAAGCATTTGAACCCTTTTACTATTCAAGAATATACAACTATTATCATTATCACCCTTAGGAATAGTTACTTGTAATATTGTGACCTTATAATAATATTATTTCGAATATGACGCCATTAATAGATTTAGCCTTAAAAACGCTAGGGTTTCTCTCACTATAAACATTAGTGTCACTAGTATTAGTTTTATTATTATTATTTATTATCACTATCTTTCTATAGTTAGCATGAAAATTATTATTATAAGAATAGGGCTAACGGGTCTAATAATATAAGTGTAACAATAGGTATTAAAAATAAACATATTTTGACTACTAATATTTAGTATACTAATTCTAAGGTAAAAACTCTAGTTTTTGTATAAAACCCTTTTTAGTAATAAAAACCCTAACCTTAAACTAGAATGAGGATTGATAGTAATTATAAGGGAAACTAATACTTAGCATTTCCCCCCTTTTTATAGGTAATCCCGACCAAAGCCCTAAGGAGTTAGAGGAGCGTGCTCCAAGCCCGGCGTCTCCTTAGGTAAGGACGAAGCTATGGCCTTTGTGTGATGTGTGACTTGTATGTTTTGAATGTTGTATATGCCATGCTATGTCGTGTATTATGTCATTGTGGGAAACTTGTCTTATGTAGCGCAGCTTGGAGATTGAGGTATGTTTGTATGTGTTTCCTATGGCATGAGCATGGCGTACATGTATGATGTTTATGAGGTGATATGATATAACCCTCTAGAACATGCATGCTAGGGTGATTGTTATGATGATATGGAAATGAAAGGATAAAAAGGGAATAAATGGGAAGTGATTTCACTAAGGGGGATATGAGGTTGACCTAAGTACCTCATGATCCATTAGAAAAGATTTAATAAGGGAGGAATTACCTAAACAAATGAGAGTTGGGGAAAACCATGAATGGGAGTCGTAAAATTTGCATGATAACTTGGGGTGTTTGCATGAGGTGACTAAATCTTGCATGGAGGTGTGTCTTACGTGAGAAAAGTTGAATTTGGGTGTAAGTAAGAGAATAGGGAAGTCTTGGAATGATTGGAGACTTAGTATGGAAAATAATATGTAAGTTGGCGCATAAGGGACCTTATTGGGGTTTTGTGTGTAAGCGGGTGTTGGAGAGTCTGCAAGGAGTGTTTAAATTAAGCATGGGAATGAATATTACTTGAGGAAAGTTGATTTAGGGCATAAATGAGATAATGTCAAAGTTAGGGGTCCATTGGAGACTTTGATGTGAAATAGTACGTAGGCGGATGTAAGCGTGTATAAGGAATCCGATTAGGGTTTTTGGGAGAAAATGGAAATTTGGGAAGTACAAAAGGAGGAATGATTAAGGAAGGGTGGAGTATGGGTTAGAGTGATATTTCATTTATATAAAGGGTGAGTATGGGTTCCCATGTGGAAGAAGAGACTTTGGGATGAAAAGAGAGAGGTTACTTGTGGGAGAAGAAAGGTACTAAGGTTGAGGTGATCAACTAGGGTTTTCATGGTTATGTGCTGAATCGAAAGGTAAAGTGATATGTTTTGGGAGAGGATCTAATTGAGGGAAGATGTGGGGCGTTGAATGAGGTAAAGGTAGCGTAAGTGGAAGAAGGTTGGGCCACATCGGCCCAATTAGGGTTTTCAAGGGAAAACCCTAAGGGGTGATGAAAGGTGGAGTTGATGTCATGAGTGTAGGGCCTAACCCACACCCGTAGGGGTTGACTCTTTCATCTAAGGATAAGTGTAAAGGGAATGGATTTCGGGGTGTCATAAGGGGCGCAGGAGTCTCAAGATATGGGACGGGCCCCCTTGGGGGGGGGAATAGAATAGAGAGTAGTAGACATGCATGTCAAGGGTGGAACCTTATTTAATAATACATGAATAAGACATTAACTACTTAAAGAGTAAGATTGTTGAGCAGGGCCCAGACCGATCCACGGGCATAATAGTGGCCAGGTGCCGGGGTGCCCTGGAGACCGATCCACCGGCATATAATAGTGGTTAGGTGCGTTCTGCCCTATACGTGACCGATCTACCGGCTATAATAGTGGGGGAACCCGTGCTCAACAAACCAAACAGTATGTTGTAATTAAATCATGGGAAAGATACTATATACTTACAGTGGAACACCATGAGAGTCGGGGCCAAACCGATCAACCGGCATAATAGTGGCCAGGAGCTTTGTGCCCTGAAGACCGATCCACCGGCATATAATAGTGGTTAGGTGCGTTCTGCCCTACAAGTGACCGATCCACCGGCTATAATAGTGGGGTTCCCGTACTCGCATGGATTAACAAAGATTATGGTGTGAAATGACTTGCAAATAAATCATGGAAAGATACGTTATAATCACAATGAAACACTATGAGAGTCGGGGCCAGACCGATCCACCGACATAATAGTGGCCAGGAGCGTTCTGCCCTGGAGACCGATCCACCGGCATAGAATAGTGGTTAGGTGCGTTCTGCCCTATAAGTGACCGATCCACCGGCTATAATAGTGGGGTTCCCGCACTCTCATGGACTCATAACGATTATGATGTGAATCAACTATAGTTATGAAAGAAGAAGTTGGATTGGACCATAACCGATCTACATCATCCATAATATTACATGTTGCTTATGTGTTTGTGTTGTGCATGTTATGTTGTATGATGGTATGCTTGGCCTTAGCGCACCTGCGCCCTTACTCAGTATTGGACCCATACTGATACTACCTTGATTGATTGGGTCCTGTGATGATCCACCGATGGTGGGGAGCAGACTTCTTGTGCAGGTTTATGATCGGTTACTAATTCGGGGTGGAAGGCTTGACTTGAGTGAGTAGGCGATCCGCATTCTGATCCTTTTCGGGGATTGTTTTGTTAGCTATATTTTGTATTACGTTTCCCGTTTTTAAATAAAAAGCATTATGGGGTTGTAATCCTAAATTGTATTCAACTTTTGTTTAACTTATACGTTATTAACGATTTATGCTAAATGTCATCTTGCGTTTTATGATAATTCGCACTTATTGATGATCGGATTTAGCCTTAGCACTTAGTACTGGAACGGTAGGAATGAACCGGTCAAGTACTAAGTGTGGCGGTAATACCCCCAAGTTTACGGTTTTAATTCTCTCGCTTCCGCTAAACCTTTTGATTTAAACGAAATTTTCCAGTAGTAAATTTAGGTGTGTTACAATGATACTTAAGCAAATAAAACTTGAGGTCAACATGTTTGTCAAAAGACCACAAAACACATCTAGGAATGCAAATTTATGTGTTATTTACATAAAATAAGCATACGCATTAATCAGAACAATGACAAATATGAGTTTTCCTCTATTTTAGACTTAACTAGTAAGTGAAACAATTAAGAAAAATGACATTTTTTACCTCTTAGAATAGAAAAAAAGAGATGCGTACTTAGCTCAAAAGCTCACAAAAATGACTAAAACAAACTCGAGCTCAATGTCTAAGAAACACACAACCATATCATATCAGATTTTATATTACGAAACAAACAATCACTTAACCATATCTGGCTAGGATGATTTTATCAAAACTTAAGAGAAACTAAAAGAGCCTTTAAGCAATTCAACAGAGATGATTTTGGAAACATCTTCACTCAAATTTAAACATTTCTCAGATAAAATACAAGTAGCCTAGATGTCACAGGGGGTGTCTCTTACAAAAGGATTTCAGCTAAATAAAACTCAACATAACTAACTAAGCAGGGATGAAGGGAGATCATTGAGATAGAAGGTCACCTATGGATAGAAGGTCACATTCTCAATCTTTGGAATCCCGTCCGTTGCTAGTAACTAAAAACCACCACCAGTCATGGAAAACACCACTAGACTAGCTAGCTAAGGTAACCATAGTGGAAGAACCTGCTTAATGAAGGAATCACTAATGGTAGGTTATCGCTAGTTTCAAAATTAGACAAACATTCCAAAATAGAAAGGAATCATACCTTCAACAATGATTAACCTCGTTGATTATCCTTAGTTTTGTAGCATACAAAACCCTTTAATGGCTGGTCTAACTTGGTGTGCTTGATGGCAATGTCATCTGTCATAGGTAATTGAAGCTTAGCACTCATCGTCAGAAGCACCACAAGACACCGCCAATTGTCTTTCATGGCTCTAGTGGAAGAATAAATATACGAAGAATTGCATGTATAGACATACAAGGTTTGGGTTGACTATGAATTATCAAAAACCTGGGTCATCCTTAATTAGGATTCGGAAAGATTTGCTTGTTTTGTTGTCATATCTTACCACCAAAAGGTCCCACTAAATTTGTTTCGCCCAAGTTAGATTTTTTATAACAATTTTATCCGTTGCAGAAGTTAAATAAAAATTTAGTAAATTATTTTTGTCACAATTAATCAAAACCATTGCAAAACTTATTAGAATTGAAACATTATAAAACTATTTTTGGCTACAATTTAACAAATTCGTTGTTAAAAATATATTAAAATTTGTGAATCATACTTTCAGCTACAATTAATAAAATTCGCACCTAAAGTTATATTGAAATTGGTGAAAATATTTTTGCCCAAAATTTTTCGTAACAATTTTATCCATTGCAGAAGTTAAATTGAAATTTAGAATTTTTTTTTGTCACAGTTAATCAAATTTGTTGTGAAAGTTACTAGAGTTTGAAAATTGTGAAACTGTTTTCAGCCATAATTTAACAGATCTGTTGCTACAGTTTTATTGAATTGTGAAAATATTTTTTCCAAATATTAGTAAAATCAGTTGCCAAATAAGAGAGTTAATTTTCTTATCATATTTTCAAAGTATTTTATTTTTTTATTTATTAACTTTAATCAAATAAAAATTAGTGTAATATCTCTTATGATTCTTCTAAAATTGATTTTTTTTCTTGTATCATTTTTGTGAAATAAAAAAATTGCATAATTTATTTTTTTAAAGTTTTTTAGCTTAGTAATTTTTTAATTTTTAAAAATAAAAATAATTATAAAATATCTTAGCCATGAAAACAAATTATTGCAAAAATATGAGTTTGCAACAAAATTATTGTGGCAAAAAAGTAATATCTTTTTAACAACAAGAATGTCTCGTGATGATAAATAAGGTATATAAAACACCCTCTAGTCTCGTAAAAGTTTATTCATGACTTACTAGGTTGTTACAAAATAAAATTTTACACAACAAAATTGTCGTTGCAAAAGTTATCTATTGTTTAGCAACGATTAATTATTGTGGCAATAAAAGTATTTTTTATAGCAATGACATATTATTGTTGGAAAAAAAGAGGCATTTATGGAAACATGCTTTTTCCACGAAAGTTAAAAATTATCGTAAAGAAAAAAATTTGCAACAAAAATTTAAGGTTGTTGCTAAAACGTACTGCTAAAAATTACTTTCCTTGGAGTGTGAGTGAATCTCTCCTAGGTTCACCATATATCGAGTCAAAACACTAACAACTTGTGTAATATCAAGCTAGGTACACACTATAGTATACATGAGACAACCAATAACATTTGAATATGGAATAGTTGCTATGGACTCCTCTTCCTTTTTTGATTAGAGATAATCCAAAGTAGAAAATATGGAGTCCATAGGCAATGAATTGATCACCATTTTACATCCATTATATGAAATCTCTATAGCATCTTGTTCATATAGTACTCTTATGATAAGTATAACAACTCATGCTTAAAGTTTCTAATGATCTCCATGTGTGGGTTCCTCTTCACTTTTCCATGATCCTTCACCTTAAATTTACTACTTAGTATTGCCTTCAAATTATTAGCATCAGCAATATCTTTTGCTACCATAAGTATGTGATCGACATATAGAAAAAGATACAGAAAATAACCACCCAACATCTCCTTCAGGTACGCACAACCATGACACTCACTCACAGAGAAAACATGCATAAACTAATAAAATCATTTATAACACTATCTAGGATAATCCTTCAAACCATACTATGACCTCTTTAATAGGCACACATGATCACGCATCCTCTCAACCATAAACCCATCAGGTTGTCGCATGTAAATATCCTCCTTATGCTCCCATACCAATATGTAGTTTTAACATCCAATTTCTCCAACTCAAAATCATACATAGCCATAAGCACAAGAAAATACGTATGGAAATATATCCAATAACAGGAGAAAAGAATGTATTATAGTTAATGCCTATAATTTAGTAGAATCAATGTGCAACTAAATGAGCCTTATACCTTGGTGGCTCAACCCTTGGAGATCCTTGGTTAAACTTGTACACCCACTTGCAATCAACTATATTTTTTATCCTCAATGCCTTCACAAATTATTATGTTTGATTCCTCAATATAGACTCCATCTCTTCATCCATAGCGGCACAACAATCTACAGAATCATTACTCTTAATAACATTGGATAATGATGTCGGCTCATACACATCTATGATAGTCTTTGCACTAGATAAAGAATAATCAAAAAATTCTTGATGACTGTACCCATCTGAAGGACTGACAATCCTCCATCCTCTGATTGGAGCAACTCCCATTTGCTCCACATGCTTTTTGAATCCACCCACCTCAAGAATAATAGATCTATGAAAAGGGTATATGCCATCCGACTCAACCTTAAATTCAACCTAGGTTGAAGCACTATCCTACTCCACCTTTTTAGCAACACCATCACATGGCTTAATCTTCTAGAGGAATACTAACTCATTGAAGGTAACATCCCTGCTAGTCAAGAACTTAGATATAATTGGGTCCTCTAACCTATATCCATTCACTCCGAATGTAAAGGATGAAAGATACATTTCTTAGCTCTAGACTCAAATTTACCATCATTCATATAAACATAAGTTGGGTAACTAGAGACAAACACATTAGAGTAATCATCTGGCTTACTATACTACGAATCTCCATGTTTGTTCAAATTAATGGATCGATTAGGTTACCCTTTCACCAAGTATGTATCCTTTTGAGCCACCTCATCCCAAAACTCTCTTCCTAGACCTCCTTGTGATAAATTGCACTAAGCCTCCTCTAATGGGGTTATATTCATCCTTTCAACAACCCCATTCTGTTGTGGATTTCTAATATAGGTACCATGTCTCACTATCCCATTGTCTTGTCTAAAATAATTGAAAATATAGTTAACAAACTTAAGACTAATATTTTTTCTAAGACACTTAACCTAATTCCTAATTTACTTCTATCTCAAGGTCTTCCAGCATTTAAAAACACAAAACACGTCATTCTTTTGCTCCACACATTTATAGAGAAGTCATTAATAAATGTGAGAAAACACTGCAAATCACCTTGGGAAAACACTATTGTTGATCTTTAGAAAGCTTTGTGGATATAGATAAGAGGCCCTACCATACCATGCTTGGCTATCTAAAATCTAGCCTTCTTTTGCTTTCCAATTATATAGTTCTCAAAAATGTCCATAGTACTGATAGTCTATCCATCTTGAAACCCCCTTTTAGAGATCCAAGACAACAACATAAACTATCAAAGACAACGGTTATATATATAACCTACAACGCGTAACATCCATTGTAAATGTAAGCCATGTCTTTAAGAGACTTCAAACACAGTGGTTCCGATCACTGTTGTGGCAACTTTTTTACAACAGGGAAACACCCATTTTTAATTATCCAGATATTCGTTGTGGAAGATTTAAAACAACGGTTCAACACCCGTTGTAACTCTTCCAGATATCCGTTGTCGAATCACAAAGACAATGGTTAAACACCCGTTGTTAATTATCCAAATATTCGTTGTTGAAGATTTACAACAATAGTTCAACACCCGTTGTAAATCTTCCAGATATCCGTTGTCGAATCACAAAGATAATGGTTAAACACCCATTGTTAATTTTAAAGATATCCATTGTCAGATAAAAATATAAACGGTTAAAAACCCGTTGTTATTCTTAAAGATATCCGTTGTCGAAAAAAAGACAACGGTTTTTTGAACCGTTGTTAATCTTAAAGACAACAGATATATTGAAAATACAAAATGGGTTATTACCCGTTGTTAATATCAAATTTAACCGTTGTAGATTGTTTTGTACATCGGGTATTTAACTATTGTGTTTTTAGACATTACCTATTGTTTCATATTTCAACAACAGGTGCTTAACCGTTGTTGATGTTATATTCAAAACCCGCTATATATACGGTTGTATTTTCAACCTAAACATGCTTTATATGCAATCGGTTACATTCAACCTGAACCTGCTTTATATAATCCATACTATATTTAAAACCTGATATACATATGTATACACACACTCTCTCACATATATACATACAACATGAACCTGCTATATACACGGTTATATTCAACCTAAACCTACTTTATACGCACTCGATTATATATAACATGAACCTACTTTATTATATCCAAAACCATCTATATAAAATCCATACTATATCCAAAACATGTTATATTCACAATCAATAATATACTCAATCATTTATATATAACATGAGTAATGATATACATCTGGGAACCTTTCTGAGGATAAGAATTCCTTATGGATAAAATGGATCCATACTTCATTAAAGAGTAGAATGTGATAGATTTTAGGCCACCTTGTACAACTTCATGGACTTTGCTCAAGATTCTTGGTTTAAGGCCAAAGTTACTTCCAATTTTCCAGCTGCTTCAGACACAAGGTACATATAGCATTTCAGCAGTTTATGATATGATTTGTATAAAAACTCCTAAGGTGTACTGGTGGAAGACAGTTTGGAATAGCTCATCTCCTCCTAAACACAAGTTTGTTTCCTGGCTAGTTACTCACTCAAGACTTCCCACTAAAGATCTCCTAGCAAAATTTCTTCCTGCCATATCTATGCACTGCTGTTTCTGCCCTCAATAGGAAAGTCTAAATCAACTTTTATTCCATTGTCAAGGTTTACAGTAGCTTTGGGATGCACTTAGAAAGGTTTTCAGAGAAAGAAGAAGACATTACTCATGGCAGTCTTTGATGAAAGGCTTTGCTTATTCTCAAAATAGAGGAGTTGCTAAGGCAAATTTCAGGGCAGCTTTCTATGCTATTAGCATATATGAGGTGTGGAAAGCTCGAAATGCATGCATATTCACAAATTTAAGATGGAACCTGAGAAGGATAGCTTACCAAATTTCTCTAGTTATGTCATCTATTTGTAATAACTCTGCACATAGTGTAAAGTTTCGAGGTTTCTTAGGTAAAGTAGATCAATTTTATACCCTTGGTTGTAACTTTTCTCCATGATTAATATATGATTTTATTTTCTAAAAAAAATAAATAATATACAACCTAAACTTGATATATAGATATATAAAATAAGACTACACATAAATCACAATTTCATGTGCTGGTAGATCCTTAACCACACAAAGTTGTTCCATCTTTTGAACCTGAATCTAGCAATAGTTTCACCACCTATGTTTCTCAGCATACAATAATGTTCTATGATGTCAAGTGGACATTATTTACAAGAATATAAAATGGGGAAGAATGTCAAGTCCATGCCCCAAATCCTAACCTGCTCAAAATTATCGGCAAGGAAATAAAACCCAAGTGAGGAAAATTTCTCCAATTGAGAATTCAATGACTTTTATAAAAACCAATCAACTGATCAGTGGTCAACAAACATATAAGACATTCACAACAAATAAGAAGCATAAAACTGACATATGGACTACTCAACTTAGCATAAAACCTATGTTTCTCAACATACAATATTGTTCTATGATGTCACTATGCACAACTAAAATGGGATGGGATGCAAGTAGAGAAATAACTCTAAGTCCCAGAAAGTACCAAAAGCCCCACAGAGGTGGATGGGGTTGGTCAAATAAAAGAGCCAGGCCTAAGTTTCTCTTCTTTGTGAGGACAACAATTTTTAGTACCAAAAGCTCCATTAAGATTCTTCCCAAGCACAGAACTATCCAAGTCCACCATGTTATTTTCTCTCAATCATATGATCCTTGTGATTATAGTGCCTATGTTTATTCTTCATGTTCTTGAGGGTTCATGATGAATTTTTAGATCTTGATTAATGTGTTGATACTATGTCGTTTATTTGTTATAGAGGCCTCTTACATGTATTTTCATTATTTTAACTGCTTGCTCCAAATTGTGGCAGGGAAACGAAGAAAGAATGGAATAAAAGAGAACTTGTGGGTTAGGAATTGGTTAAGGAATCATCTAAACTTAGCGTTTTGGGTTACTAATTGTTTTATGGTAATAAAAAATAGTGGAAGGTGGCCTTCCCTTTTTTAATGAATTTTAACCACTCCCACTTTATGCATTCTTCAACTTCTACTTGCTTTATATTTTCCCCCGAATCTGATCGTCTTGCCTGTTCCATCCTTCTTATTAGTTCTGAATAGAGATAGCTAGGCAAATTCAGGAAGCAATAAATAGGCAAAGTAATGGAAGCTCATCCAATAAGCTCGCCCTTAATATCCGCAATTCTCACATGTGCCCTCCTTTATTTAGGTATGTGCACTCTTTTCTTTACGAAGGTCATGTTTTTTTTTCCATAGAGAAACTACTACAAAGGCCACTAATTTTACCAGATAGGTAGTCACATCATAATTAAAGTGTAATAATATTGAAGAAGTCATCGTTAGCCGAGTAGAAGATGGGAAAACCATGTCACCTTCCGATGGAATTAGAGCATAGATATAGAGTAAATTGGGATATTGAGTGTAACATGGGCTAAGATGAAGCTGGTGCGTAATAATTTTACTATAGGCCAACAGGAGCTTGAGGAACTCCCGAATGATTCATTAGTGTATGACTCCTAAGAGAATGCATATATTTATAAAGAGAAATGCAAAACTTTTCATAACAGAATGATTGTACTTAACAAATTTACTATTGGCTAGAAAGTAGTTCCCTTAAAACTGGACTAGGAATCAAGCTGGACAGAGTTTATGATTCAACCGATTTAAACCCCCCACCCAACTGACAATTAAAACAATATGTAATTATAGGTGAAACAATAAAAAAGATTCAGCATAAGTAGTGGAGGATTGCGAATTTTAAGTAAAGGTTCTAGGTTCAATCCCTTTGACAATGCATGAAACAAATAAGGAGTTTAGCTTAATTCATGGAATACTAACATTTTTAACTAAAGGTCGCAAGTTCAATTCCAATGATGTACTTTTCTCCCTCATAAGCTACTACTAGGTAAGCTGCATCAGGGCAGTGAAATAAGGAAGCTAAAGTGACTGGTGGGTATAGGTGAGGCACCTTACTGAAGATGAGCACCAATAGAGGTTCTGTGACATGATTGGCAGAAATAATAACTGGCATTGGTCCCCTTTCCTACATAAGTTGCTAGTTTTGATGTTGGTGACTTGCAAGGGATCTTATCATGCATGACTTTTATATATATTGAGATTACAAAAAAAATTTGCTAGCTTTCTGGTCTTTTGGGGAGAGCATATAAATATGAGTGGGAGGAGGTTTGTATTGCAGCCCAATGGTTGTATACACTATTGTATGTGTAAAAGGAATTGTTACACTTCTATAATTACATTCAAGACTATCTGTTTACATCCCTTTTTTGTTGTTTGATGCGGTGATAATATTTTTGTTCTATCAGTAAATCTTGAATCTGGAAGTGGAGGCATAAGCAAGGGTGTTTTGACAGCTATAATATTAGCAACCATTGCTTCTGCTGTGATTCTTTTTGGTGCAGTTATGCTTCTCATTGTGAGAAGAAGCAACAGATACCAGAGGGCACGTGCAAAGCATTTGTGTAAGTTAACTTTTGATTAACAGTTCTGATGCATGTTGATATAAATAGGTAGTTCAGCAGCCTTAATATCCACATTTTGCTTTGCCAGAATGCTTTTATATAGTGGAAATAGGTTTATGTGTGATATGACTATCCAGAGTCCAAATTAAATGAACAAAGCAATTAAAATGATAACAGAGTATACTAATTCCTTATTTCCTCTCTTAGATATTAATGCAGAATACAAATTACACCAATTCAATTGGAAAATGATGTGTTCCTAACAAATCCCAACATTTGATTAAATGTAGGGACATCTCCATAAAAAAAAATTCAACTAGATCATTCTACCATTCAATCTTTTCCAATGTGAGTTATAGTAATGACAAGAAGGGAAACACACACACACATACAACACTCAGCTAGAATAAGCTCTTCAGAACAGTATATATATTGACTTGTGAGGTATTCGGTGTAGTAACTCCATGAAGATTGAAATCACCCATGAGTTTCCATAATTTCACCTTCTAAGAAAAAAATATCATATTCACAAAAAAAGAGAGAATTAAAATCACTTACCAAGATTGTTGTTATTTGGCTGTACAAGTTTCTTGGTCCCACCTCCAAAATTAGCACCAGCATTAAGAGGAACACCCCATATTTGCATCTTACTCCAATTGAGATTCCCTTTCTCATCAGGTTTACACTTTTTGGTCCATGCATTACCTCCCTTTATCTTCCTCAAGGTTTCTATCATATCTTTACCTGCTAGGTATTCAAATGAGTAATAACCATGGAGGCCCATTCCTCTCGAACCTCATCAATTTCTTCATTGGTGTAAGATTGACCACCATATAACGGATAATACTACAAAATTAATTCACATTTTTTTAGTTAATATCTATGAGTAAGAATTATTTACAACTTAATAAATTAAACTTACTTTATTTGGAATTTGAGGTTGGTTTTTCATCTCAGATACAATCACTTTTATGAACCTCATGACATAATATCCACAATCTATCCCATTTGGCTGGTTAGGACACTATCAGTCAAAATAAAATACATTAGAGTATAAGAAATTTGCATAATATGATACCATTTTCATAATAGAAATAATATATTACTTTAAACTCCAATTAGTTAATACCTCATCAACTATCTCCCACTTTATTACACTTGTTGTCCTAAACCCTTTATTAGCTTGATACATTCTCATAGCCTGCTCCAACATAAAAGAATAGTATATCATATGAAATGTAGGTTATATAAAACATAACTGAAACTATATGTATACATAAATAGATACTTGGAATTTCAAACATCTTACATATTCACAATTTGTATGAATTGATCATATACAGGACCATGCATAGAGTCGATCCAATAACACATTTGGCATGAAGGATAGACTAAAAAAAGTATCCAATGATTCCTGCAATTCAAGAGATTACATGTTTAGTAATAAAAAAAATTTATTAATATATTACATAAATTTAAATTCTTAATTTTGAATGTATAGAGCAAAAAATAATTTCTTTTGAGGATGTGCACAAAAAACATCTGCTAGATATCGTGCTCAATCCTATAGTTTTTCATTATAACTCGAAATCATATTTGGACATAATAGCCCAACAATAGATATCCCATCACGCTGACACTATTCAAATATTATCCTGTATAGAAATATATTAACATGTGACAATACATACATAATTAAACATATTAAATTATCTACAATTAATTCATGATACTCACTTGTTATATGCTGCCATAATTGAGTTCTCAACTTTGCCTCTATTATGAACTATATTGATACATTCACAATCAATTAGAATGTCATATTCATGGAACATAACTGCTTTAGGAAATGGAATCATGATCGAATCTGTAAATTCCATTCCATCGGCATAACCTTTCAACATCCTCAAGTTGATGCACTTTTTCCCCAAAAGATAGAACTTGAGAATTGTGGCTTAGACTGACCCTTTGCTGACTTAGAAATAGGTTTCATAGCATTTACCCTTTTCTTCTTAGTTGGTAAAGGTTTTTTATGTTGTGAAGGTTGTGGTTCAATCTGATTAGGGTGTAGTATATCCTGATTAAGGTGTGGTGTACGCTTTATAGTACAGCCATAAAAAAAATAATACATGAGAAGCCATATTAGCATGATCTAAAAATAAGTTATTTAAAATATTAATTAATACTTACCTCAACATTACCAATAACAAACATGGTATCTCCCCCCTATAAAATTAGACACAAATCATTTATCTTATCTATGTAATGATAATGAGAAATTATTTTGGCTTATTTATCTATTATGCTAATAAAAAGAATAAGAATATGAATCGAGATGTATAAAGAGCTATGAGTTTATTTGTATGGTATCTAATAAAATAGTATTATAGAAATTTCAATATAAAAGGTAGACATATACCTCTGGTAGATCAAAAAAATGTGCATCTGAACAACTACCCTTGACATTAGGTGTAGAGGTTATCTCTGGCGTGTGAACTACTTCCTTGCCCTTGTTAGATAACATCAATCTTAAGCCACCACTCTTGCAACTTATTTTCCATCTTCTCCTGTGCCTCTTTCATTATTTCTTCCTTCATCCCCTCCTTTATCCGATCTATCATATTCTCCTATATACAAGTTGTTTGAGATGCATCTTGTGAGCTTAAATAATCTCACAATGTAACTCCCGCTCCACCAGTCCTAACACGACCCGGATGTTCGACTGTTCCCAATGCCTTAGTTAGCAAATCATTAGCAGGTGATGCAAATGATTCACTAGTCTTGGAAGTTTCCAATGCATTCTATCAAATACCAGAACCTAAAAGTTTTTATTTCAAAACATGTTATAGGGCTAATTGAAACTTATAAATGAATATAATAACAAGAACTTACAATTTTATCAACTACTTCCTTAATAGCTTCATTCGTGATAGTAGCATCTTTAGGGACCCTTGCATCCTTCTATAAGACATGTCTATCTATTATAGTGGTTTTAGGATCCAAACCTCTCTTGGCAATATTCATTTATTGAAAAGGTAAAAAAATATTAGAATTTAAAGTATAGATATAATAAAATGTATCAGAAAAGTTTGTTAATTTTACTTACAATTTCTTTCTCGAGACCAACATATCCTTTACGAGCAAGTTGTGATGGTATATATTCTTCAAAGCTAGCTCTCGCATTGCTCCACTTTTTTCCTGTGATCATAATCCAAATTATAGTGATATATAAACAAAATAGATATGAAGAATACATGTTTTATACAATTATACCTTATATTCATTAGTTTGCTTTTTCCTTAGAAAAATATACCAATCTGATTGTAAAATTCAATAGTTTTATGGTGGCTCTTTTCGGATAGTGCCATCATCCTTATAAATGAAATTTCTTCCTAAAGTGGACTTAAATTGCCTCCATGCTTTTGTAACTTGAACAATAATTGCCTTCTTTTGATAAATAGGGATGTCGAAAATAGCCTACAAACTTACACAAAATCATAGTCATAGTATAATAATCATTCAAAACATTATATTTCTTTTTTTTTAAGGTGAATCAACTTACCGATATTTATTCCCATGCAATTTATTTTTTTCTACTGGCCCTTCATCCCACGTTTCATAGCTAATAGGCACATGATTACGTGCACACTCTCCTATGTATGTAGATAATAGCTTACCATTTGTACAAATAGTCTGCCTCCTCATGTTCTATTCCAAACTAAATTTTTCATTTCGTAATCATTTCATCGCCACCATTTTTTTATGAGAGCCATGGGTCAAAGCACCTCCACTAGTTGAAGCATCTCCATCATCACAAGCCATGTCTGTAAAACACATAGTATAAGAAAAATGATAAGAAAATGATGAAAATGATAAAGGAATCAATAAAAGCCTAAATAGCTTTTTATTTCAGGAAGTTAGCAATTGTATGCATACTATCTATTCTACTTTGTTGCAGAAGTTTATTGAAATAAGGTTAAAAGACATACCAAATAATAGAAAAAGCATCAACGCCTCTAATGGGTAATATCTCAACTTGTGCTTCTATCTCCTCCTTGCTTTGCAAAGAGAAATATTTTGTCATCATATAATTTGTTTAGGTAAATCAAATTATACAAGGAAAAAATATTATATGGCACCGTTATACTTAAAAAAAATAAAGGTTCATACTTAGAATTACGAGATTTTCTCTTTTGTGATTTTTCACTTATATCTTCTTCTACGATCCATGCTCCTTCAGAGTGATCATGCCACATATATATATCCTCTTTATTGGGATAAATGTCATCACCCCGAGAAAATGACGTTTTTATAATAGAGAAGGTTGCCTCTTCTTGAAAAATAGAATCATTGAAATCATCATCTTCATGCACATTCCTACTCTTTGTGGTTAAAACCACAGATCTCCTCTTATCAATAGGATCGGTGACATAAAATACTTGTCTTGCTTGTGATGCCAATATAAAAGGATCATGTTTATGGCCCAACTTATTAAGATACACAAGAGTGAACCCTAACTCATCAACTTCAATCCCATTATTGTTGTCAACCCAAATGCAACTAAAAACAGGAACTGTGAAGAAAGTATAATTTAACTCCCATATTTGTTGGATTACACGATAATATGGAATATTCCCATACATAGGATTTTTATCTTTCACAATAGCAATATGTAAAGCTTCAGCAACCAAAGTCACCCCACTATTCTGCATGGTACTCTTTTCATCTTGGGACTTAGTATAGAAAGTATACCCATTGATCAAGTAGCTTGTGAAAGATGATACTTCCATACGAGGCCCTTGGGATAACCATTTCAATGTATCAGAAATAATACTTGATGAGTGTGTCATTTGACGAGGAATGTGATCACGAAACCATTCAATGAAAGATATATTATGCTACTATTGTATCCACTTTTCATTCCTAGATGGGTTTTTAGTACGTAACATTCTCATATGTTCTTCTATATATAGTTGAACTTCTTCGGTATTATGAAGAACATACAAGTGGACTTTTTTCCACATACCACACTCTATGTGTATCAACTTATTACCCATCATACCCACACCTTCACTTTTTTTATCATGCTGAGATTTAGGAATACCTATTGCATGAGCATTGGATAAATAATTGGTGCAAAATTCAATAGCTTCCTCAACTATGTAGCTCTCTGCAATACACCCCTCTGGTCGATATGGATTCTGTACGTACCCTTTTAATATTTTCATAAATCGCTCAAATGGGTACATCTAATACATATAGATGGGACCACAAAATTTCACCTCCCTAACCAAGTGCATCTTCAAATGAACCATGGAACCAAAGAAAGAAGGCAGAAAATACATCTCGAGTTGACACATGATGATGAAAATATCTCTCTATAGTACATCTAACTTTTCAGGTTCAATAGCCTTAGAGGAAAATGCCTTGAAGAAAAAACAAAGGTTATTAATTGCATTTCTAACACGTTTCGGAAGTACAGAACGAATAGCGATCGGCAATAGTTGCTGCATCAAAACATGACAGTCATGCGATTTCGTACCCACCAATTTCAAATCTATCATTGAAACAAGGTTACTAATATTTGAGGAAAACCCTTCTGGAACTTTAACTCCTTTTAAGCACTCACAAAAATCAAATTTCTCCTTTCTTGAAAGGGTATAACACGCTGGTGGCAAATAAGTACGATTCCCATTCCTTTGTGGTGCTAATTACCTTCGAATACCCATCTCAACCATGTCTCGTCTTACATTGATGCCATCTTTTGTGTTCCATAGCACATTAAGTAACGTACCAATCATATTGTCACATATATTCTTTTTAATATGCATTACATCAAGAAAATGTATTATATATAAATGTTCCCAATATGAAAGATCAAAGAATATTGATTGTTTCTTCCATCCACTAGTAGGAATTGAGGCTTTATTCTTCTTCCCAAACTTAACATTCAAACCATTTATTCTATCAAGTATCTATCGGCCACTCAATGGTTCTGGAGCTCCTATGAATTCAGGTTTTCCATTAAAAGCTTTTCTTTTCCTACAATAAGGATGGTTCATTAGCAAAAATATTCGGAGTCTAAGATAAACGGTCTTCTTCCCATGCTTCAATTGACAAAAGGATGTATATTCTCCAGATATAGGACATGCATAATGTCCTTTCACACCATATCTAGACAAATTTTCATATGCAGGAAAATCATTGATAGTATAAAACAACATTGCCCTTAAGTTGAAACTCTCTTCACGATGTGAATCAAATAATTCAACACGCTCATCCCACAACAACCTCAAATCCTCAACAAGAGGTGCCAAATATACATCAATGTCACTTCCTAGTTGTTTCAGTCCCAATATTAATAGAGATAATAACATATATTTTCGTTTCATGCACATTCATGGTGGCAGGTTATAGATTACCAAAATCACAAGCCATGTACTATGGGTTCCGGAATTATGTGGATTCATTCCATCTACAGAAAGAGCTAATCGTAGGTTTCTTGGTTTCTCTCCAAAGTCGGGGAATTGATAATTAATCATTCTCCATTGTGCAGAGTCTGCGGGATGTCTTAGTAAGTAATCAGTTAATCTTCCATCAGCGTGCCATGTTAAGTTTTTAACATCTTTAGGATTATTGAAGATGCGCCTAAATCTTGGTATTATTGGAAAATACCATATAACCTTTGTTGGAACCCCTGGCTTTTTATATCATGATGTGTGGCATTCAGGGAACTCTCAAGAGATGTATATTCATTTTGATATAAGACACAATCTTGAGGGCAAGCATGTATCTTCTCATAATGCATACCTATAGTGGAAATGATCTTTTTAGCCTCGTAAGTTCACTAGGAAGCACATTATCATTTGGAAGCATATCTTTTACAAGTTCTAATAAGGTTGTGAAATTCTTATCAGTCCAACCATTACATGCTTTCTAATTATACAACTTTAAAATAAAAGATAATCTGGTGAACTTTGTACATCCACTATATAGGGGTGTGTCAGAGTCACCCACCAACTTATCAAATATTTGAGGACAATCCCGAACTCTTTACTCAACAGCATGAGTCATTTCTTCTAAACGATCGCCATCATTGATCCCAAAAATATTTTCCCGACTTTCCACATTAGGTCCCACATGTTCCGTTTCACCATGCCATATCCATCTAGTGGAATTTTTATCAATCCCATATAAGAATAAATGATCTCTAGCTTCAGATTCATTAACTCACTTTACAAAATGACACCTTAGGCAGGGACAGACAAATCTACTATAGTTTCCAACATGAGCAACTGCACACCTAATAAATTCCTCAACTCCATTTTCATATTCTCGAGACAAACAATTAGTAGACATCCAAGAACGATCCATATAGGCAATAAAATCTATATGGACAATAATTACGATGTTAGATGATACACTTAAACATTAATAAAAATATATAATAAGCTAAACATCAACACTAGTATATAATTTTTTCGAAGACCTGATAATACTTACATGGTGTAATTGTTACAGACTGATATTCACCAACCTACCTACCTCCTCACTTTCTTACCTTTAAAGCGCATAAAGTGGCCATAAGAAGTACCTTTGGCTGACTTAATTTGTCTATGATGTGATGACAATTAAGGCAGCCTACATGCCTCACCGTGGGATTCGTAGATGTGGTCCTAGTTCCTTGATTAGTGTCTCCATTATAGCATCTTGTTATGCTTGTCAGATTATCTTCTAATTGGATCCTCAAGGAATTTGGCTTCTTTATGCAGTGTAATGTTGGCTTTAGACTTCCCTTTTTTTTTTGGGAGGGGATGTTATGCGTTAGTTGATTTCATCTTTGGGAATGAGAAGTTGGAAACTTTGTCCTAAATTGTTGCTCAAAGTTTCACTTGTGTTAGTTGAACTAATGTTTCTATCTTGCTTTTCCATTTTTCCATTTTTGAACTATAAAAGATTGCTTACCCTCACATGTATCTTGTATTCTATAATGTGTAATGTTGGTACCTTCCCTTTTTTGTTTTTATGTTGAAATATTAGAAAATGAGCAACCTAGTAGCCTATTAGTGAAAAGAATAGAAGAGAAGGGTATTGTTGTACTGCATGAAGTCAAATGCCGGCTCTTTTAATCGATGCTGGCTGAGTTAGCCTTAAAATTTTGAGAATCCACGCGTGATGGTAATATCTTGTCCTATCTTCCTATTACAAACAAACCGTTAGAGAAGATTTGACGGTTAATTTTTTTAAAATATAATATATTATAGTACTATAAAAATATAATATTTGTATTTATATTTATATTATAAAAAAATTATAACATTAATTTTTTATTATTTTATTAATATATATTAATAGATATTATTAATCAAAAGTTATTTTTAAAATATATAGCGATAATATTTTTAATACGGATAGAATATTATCAAATAGAGAAAGTCAGGTTCATATTTTATTGGATTGATAGGAAACTTATACGGACGGAGTAGGATTTTCTTATACAAGTATGTCAATCACTATAAAAGTGTACAAATATAGATTAAGAAATGAAAGATTGTTTTGTCTAATTTCAATTAATTTGGGATCCAACTTTTTTTTTGCTCAATTTTAATTTCATTTGCAAGGAATCTGTAGGGACGGGATAATTTATCTCATTCATGTAAATAATAATAATAATAATAATAATAATACATGATAATACGTCTATTCATCTACAAATATGATAATTTTTTAGCACAATCAACGAGAGTGTTTAGTTCAATAAACCAATTCAATAGGTTTGAACGTTTCAGAGCCAAACAATTTCACGTTCAAATAGTTTTTTTTCTTTCCATTTCCTTTATTACACTTCACGTCCTGTTCATACATATAATAAGAATCCAAGTGCATGGTATGTTTATTAGAGTTCAATTATTCAATCACCTTTCACCTGTTAGAGATAACCTAACTTGGTGATCGATGATGACCGATGCATGAGCTTCTCTTACCGCACTAACTTTGAGAGGTATGTTATTGCCTACCCCATTAAAGGATCATACTATATTCAGACTGTGCATGTCCTGCTGCTACCTGCAATAGAGATTGGGAAAACATAGGTCCAATACCCCTCTTACACTTTCAGAACTATATTCAATTTTAATAATTAAATTTCTATTAGAACTTATGGGAAATAAGTTTATAAAAAGTACACTTATTAGACTTACTTTTACACTTTCTATATTGCTGCTCCGCAAGCCACACAAATAGTTTGATCTATTAAGTTCAAGGAGCAGTATAGACATTTTTTTTCTTTTATGAATAAATATTATAAATTGAAAAGCCTCACTAAAGTGGTGTCTGAGCTCGACTAGATACAGTCTCACATCTCATGGGGAAAATGCATATAAAAGCCCTAACTAATTCGAGTAATTCATGCCCTGTTAGAGTATCTTGCCCTGTTATATATGCAAGAGGAAAATTTGAAAGAGCAATAAAAGCCCTTGTTATTTGAGTAGCACAAACCTAAACTTAGAATTATCTATACAACAAACCCATATTGTAGGTAAACGAATCTAATTTGGCTAATCAAAACACCAATATCATATCGGATTCATTAAACCCTAACTAATTAAGCCTGGAAAATAAAGTAATAATAAAATGTAGTAACAGATAATTACCTCAGTGTGCGCAAAGAATTTTGACTAGCTAGAATGAACCATGAAACGAAATAGCTTGAGGAAGACGACGTGCGCTTCAGGATGATGGAGAAAGGGAATGCACGACGATAATGATTCTGAATCGGGTTTATGAAGATGATGGCCTTGGTTTGTAGCAGTGTGGGAGGCAAGGATGAAGCCAGATGTTCTGGAACCGACGTCTTGATGAGTTGAAGGTTGCGCGCGATGGAGGAAATTAAAACTAGATGATTTTCACTACACGCGCAAGGTAGAAAAGAAACCTATCATCGATCGGTTATGAATCTGAGAAGTATATACGAAAGTAAGAATGGATAAATCACCGTTGTTGTTAGTCGTTGTCATTTTTATCTTCTACAACAGGTTTAACACCGTTGTGGAAAAACTTTACCCGTTGTTGTTTTAATTCTTCAACAGCAGGTTTTGAACCATTGTGGTTATACAAATTACCTGTTGTCTTTTTATCTATTTTAGAACGGGTTCAAAACCATTGTTGTTATCCTAAATACCTGTTGTCGTTTTATAGTATCTACGATGGCACACAGACCCTTTGTGGTTTCTCTAGTTTACCATTATAATAGTTAAACAAATTAATCCACGCTTCTAATTTTAAATATTTAACAATGGTAGTATAATATTAATCGTTGTTAAATATAATTTATAACAACGTTAGTTATGAGCCGTTGTCTTTTATGCGTTGTCTAAAATAACTTTTGTAGTAGTGATAGTTAGACCATGACACTCATGTATTCAATCTCATTTGCCAAAGTGTTATAAGATCTGAGTCTGATAACCTCGGCGATGTCACAACAATTGTCCCCACAAGAATGAAATCCACCAACTCAAACAGTGTTCCAACCTATTCTACTTCATCACCATAAGAGACACTTTTATTACTCTCAAGATACCAACCACATTAACACACTTGTAGCCATTACAGTCTAAGGAACTCAAAGACATGGGATTCTTAGTGATCTTTGAGACATGTTTTGTAACCCCCAAAAAATCACATTTGAAAATTTTTGTTTTCTTCAAAAATCACACATAAAAAAAGGGTGTTGCTGCTGCTGTGATCAGTATAAAATTGGCTACTGGCCAACCTCATACTCACCACAAGGCTAAAAGGGTCAACACAAATGTGGAACCATAATAGAAATATATTAAAACAATAAAGACTCCAACATTGAAATATAGAAATAATATAACAAGGAAGAGTTAAATGTTAGTATATTAAAAGAAATAGAAATACATGATAGGGTCCCACTAGTAAGGAAATACATAAAGTAGTTAGGAGAAGTAGTCCGGGATACACTCTCTTCGGTCCCGACCTGAAATACTAAAGCATCACTCTCCCCCACTAGGCTATCACACATAGCATAGTCCTCAAAGGCTTCATCACCTATGTGCACAAATTTAGAGGGTCACTACTCATGGGAATGAGTTGTACCTAGAATCAAGGTGATCAGTATGCTATATGTTAAGTAAGGTAATAATATATTTAAATTAGGGCATAGCAACATAGAATATAGATATGATGCATATAGTAGATCATGTTAGATCATTTACCCTCGTCAGAGTTTAAAGCCATTAGTATAGTGTTTACACATCCCTTGAATTATATCCACATGGGTTTTGGGAACCCACCATTATGATCGGTGGATGGGTAACGATATCACCTAGGAAAAATACTCCTGACCACTATTACAATAGATGAGCTGGTAAATATATACTACATGCAATCCCAACCCATGTGGTTTTCCACTATAAGTGATTAGTATCTTGTCTATAGATTATTATCATCCAAGGGTTTCAATAAATGAGGTTGGCACCCTCATTATTATAACTGATAGACTAGGAATATAAATTTTTGGGTAGAATGAACCTAACTACTATTATAACTTGTGGACTGAAAAATATACTATAATCCATGGAAAAATAAATCAAACCACTATTATGACTAGTGGAATAATAAATATCCTACATTTAGGCTCAACTCAATGAGCTTCCATTTTAAGTAATTAGTGTCTTATTCGTATGCACAACTGAATTGACACTCCTAACCTACTATCACCTCAACAAAACCAGACCTCAAAAATGCCATAATCCCTCAAATAGGAATATCTACACCTTTCAACGACTCTTAGGACATCTAAAATTTTCCACCAATCCAAGTGTGACCTTAAATGCCTCATATTCATGGGTTATGGCTTGCTCTCCTTTTTCCCCCATCTATGATCTCCATCACCCCTAGGGTTTCCCCTTGAACCCATAATTAGGCCTATGTGGCCCTAGCCTCCTCTCCTTTTCTTACTCAACCCTAAGCTTCCCTGATTCAAGTATAAACACTCAACTCACCCCAACTCCAAATACCTACAACCTAACTCCCTTAACTTGCACCTATGATAGTGACCCCCTAAATAGTCACCTCTAAAAACCTTACTATCCTCTTTATTTTTGTAACCTCCTTTCTTACATAACTCTATCCTACATAGACTAAACCCACGTCATCCATATGGTAAACCCCTCATCATAATAGAACCAACTTCCTCAATGTTTTCCTATGAAACACCCTATCCTTATGGTTGATCTCCAAAACCCTAGTTTGTGCCCCCATGTACTTTCCTATATTCCCACATACTAAAACTTTCCAAGTCTAGTAACTATCAAAAACACACTTTCCTCACCATGTTCAAACTCCAAACAAGGCTACACCATGTAAATTTTACCCCCATGTAAAGCCCACACTCCCCATGCAAAGCTTTATTCCCTAACCTTTCTCATTACCATTACCCTTTTTATTACACAACATTATTTCAAGAGATAGTTGTGACACTTCCCAAATAAAACTTTACTTAGTCTACCCTCAGTATATTATTTCATTTACCTTGGCCACTCAAGTTTCACTTAAGACACCTTAATATAAATAATTTGTTCCATAGTTATGAAAGCCAATTCTTAAGTGCTTACTTCTACATCATTCTCCTCTTGTTGATTTGAATTTGCCTTCAAATTTTCATTGTTATAATAAGGGCTAATGTCTCCAACATTGAATTCCCTTGATAATTCCTTTTACAATATGGCCTATAGAAATATTCTTGTAGCCACTCAAAAGTCTTATGAACTCTAAAGTGTCCTACAATTCTCCCTCATGCACCTCTTTGATTAATAAGTCTGGAACTAAGGTGTTCGGTACACATAATTTGTTGTGTTTGAATAGGAACCCATCTTAATTAACATATGCTCCAAAACTTCCTTATTTCTTACACTCTTAAAAGACCATAGCAAAATCATCATCCATGGCATATTCACTCTTCAACATCTCAAACCCCAAAAGCTTTGCATCTATCATGGTAAGTACCATGGTCCTCGCTGATAATACATTTGCTATGGAATTTCCTTTTCCATCCACATGTCTTTTAGAGAATACAAATGTCTACAAGAATTTTATCCACATAGAATGTCTTAGTCTGACCTTCTTTTGACCATGCAAATACTTTAAACTCTCATCATCTAAATGAAGTACAAAAGGCTTAGGCCTCAAGTAATGACTATACATCTCCTAAAAATGAACTATAGCATATAAATTTTTAGTATAGGTTAAATAGTTGAGTCTTGCGCCAATCAACTTCTCACTAAAGAAAGCAATTGACTTCCTTTCTTGTGAAAGCACACCCCGAATGCCTACACCACTCGCATCACATGTTACTTCAAGTAATTAATCAAAAGAAGGTAAAGATAATATTGATGCATTTCAGAGCTTTGTCTCTAAGTTTTCAAAAGCCTTTATCGCTTAATCATTTAGATGGAACTCTCCTTTCTTCATCAGTTGTGTGATAGATCACCCTCACAATATAACCAAGAAAGATCACCCTTTCCATCATAAAATCACACTTGTCTGTCTTACCATAGAGCGTCACCTCTTTAAGCTTGTCAAATATCCTCTTATAGTATTATATGTGCTCGAATTCACTTTTTCTATATACCATGATATCATCGAGGTAAACAACAACAAAGATTCCAAGGAATAGTCTAAGTACATCCATCATGAACCTCATGAAGGAACATGGTGCATTATGTAACCCAAATGGCATCACCAACACTCATATAACCTATACTTAATTTTGAAAACTATCTTCCACTCATCGCTTTTTCGTGTCCTCATTTGTCAATAACTGCTTGTAAGATCAATCTTTGATAACACCTTTATACGATATAACTCATCTAACATGTCATCTAATCTCAGCATCAGAAAATGTACTTGATTGTGATGTCATTGATATCTATCGAATCAATACACATCCTCCATGTACCATCCTTCTTAGGTACTAACAAAGGTGGAACACAGCATGGGCTCATACTCCCCTGAATATAACCTTGGTCCAACAGCTCTTGTACTTATTTTAGTAGTTCCTTAGCCTCATCGTAATTGCTTCTATAAGCTTGTTTATTTTGTAATGGAACTATGGGCATAAGATCAATAGCATGCTTAATACCTCTCAAAGGAGGTAACCTACTTGGTAAGTCTTCTAAAAATACATCGGCATACTCTTTCAATACTTGTTGCAATTTTGGATCCATATTATCATTCTCCCCTCATTGAATCTATTTTACCAGTAAGTTATAGCATATCTTCTCATCTATAAAGGCTTCATTCATCTCATACGCCTTAAGGATCAACAACTCCATATCACTCTTCTTTTTTCTTTTCCTATAATTAACTTCTACCTTCTTTGTTTCTCCCTTTTCACTCCTAAAAATTATATCCTCCCCTTCAAGATTAGGCTTGAGCCTAAAATTCTTTTGGCCCTTACACACCACATACTCATTAAGGACCCTGCCATGCACAACCTTCCTATCAAATTGCCACAACCTCGCTAACAAAATGTGACAAGCATCCATAGGTAGAATATTGCATAAAACATCATCAAAATAATTTCCAATCTTAAAAGAAATAAAAGTTTGTTTGGTTACCATTACACCTTTGTCTTTACTGTGCCATTGGAGTGAATATGGTTTTAGATGACCCTTAGTCTCTAAATTGAGCTTATTCACCCTCTTCTCTCTAGTAACATTGGTGCATGAGCCACTATCAATGATGAATTCACACTTTATCCCTAATTCTACATTTGGCCTTGAAAATCTTCTCCCATTGAGTATGTAAAGGTTGTGCTAATACTTGAAGTACCTTTTGTAACACATAGCAATTTACTTCGCTTTCTTCCAAACTATCATCTAGGGTATTACTTTCTTCTTCTAGGTCTTGATCAAGGTCTTCATTCTCTTCACAAGCCTCCATATTTTCTATCTCCTTCAAAGTCAACACCCTTTAGTTTGGATAATCCTGAATAAAGTGACGATAACCTCTACACTTAAAGCATTACTTGTTCACCTTATCAACAACTTGATCTTTGCCCTTTTCTTCATAAGTGAACTTCCCAGTATGATCTTCGCTTGTGGCTTGAGAAATGGGTAGGTTTGACACACCCTTTGAAATACTCCAAAAATTTCTAATTTTAAAAATTATAGTTAAATAAGGTTTATATTGGAAAATTTAATTTAGTAAATTATTTTCATTAAAATAAAAAGGAAATTAATTAGGGAAAATTAAAAAGAAATTTATAAGTATTTTAATTAGGAGAAATTTGGGTATTTTAGCTAATTAAGGATTTTATTTTAGAAATTACTTAAATAATTTATTTTGTTTAAAATAAGAGGATAAAATAGTTCTAAATTAATATTAATTTTATAAATAATTTAATTGGAAAAAAATTAGAGTGTTTTGCTAATTAAAATGGAACTTATGAAAAATCTTTCAAAAATCCTAAATTAGCCCGAAAAGGGATTTAAATATTATTTTATTTAATTATGATTATTTTTAAATATCCCAAATATCATAATTAATTTAATTAACCTAACGCATTATTTATCCTTTTCCCTTTTCCTTTTTCCTTTTCTTTCTTCCTTTTTCCTTTCTTTTTTTTATTTCTTCTTCATCTTTTCTTTTTTCTTCCTCCCCTCCTCGACCTGGGCTAGCCCAACAGCCCAAGTCCTACTTCTCTTCTCTCCTTTTCCTTTCTACGACCCAAATCCTAGTCAGTTTCTCCTTCAGCGCGGCCCGACTCCGAAACGCCACTCCTCATCGATTATTTCCCCAAAACCCGTCGTTTTATTAAATGAACCTTAACCCTTGCAGCGGACCACCTGGTTCACTGTTCTTTTCCTTTCTTTCTTTCTTCCTTGAACTACCGGTCCAGCCCCAACTTTCTTTCTTCTTCTTCCTTCCTCCTTCTGTAGACGCCGCCCCCTATGCTCTGGTTTTTCTCTGTCGTTGACCGGCCATTTCACTCCTCTCTCTCCCCTATTGACTGTTTGACCTTTTACCCCAACTAACTCCCCCTCTCCTTGCACATTTTTCCCTCTCCCAGCCAGTCAACCACCGTGCCTCATCCCTAAGATTCCAACTGCCAAACAAAGCTGTTGGCGAAACCTAACCCTACTTGCCTAATCCCTCATTCTCCCACATACCTCACCATATCATTTGAACCCTATTAATGCCCCTTATTATTGATGTTTTGATCATTATTTATGTTGAGGGCTGAAGCCCTATTGTATTTTATTTTGATTTTATTATTATTATTCTTATTGGTTCTATTATTACTATTATTATTATTAATATGTGTTTATTATTATAATTATTATTTTTATTATTACTATTTCAAATTTATATTAATATTACAACTACTTTACTATTAGTTCTGCTATTATTATTATTATTATTGTTATGCGATTAGTATTATTGTTATTGTCATTATTGTTATTAGTATTATTATTATGATTTTCATTGTTGGTATTATTATTCTATATAAGGATGAAACCTATTGTGCCAATTTTGAATTATAGTAGTAGTATTATAAATATCAAGTCTTATTATTATGAATATTTTATCAATATAATTTATTATTCTTATTAGTGTTATTATTATTATTATTATTATTATTATTATTATTATTATTATTATTATTATTATTATTATTTAATAAGTTTATTATTTTTCAATGTAGGTTAGAAACCATACTTCATTTTATCTTCAAATATTATCCTTACTATTATTACCATTATGACTATTATTATTTTAGAATATTATTATGGTTTTATCATTATTATTATTACTATTTCATTATTATTATTGTTACTAAATTTTGTTATTTATTTTACTCATGTTATTACTAGTATCATTTTGGTAAAGGGGCTGAAGCCCTTATTTCACGTTATTTTTGAATAATGTCCTTTTTATTATTATTATTACTTTTAGTATTATTCTTATTTATATTCTCATTGATATTATTTTTTTAGTATCTTTGCTATTATTATATTAGTATCATTATTATTATTAGGGTAAAGTCTTTAACCCTATAAAATCAACTTTCATAATATTTCTATTATTTCGTATATCTTTAGTAGAGTTAGAAATTTATTAATGTTATTTTTATTAATATGTTATTATTTTGTCAAAGCCCTAAGGAGGTGTAGAAGCGTGCTCTAAGACTGGTGTCGTTTAAGGTAAGGGTGTTACTAAGTCCTTTTGTGTGTTCATATGCATTATGTGATTCGCATGCTATGTATCCTATGTTTAACATTTTTAATTATTTCGTATGTGGTATGACGTGGAGTTGAAGTACGTCTCTATGTATTTACATAGCATGTGTACTACATTTGTTGAAATATTATGGTATGTGATGATTTGTTTGGGACCCTTTAGACATGCATGTGTGGATGTATAAAAGTGGTACTGTGTGGCAAAAAAGTTGAAAATGGAAAAGGGCTGTAACTTAACTATGGGGGAAAGAAGTTGACCAAGGGATATGAGTTGATCTAAGTATTTTAATGATTCATGTGTGAAATAATAAAATGGGAAATTTAGGGTTTCGGGTGAGAGAATATAATTTATAGTTTTATATGGGAGAATCTAATTTATGGTGTTATATGGGAGAATCTAATTTATGGTTTTATATGGGAGAATATAATTTATGGTATAACATAGGATATTCTAATCTATGGTTGTGTATGGAAAGATCTATGGTCGTGCATGGGAGAATCCTCGATTTCATATGGATGGACTTAGGGTTTTGCATGACATATTTTATGAGGTTGTATGGGAGAATCTACGTTATAGTTTTGTATGGGTTGAATTTAGGGTTTGGTATGGATGAATCTTTGGTTTTATATGGTTCAAATTTAGGGTTTGGTTTGGATGAATCTTTGGTTTTGTATGGGTTGAATTTAAGGCTTGTTATGGATGAATCTTTGGTTTTGTATGGGTTGAATTTGTAGTTTGGTATGGACGAATCTTTTTGTTTTATATGGTTCGAATCTAGGGTTTGGTATGGATGATTCTATCATTTTTTGTGGATTGAATCTAGGGTTTTGAATGACGAAATCTTGGGCGTTTCACGAAAGAATTTAGGGTTTTGTATGGATGGACTTAGGGTTCTGCATGAAAAATCCAAGAGGTTGTATTGGGTGTGTAAAGTCTACATGGGAGTGAAATTTACATATAAAATGTTGAATTAGGATGTGAGGATGGTAATGTAAGCGTTGTTTGGGTGGTTGAACACTTTGGATGGAAAATAATACTTGGAGCATTATAAGGGTACGTAGGTGACCGAGCTAGGGTTTGTGTGGACAATTAGGGTTTGGCCTGGTTGTTTAAGGTTTTTGTGGTATCGTGCATATTTGGTGATTAAAATGTAATTATGTGGATGGAATTTATGAGTTGTGTTGTGTGGAGTGCTAAAATAATTTGGGTCGTGTGAAGTTGTATAGGATGGGCCACTAAGGCCTAAATTAGGGTTTCGGGATACAACCCTAGAGTCAGATGTGGAGTGGACATGGAGGATATGTGTTAATGGAGTGGTTCATGCATGTCTAGGGTTAAAATTTTTTGAATAATACACTTAAGACGTTAATCATTTAAAGTGAAAGATTGTTGAGTCGGGCCCAGACCGGTCCACTGGCGAATAATAGTGGTTAGGGCATGATGTCCTTTGTGTTTCCGGTCCACAGGCTATAATAGTGGTCAGGCTTTGTAGCTGTGCATTTCCGATCCACTGGTTATAATAGTGGGGGATTCCATGCTCAACAAAACCTAACATATTTATTCCAAGACATGGGAAAGACACTAATTACTTATTGTGGAACATCATGCGAGAAGGGGCCAGACTGGTCCACCGGCGAATAATAGTGTCAAGAGCTTTATGCCTTGTACATTTCTGGCCCATCGGCTATAATAGTGGTCAGGAGCTATATGCCCTGTGTGTTTTCGGTCCATCAGTTATAATAGTGGGGTTTCCGTACTCGTATGGATTTGATAAAAGTATGGTGTGAAAGGAGTTCTAATTAGAGATTAATTAAATAATTAATCCAGATTATAAATGAGCCTGTATGTATCTTTCCTAAATGATTGATCGATATTATGATATCATGTTGGTCTTTATGTTCTTTATACTTATGCATGGTTTATCTTATTTTATGTGTTGGCCTTAGTGCTCGGTTACCTTACTCAGTACGTAGCGTACTGATCACCCTTTTCGTGGGTGCTGCTCATTCCCACGAGTAGTATGCCCTTCTGACTTTGTGCTGGTGAGCGAGACATCCAGCGACGCTGAGTGTTGAGCTTGTGGTTGGTTAAGGTTTGAGAGTGTCGCGGTCGTTCTTGTTAATTTATCTGTTCCTATTATTTCTTTTGTATTGCATTTATTCTTTTATGATTTATTACCGTGTATTCAGTATTTCAAACAAACCTTTTATCGATTGTAAGATTATTCCCTCCGAGGAATTTTGATTTTTCCCTCTAATTTCTATCTTATTATTGATCATAAACTTTTATGCGTACTCTGATTTCTATGTTATGATATTTTTGATTCATTTTATGAATTCTCAGTTTAAGTTTGAAAATAATATTTTTAGCCTTAGCACTTGGTACTAAAGCGGTCGGAGAGAACCGATTTGGTACTAAGAGTGGTGGTAACATCCCTAGAATTCACGGGTTTGAACTTAAGAGTTTCTATTTCAATTACTTCCGCTTTTAAAGAAAAGTAGTGAATTTTGGGGTGTTACACCGTTGAAAGTCAAACAAAATGGCTCATGAGTTGGCTTGCTTGGTGGCTTGGTCCTCTTCAACTATTTCTCGAACTTGATAGCTTACTTGGCTAAGTCTTCAAACACTTCATATGGGTACACCACTATCTTCAACTAAAGATATCATACTTAAACATGTGATAATTCATGCACACCTGTATTCTTCTCGTTCTTGGACATCCCATATTAGAGCTAGTGTTTCAAACTCCTTAATGTATTCTTCGACTCCAAGTAACCCTTACCTCAACATAGTCACTTTAAAAAAAATTTCTTGCTCATATTCTCGAGGCACAAACCTGAAATGTTTCTTTAATTTTTTCCATAACCTAATCTTCATTTTTCCTTCTCTCCCTTGTCTCCTTTTTAAATTATCATACAATACTCTAGCAATTTTTTTAAACTTCAATATCACTATTAGATAGCATTTCTCATCATCAATTTCCTTATACTCAATAATCGACACAATAATTTTCAACCATTCAAGAAAAGACTCCACATTGAGATTACCATTAAAGTTACGAAGATCAAAGAGGATACCTTTTTTCACCTCATCATAAGTTTTCCTCAAAGTGTCACATACCCTTATGTAATTTCCCACACTCTCTTCTTCTTCTTCCACCAAGTTTTTTGCTCTTCTCACTTGCCCTTCCTCTACTTGCTCCCTTTGGTTTTGTGGCTGCACATGGGACTCGTGGGCTTGGGAAGCTTCTATTCTTCCCACCTACAATTTGATCTCCTTGATTTTTTCCATCAATGTATTGAGAAAATTTCTCAAGACTTATCCTAGGCTCTCCATCATTCTCCTTATTAGCTAATTATTACTCTTCCAGACAAGCCCTGAAATGCTCATCCCATTGTATTATCCTAATGAATTCTTGGATATTATTGAAGACAAGACACTCCTTTAATGAATCTTGAAGAATTTTAAATAATCTTCAAAGGAAGATTGAATCTTGATTGCAATTTCATCAACCAATGGCTTTGATACAAAAATTGATGTGTGTGGGAGAGTGAAATTCTCGAACTAATGAGAATATGGCTTGATTTGGGTTTAGATTTTAGGATGAAGTCTTATTAATGGTGAATTAATAAATTGAAGATTTGAATATGACAGAATAAGGAAGAGGATGGTTCAAATATGGTAGATAAATGATGGTGGTTTGTTAATGATGATGGTTCAAATGGTGTGTAATAATTAACTTATGGATTCGACAATGGTTTGGTGAGGATCTTAAGCTTCAAAATTTAAGTTTCATGTGAATGTTGGATTCATGATTTAGTGTTAGGGTTAGGGTTTTGTTTGAAAAGAATGAATAAGGTTGCGTTTGGTTGGTATGGATGATTAGGGTTTTGAATGGAAGGTTTAGGGATTCGGTTGTATATACCAAATTAGGGTTTTGTTTAACCAAAAAATAGAGTAGGATTTTGATTTTAATTATGTCAGGAAAATATGGAATAAGAATAGTAGAAAAGATATAGATTAATCTCTAAATCACAAAAACGAAGAGATTAAAACTTTTAAGCTAAACCATTCATACAAATTCAATTTGTTTGAGTTTGAAGTCATATAAAATTCACTTGTTCTCAGCTTCATTGTTGATCTTAAATTTCAATTCAATTCTTCATATTCAATATGCTCAATGTTCATTCAAATTATATCGTTTCTATCACTAGTTAAAGTATAATTCAAAATATTTCAAGCTAAAAGATATTATGCTACATTTATGCTAACTTTATGCTAAATTTATCAACAAACTTTACTACTTCATTAATGAATTAGTTAAGATACTAATGATGCTAAAAAATCATGCCAATAAACTCCTCATGTATGTGGTCACTCCATCCTTGCATGCCATGCTTGCCATAGACAGGCATGTAGACACTTAGTTGCTTGTTTATTACATTTCGAGCAACGTAACTATCCATTAGTCCTCAAATTTTTGGGAGATACTTTCCAAATGAAGAATAATTGGTTCTATAATTATGAAAGTCAATTCTTGAGTGCTTTCTCCTGCCTTAAGAGCTCTTCTTATGTTTTTGCATAGTTTACATGATCATCATCAAGAATTTGACTAGTATAGTAAATTACGTATCCCTTTCCATCCTTTCACTACCTAAAGACTGCTCCCACTACATAGTCACTTGAACCAATCATCACCTCGATCAAAATGCTCCAATCAGGGGGTTACATTACTATGGCAGTTATCAATGCCTCTTTTAGCCTATTGAAAGAAACCAAACATGATTGGTTAAATTCAAAAGGCACATCTTTGAAAAGTAATTGAATTAAAAGTTTAGCAATTTTTGAAATATTCTTAATGAATCAGTGATAGAAATTGGCATGTACCAAGAACCTTTGAAATCCTCTAAGAAAGTTTAAGGGTGGCATCTTCTCAATAATTTTGATCTTTACTTTATCTACCATAATTCCCTAATTAGAGACTAAGTAACCATGAAAATTTCCTTCTTGTACCATAAAGTGGCTCTTTTCCTAAGTGAGAATCATATTTACAACTTTTCACCTTTCGAATACCCTTAAAAGATTGGTCAAATAATATTCAATGGTAATATTATAAACTAAAAAAATCCACCCTAAACCATCCATTATGTTCGCAATAAAATCAATGAAGATAGACACGATGCATTGTCAAAAGGTGGTAAGAACGTCACATAAGCCAAATGGCATACTTCGATAAGCAAAGGTGCCATTTAGACAAGTAAATGTAGTCTTCTCCTAATTGTCTTAGTGAATGGGGAATTGAAAAAAATCCTAAATACCCATCTAAGTAACAGAAATAATAATATCTACCTAACCACTCTAATATTTGATCAATAAATGGTAGGGGAAAATCATCTATTCAGGTGGCCTTATTTAATTTTCTATAATCTATGCATGTTTACCAACCGATAACAATTTTTATTGGGATTAATTCATTTCTCTCATTCTTAATGATCATCATTCCTCCCATTTTAGGTACTACTTGCACCGAACTCACACACTTACTAACTAAGATAGGGTAGATGACCCCCACGTCAAGAAGCTTAAGGACCTCTTTCCTTACCACTTCTGTCGTGTTAGGGTTAAATCTCCTTTGAGGATAAATAGAGGGCTTCTACCCTTCTTCTAAAAGGATATGATGCATACTTATGGAAATATATGTGCCTTTGAAATCATCTATATTATACCTAATGGCCCCTCTACGCAACCTAAGATTTCTAATAAGGTTTTCTATTTCCACCATACTTAGGCTAGCATTAACAATGGTATGGTAATTAGAATCAGAGTCAAGAAAATCATACCTTAATGAAGAAGGGAGGGCTTTTAACTCCACCTTAGGTATTTCTTCCTTTTTAAGGCAGAGATACCCGACTCAACTTAAAAAATTTACTTCTTTTGCTTTTGTTGGGGAAAAATGGGAATTTACTCCAACATTGTGGCAAAATGAACAATTTCAAGATTTTCATTACTAGGTAATCTAGTTCTAATTAAAAAGGTTACTTGAGAAGAATTCAAAAAGGTCCTTTTTCACCACCTTGTTAATGGAATAAATATTGTAGTAAGAGTTATCAATTAGAGAAAATTTCAGAGTATTAGATAAATCAAGTTAAACCTTCTTACTCCCAATATTTAATTAAAGCCTTCGATTTTAAACATCAATGATAGCTCTAGAAGTAGCTAGAAAGGCCTACCTAGAATGATAGGAATTTAAGAATCTTCCTCATTTTTCAAGATAACAAAATCAATTCGTATAAAAAACTTACCTACCTACATAGGTATAACATCTAAAATACCTACTGAGCTTCTCATCGATTGATCAACTAGCTATAGGGAGATGATGGTGGGCTTTGAATCTCTTATTTATAACTTGCCATAAAGTACCAATGGCATTAGACTCACAAGAGGACCCAAATCACATAAGGTACAATTAATAGAATTATTACCTATAACGCAAAAATAGAAAATTAATTGGGATATTTTAATTTATAGGGAAAATTATTTTGAATAATATCACTACACTCTTATGTAAGAAAAACTATTTCATATTCATCTAAATGTCTGTCGATGTGCCCTATCCTATCTACCGCCTATTCTCCCATTTCCCTCTAACCTTATCCCCCTCCTTTGGCCCTATAAATACCCCATAACAAATCCCAAAATCAAACTCTTTTCCGCACCTAGAAAATCCTATCCCTTGCACCACCACCTGATCAGACGCCCTCGTTGTCACTGTTTCCCAGTGCTACCACTCGAGCCACCAACAATACCACTCCCTACATTTCCCTCTACTAAACTCTGCCACCCTCTACCCTCTATTTTCCTTACACGAGCCACCCTGGTCGTGCAAAGTACCCTTCCCGAGTAGCTACACTTCCACCTCCGCTGCCCTTCGCACCACTATTTGCCACCACTCCCGCCATAACCATCACCGCTAACACCTCCAAAAATTCCTTTCAGACTATCCACTATATCCCCCTACCCTTATTTTCCCCTTCCTCCCTCTCCTCCTCTCTTCCTCCCTTTCCACTCCTCTTGACCACCATAGCACCGCCACCTTTGGTCGTGCCACCACCCCCATTCCAACCCTCTCAACTTGGGTAACCTCCACCACCCTAACTTCCACCATCATTCCCCCTCTCCTATTCTCAATACTCAACTATCCTCCTTTTCTCCCTCTTTCTCCACTGCTGGTGCAGCCAGTCACCATCAACCCTAGGTGGTACCCTAAATCCTCTTAACCCTCAAACCCTAAATATGTAAGCTTTATTCATTTTACTTGTATTATATTGTTATTATTATGTATTATTATTGTTATCATCATCATCATCATCATCAGCATTATTATTATTGTTATTCATATTTACTATTATTTATCATGCTTATTATTATCCCCAAAATATTATTATTATTATTACTATTAAGGGTGGAAACCCTAATTTACTATTATTTCAATTTTTATTATTATTATTATTATGATGATGATCATCATCATCATCAATACTAGCCTAGGCATATTATAATTTTGTTGCTATTAATAATATTCAAACCTTATTAATAATATTTAGTATTCGAATATCACTCTTACTAATATTATCCTTAAAACTTCTATTATTATTGTTATTAGTATATTATTATTATTATTATTATTATTATTATTATTAGCAGTACTAATATTATTATGGTAAAAATATTCAAACCCTTATATTATCATTATTTCAAATGTTACTATTATTATTATTTCCTTTGGCAATATTATTATTTTTTAGTGTTACTATTATTGTATTATTATTTTATCCCTTACCCTATTATTAGCCTTAGACTAAAAAATACTAGGGTTTTATTACTAGGAGTATTAGTATTACTATTAGTATTAATATTGCTATTTTTGCTATAACTAGTGTTAGTACTATTATTAGAAAAAATACAGCTATTTGATTTAATAATATAAATATGGCTATAAATATTATTAAAACCTTATTTTTCACTTGTAAAATTTTCTTTAATAATAGTAACTCTAATCTTAGAATAAAATAGGAAATAATAGTATTTTTTGTAGGAGGGAAACTAAGCCTTAGTTTTTCCCTCTTATAGGTGAAACAAATCAAAACCTTAAGGAGGTATAGGAGCATGCTCCAAGAACGGTGACGTGCTAGGTAAGGGTGTAGCTAAGGCCTTATGTGTGTTATGTGTCTTATATGCCTTGGATGCCATATATAATGGAATGTTGTGTATCTTATGCTATTAGTTTAACTATTTTATGGTAGCACACCTTGGAGTTGAGGTATGATCATGTGCTTTCTTATGGTATGTGGTTAATGTGTATACATGGTGAAATGTGATGTGATATGATGTGGCCCTTTAGGACATGCATGTAAGGATATTTAATGTGGTATTCTGGGATAGAAGGATGAAAAAGAAAAATAGGAAAGTAAGATGACTAAAGGGAAGTAAGTTGGATAGCATAGGTGGGATTGACCTAAATATTCCATGATCCATGAGTGGATGAATAATTAGGGACTTTAATAAAAATGAAATAGAAGGATAATCTAGGGTTTTGCATGGGAGAATTTAAGGTTGTATGGAAGAATCTAAGCTTCGCATGGGAGAATCTATGGTTTACATAGGATGCATAGAGTCTACATGGGGACAAACATTACGTAAGGAAACTTGCCTTGGGGTGTAAGGAATGTAATGGAAGAGTTGTTTGGGTGATTGGAGGCTTTGGGTGAAAAATAGCACATGGGATAGTAGAAGGGTGTATAGGAGATCGAGCTAGGGTTTGGGAGGAAACCCCAATTTGAGAAGGTGTAAAGTGGAAAAATAAATGAGGGTGAGTGGAGTATGAGATGAGGATGAAGGATTGTCATGTGTGGGGCAAGCACGGGTGTCATGGGAAAATAAGAGTAAAAGGTAAGAAATGGAGGGGTGATATATGGAAATGAGGATGCTAGGGTTTGGCATGGCTAGCTAAGGTTTGGTGTAGCCACCTTGATCACACGTGTATTTGGGCGAGTAATGTGAGATGATGAGGGTTGAATCTAAGGGTTGTGATTTATAGGGTGTTAAAACAGTTTGAGTTGTGTGAGGGAGGGAAATATGGGCCACATAGGCCCAAATTAGGATTTCTAGAGAAAATCCTAGGATAAGACTGTGAGTGGATATAAGGGCATAAGGTAGTGGGCCTTGACCCACACACTTAGGAGTTAGGCCTCTAGTGTGAGTAGTGGGGTAAGGAAAGCATGTTGGGGTGAGTTAGGAGGTGCAGAAGTCCCAAGATATGGGATAATCCCTCTTAGGAGTTGGGGTGTTTGAGACTGCCTAGAGGGAGAGGAGTAGCATGAAGGTGGCAGTGTAGCAAAATGTGGCGGTGCACGGTGGCGGCGAAGGTGGCTAAAAGAGGAAGAAAAAGAGAAAGAGAGGAGGAGAGGGAGGAAGGGGAAAGGAAAGGTAGGGTAAGGTAGAAGATAGTCTGTAGAACAAATTAGGCAGTGAAGGAGTGGCGACAGTTGCGGAATTGGTGGCTAAGGGTGGTTCGAAGGGCAGCGGAGATAGAAGACAGGGATGTTTGGGAAGGCTATTTTGCACAACTAGGGTGGCTTGTGTAGGGAGAATCAAGGGAGAAGGGAGGCGTAGTTAGTTAGAGGGTGGTGCAGGGATGAGTTTGGTAGGAAGAGAGGGCGGCGAAGTTGGCCGGAGGTGATGGAAATGGTGTCTGAAGGGGCGGTTGTGGCAAGGTCTGGAAAAGCTGGGTTTCGGGGGAAAGCTTGGTTGCAGACTAGGCAGGGGGTATTTATAGAAATAAAAGGGCAGCTTAGGGAAAAGGGAAGAATGAGAGGATCGGCAAGTCAATTGGGCTCGCCCGCGGCGATGGTTGCTGGAAAAATTCAAGAAAGATGTGGCAGGTAGTTGTTGGCTAGGAGAAGAGATAATGTGCAAGGAGAGGGGAGAGTTAGTTGGGAAAAATGGTCGACAAGTCGGTAGGGGAGAGAGAGGAGCGAAACGACAGGTCAACGGCGGAAAATATTTAGGGTTGGGGTAGCAAAGTTATAAGCGTCGATGGTATCAAGGGAGGAGGAAGGAAAAAGGAGAAAGAAAAAGGTGGCTGGGCCAGTCAGCTGAAAAAATGAAAAGAAAGGAAAGAAGATGGAGACAGGTCGGGTGATGAGGAGGTGCTTAAATGAAATGTTGCATTTAGAGGGGAAAAGTCAGCGAGGTGTGGCGTGGAGCTCTGGACCACCAAAGGAAGAAGGGAAAGAAGGATTGGGCTGCAAGAAGGCAGGCCCAATCAAGGGGAAAGGCGGAAACAAAAGGAAAAAGGAAGTAAAGAAAGAAAAGAAAGAAAAAGGAAAGAAAAAGGAAGAAAGAAAAGGAAAAAGAGAAAAAGAAAAATAATGGGTTGGGTTAATTAAATGAATTAGAATATTTGGGATTTTTAAAATAAATAATATTTAAAAATAATAATATTTAAATCCCTTTTAAGGCTAATTAAGGATTTTTAAAAGGTTTTTCATAAATTCCATTTTAATTAGCAAAACACCCTAAATTTCTCTAATTAAATTATTTATAAAATTCCTATTAATTTGAAACTATTTTCTCCTTCTTATTTTAAATAAAATAAGTTATTTAATTAATTTTTTAAATAAAATCCTGAATTTGCTAAAATACCCAAATTTCTCCTAATTAATATACTTATAAATTTATTCTTTATTTTCCCTAATTAATTCCTTTTTATTTTAATAAAAATAATTTATTGAGTTAATTTTTCTAATAAAATCTTATTTAACTATAATTTTTAAAAGTAGAAATTTTGGGGCATTTGAAGGAGATGCACTTAGCTAAAAGATGTCATCTTCCTTGGGTATAATTATGTTGTCAAATTATTTATGCCGAGAAATTAGGAAGGTAGATATCTAACTAATCACTTTCAATAATCTAGAGGAACTCATAAGTATGTTACAAATACACATTTAAATTTGAGCTAATGAACTTAGTGATGTTAGGCACAAAAAAATCTAGATTTGTATTACCGAAGGCAGAGTTGAAGGATTCCCGATCCACAAGGAGGGTAGTATTAGATACCATGGTAGGTTGTGTGTAGCATAGAGATGTGTTGAGGTCAAGAGAAGGATCCTTAAAGAAGTAAATTCTGCTCCTTATTCTATCAACTTTTGAAGGGATAAGCTATATAAGGATCTAAAGAAGGTATAATGCTAGCCTTGCATGAAGTAGGAACTAGAAAAATTATTTACCTAGTGCTTAACCTATTAGAATGTTAAGATCAAGTGTAAGAGACCAATAGGGTTAATACAACGACTAGAATTCCTTGAGTAGAACTGGGAGAATATATCTATGGTTTTTATAGTAGGTCTTCTAGGGACTCACAGTGGATTAGGGGTTGTTATGGATAATCTAATAGAGATGATTGTGTTTATTCTTATGAAGATGGCATGGAATATGGAGTAGCTATCCACACTTATAGAAGGAATGTGGTGAGACTGCATAGAGTCCCTATGGTTAAGTTGTCAAATCAAAAATCTAAGTTGTTGTCTCATTTTGGCATAAGTTGCAAACCTCTTTTTTCACTTAACTAATGATGAGAACTACTTTTCACCCACCTACATATGGGCGGATCAAGAGGAATATTTGGAAGACATGCTTCAACATATGTGTTAGACTTTTGGGAAGTTAGGAAGGTCATTTAGAGTTGATCGATTTCTCCTATAATAATAGTTACCACGCTAGCATCAAGATGGCACCTTTTGAAGCCTTGTACGGTAGAAAATGTTTTATTCCTTTACGTTGCAAAAACAACAAGAAAACAATTGATTTAGGGCCTAAAATGATCAAGGAGATAAAGAGGCTCATTCGATTGATTTAAAACTAGATGAAAGCAGCCCAAGATTATCTAAAGAGCTACATGTATATAAGAAAATAAAAGTATAGTTATGAGGTGGGAAATAGAGTCCTTTCTAGAGTCTATCCTACTGAGTAATAAGGTTTCGTAAGAAGGGTAAGCTTAGTCTAAGGAATATTGGATCGTATGAGATTTTAGACCATGTTGGTGAAGTTGCCTATCACTTAGATCTACTAATGGAATTGTCACATGTGGACAACATCTAACGCAGGAACATCCAATGAACATAATGATTGTCATGTTCATACTAATCCTCAAGGTAAGGAAGATGATTTAGCTTTCTTAATATTAGAGCCTATCATGTTAAATATTCTTGATAATTCTTATATGCTTGATATTGAAAACATTCAAGTTATTCTTGTAGGTATGTCACATATTTGCAAGAAGATGATGTTCATACACCTTGATGTGTACAAGTATTCTAAAGCATGCACGACTATGACATACATGGGATGATACATTAAAACAACAAGATAAAGTGATGATATTCATTATTTGTACTAACTTGTTGTAAACTCTTACCCTAACAGTCTGTTTGGTTTAAGGAAATTAATGAGGAAAGGAAAAAAAATTAGAAGGAAAATATTTAGGTGGTGTTTGGTTAGTAGAAAAATTGTGGAGAAAGAAAATAAGGAGGAAAGGACGGGGGATTATTATACTGCATCATTTTCCTCAGGTTTTGTTGAGGAAAATAACACGGAAGGAAATAATCGAACTCCCCCGACTCAAGAGCCTGGCCTCCATCGGCTTCCTTCTCCTTCGTTCTCCATAACTACAAAGCTTACATTCTTCTCCATCAACTCCATCCATCCCATGGCTCCTCCACAATTTCGACAGAAGCTTCCCGTGGGTCGTTCACTGAGTGCGAACTCCACGCTTCCAGGCAACCCGTCGCCGGCTCATCCCTCTCGATCTGCCGGTGTATTATTTCGAAATGTGCAGGTATGTGTTAAGTTAGTTAGCAGCAATTGAATTTAGAAGCCCTAATCTTATTTCGTTTTGCGTGGAATGATGGATAATATGCTTAATTCATTCGGCAGTATGATGGATTATTTTTAAATTTCTATAGGATATTGAATATTCCGGGGCGACCCAAACCTCTTAGGTTGAAAAATCCTGTTTCATTTTATTCCAGCCGTGACTAATCAAACGCTTACCCTCAATTCAACAATAATAATGTGAAACTAGTCTTTAATTACCAATAACTATTTCATCTGATATATCAATAGCATTTTCTGTTTAGTTTCTTGTAGATTGATTTTCATTATTTCCAGATTCATTTATCGTGTATTGAAGACCTAGATATTTGTAAATAGTAATCTCGTGCATTTATTGGGGCTCATCAATGGATTGTTTCTGGGAGTTACAATGAGAATGCTCATCCACCAGAGGTACTCGGTTTTCTTCTTTTGCTGGTTTTTAATCTGAAAATGACTGATATGTGGATTTCTATTGACAAAGAGTCTTTACTTATATAACATTCTTGTTACACTTACTGTATGCATTAGGTGGTGAGCGAAATAAATCTCCAATTTTCTGCTGGCATGCAGGTGTGGGTGCTCTCTTTGGTCTCAAATGATATAATGTCTTTGCGGGTTAACTTAGATACTTGTTTTGAAGTCTTGACCTAGTATGCATGTTTTTGCAGACAATTGCTATTATTCCTATTGTCCCTCATGGTGTGGTTCAGCTTGGCTCATCCTTGGCTGTAAGCCCTTTATCCATTTAATTTGAAATTATTTGTTGTTTGAAAGCCACCTGGTTACTCCTCGTCTATAGCTTTGTTTATCCTGGTAAATATCTGTGATAATCCTTAGACTTTTTTGGGTAATTGATTTAACCTTTATTATATTTCTCAATCATGCATTAAGATGATGTGCTCTTATAATCTTTGACTGACTGCTTTAATTTGCCTGGGAAGACTTATTGTGAGTTAGGCAAGGCTAAGGGTCAAGTTTTTTTTTTCCTTCTATGTTGAGTCACTGAGGAAGTTAAATGGCGTTTCCTATCATTTTTTTTCCTGAGACATGGGCTGCCAATATTGCATTACGGCAGAAGCAACTTTATGGTGCTATTAACCATTTTAACAATTTTGTCGTTTTTTGTGTATTAAATAATGTCTGCTCAACTTCTGAGCTAATTTGCTGTCTTTTGCATTCTTGGGGAATGGATGTGTACTTTTGTTGGCTGCTGCGTTGGTGCTTCCTCTTTTGGTATTGTTGAAGTTTTGTCATCTTGTTGCTTCCTCTCTCTGTCTCTCTCTCCTCCCTTTTCATTTTAAGGGCTTATGTGCTGATATGCTTATTTCAGATGACAGTGAACATTGTATTTGTGCATGAGGTGAAGAATTTGATTCTTCAACTGGGGTGCATCTCCAGCACACTTATGCCTGACAACTACATGACAAATGAACCTGATGAAAAAATTGGTAATCCTATGGCTTATAATGCATCGGTTACCAGGGTTCCATATATAGATTTGAAGGGGAAGAACTGCCGCTCCGTGCTTGTTGGTTCTGACCTCCAAAATGAATCAGTTCAGACTTCCAAGTCTTTTATTCAGCCATCTAATTCTATGTTTGACCAAGTCGCTGATCATCTGCAGAAAGATACTTCAGGATTGCACATCTCTAATCCTTCCCGGGATGTATCAAAATCTCATAGATATTCTAACCAGCCAAAAAACCATGTTTTATCAGATGCGAAGCTTCAGAATAAGGGTATGCTAGGTAACAAAGTTCCCAGGACTGAAGTAATTCCCATGCTATCACAGGCATTATTGAGCCAGCAAACTAAGTGTAGCATGGGTGCTAGATTCACTAATGTTGTACCCAGTGAACTTTGTCGGAACCCTCATTTAATGGAACAAACACTGGGCTGTGTTACCGGCTCACAGGGGGGGATCAATCGAACTTTAGGTAAATCGGCTGGCTTTGCCACTCCTCAACCTCCAAACTCGTCCAGGGGAAGTTGTGCTAAGCTTTTGCCTAGAAAAAGTAGTGTATATGGTGAACACAACAGTCAAGGTATCTCTGCTCCCAGACCAGCCAATACCAGTGTATCTTACATGTTGAATATGAGGAAGCTTGCTTGTTGAATGTGGTGGATCAATTCAATACCAATTGCATGCTTTCTGGCTGCTCTGATAATGTATGTCATAGATCGCAATATATTCCTAAAGAAGAGCAAATTGACTTATATAAGGTTCATGGTTTACCTTTTGCTGATTCAAAAGAGAGCACGTTATCGAATGATGTTATCCAAGGTCCTCTCCTTAAGTTTCATGGGGCAAGTCAACTTCCAACTGGCAGAGATTCTCTGTCTGGGGATATTTATGCCCATTCTTCAGCAAGGGATGACTTTTTTGATGTATTGGGTAAAGATTCTTAGTCTGCGAGACTTCTTTGTTGTTGGTTTGTTGGAAAAGTATTTGGTCGATTTACTGTGAAGAAACTAAAGAATGGCTAGAAGAGTCGAGGCCCAAGGCCTTCTTATCACTGAAATGATTATAACTGCATAGTAGCTGCACATATTTACCTTCTCCAAATATTAGTTTATATTTTGTCATATTTTTACTGCACAGGAGTTCCAATTTGTCAGGAGTTAATGTTGATAGCATAATGACAACTACTACTCGCTATATATAACTCAGCCAATGATATGTACCCGTAGGGAGCTTAACCAATACTCTTCCATAAGATGATTTCATGCAGCAAATTCTAAACTACTTCTAACATATAAACTACTTCATGTAGCAATAGGGGAGAGTAATACAATATAAGCTAACGAACGAATTAATCCAACGAGAATTACTACTAATTAGTATGACTAGAAAATGAAGCAAAAATTAAATATCAAGCACTTACACTTAAGAACAGATTCTTATTTTATATAATACAATGTCAGTACTAGTTAACTAAAGCACAGACAACACTAACCTTTGATGAGGTAGAGGTACCACCCAAAAAGGTGGATCACCCGTAAGCTTTCGTAGGTCGGGACATGGCAAAAAGGGGGTCAAGCTCCTATCTTCAAGCCCGTACCTGTATATCCCTTCATCCCCATTAAAAGTAAAATAGATGGAATTTTCCCTCAGCAGTAGGCCTTCCACCGATTCATGGCTGCTCATCCGAAGCTTTGTTGTTAAGTGCAAGTGGAGGGTTTATTGTATAACCAAACTTAATTATTTATTAGATACGAATATAAATATAAAAAAGTATCTATTAGATTTCAGTATGGATACGGATAATAAATTCTTAAATTTTTATCCGATTTTATATCTAGATGACTGTATTCATACTCGAATTTATTTATCCGATATAAAATTATATTTTTATTCTTATTTATATAATTTGAAATATATTTTCTAAGGCTAAAAGTGAATACATAATTTAATTTTAATAATCTAACCATATAATTCTAACATTAAATAAATTTTATTTTAAATTTGATGGGTTTTAATCAAAATCCAATAAGTTTTATCCGATGGATATATAAACGGATATGGATAAAGAAACATAATTATAGATATAGAGGGGAAAAAATATTCACGGATTTGTATATGGATTTTTTAAGATTTTTTTTAAATTATTGTAAGTTATTAATGTAATATTTTAGAATAGTTCTATAAAAAAAATTGGAATTAGTATTGATTTTATGGAGTTTTTATAAATTTTTTAGAAATTTTATGTAATTTTTTATATATCAATATAATATTTTTAATAACATTAAATGTATATTAATATTTAAATAATAACATTTAACTTTTCTTAGAATTTTCTTTCTATATACCAAACACTACAAATATTTTCCAAGAATTCAATTTTCCACAAAATTTTCTCCTACAACCAAACAAAGGAAAGAAAATTATATTCTTTCATTTTCTTTCCTTCAATTTTCTTTCCTCTACATTTTCCTTTCCACATAATTTTCTTCAAACCAAACATACCCTAAGTGTATTTTATGTAAGTTAGGGTATTGATATAATTTCATGTATGTATCTTAGTCAATTGTATAGATTTGTAATATTAATCCTTAGTATCATTTAACCAATGATATTATGCTTTTGATTAAGGTTAATATGGCCTTAATTCAACCATGATTAATGGGCTGGATTAAGTAGGAATAATCGGCTGGTTTAGGCTAGCTAACCACCGACTCTTCCTTTCCTTATATAAGGCCTTTCTGCGCAACTTGTATGGCAGATTTGAATGAGAATTTTTTTGATCAAACATTGAGAAAAGTTAGATAAACTATAATCCTCCCTTTTGGGTCAAAATTGAGCAAGGAAAATATAGGATTAAGCCTTCCTCAAACTATCTTCAACCATGACATATTTGAAGGCCATATAAATCTATCGAAACACTTCAACTTGTATCATCAAGTTCTTCACCTATAATCCTTCTATTTACTTCATTTCTTTTGCATTAGATCATGGGTTAAAGCTTCTCATAAAAATTTCAATCCAACCTTCCATTACTTTGATAAAAAAAACACATCATTTATGGTATTAGAGCTTCATTTGTTCGAAGCTGATGCAAACAAGTGACCTGCGAACCTGAAATTGCATCTGTGTTCTTGCACCAATAAATCCACTGATACTACACCATTACATTGAATTCTTGATTCTTGTTGAAATTCTTTAATTGTTCTTGAATTTATTTCTCGAATTTCTTGCAATCTTGCAACAATCTTGTTGTAATTTTCCCCAACTTTCCACATAAAATACCGAAAACATTTACCTTCCAACCATGCATGGTTTGGTTCGTCAATTTGCCATGAATATTTGTGCCTCTCCAACACTTTATTCCAATTTCATTCTACTCTCCATTGGTACATGATCAAGTGTGTTGTAGTCCCTTTCCATTTCCTTCGTGAAGCGATCAAGGAGAGCAGCAAAGTGGTCAAAATCCCTGAATAACTCTCAATCGCCTGAAACAGACCTGGATTTGCAGGCCTTGTATTTGACTCATATCTCATCAATTTCTCTCAAGAAATCAGTCCATCATATACATATGGATCTCCTCTACATATTCTATGAACACTTCAAGATGAATCTGCCACTGGAAGACAAGCTTTTGTTGAAGACACATAAACATGTTCTATGATTTTATGTGAGTGAATTTCACATCTCTTATATACTAACCTTTCATTCTTTGTGTGTACCTGCGTACAGTGCCTAATCTTGGGGCTAAAATATTTCCTTTTTTGCCTAGATAAAGACTATAGGTAGTGTTTAACATTTTTTTCAGAACTAGCAATTGGTTTGTGCTTTTTTTTGGTTGTAGGAAAAAAAATCCAGCACTTACACTTTGTGGAACCTATTATGTGCAACAAGTAGGGTTGTGTGTCAACATTCACCATGGCTAGTGAAGAGGTGCGTGCCCTGGTAGAGTCCATCAAAAGCCTCACCACGTGCTTGGATGCCCAATTACAAACTCAAAACACACTGCAACATCAACTCCAAAGTGTGGAAGCTAAGTTGGCCGACCAAGAGAATTATAAACCATGGGAAGTTCGAATGGAAACCACACATGATAGTGTGGAAGGGAGAATTAAGCGTATGTACCATGCCAAGAGTTGATGTGGACCTTTCATGTTGTCTCATAATGATTATGGAGAAGAAGAAACAAATTCTTTTAGATCAAGCAACCAAAGAAGAGAACCTACATTCCTTGTAAGAAATGCACACCATGAAGATCAAGGTATTAAACTTGATATTCTTGAATTTTATGGTGATTTGAATGTGGAATCCTTTTTTGAATGGTTGCATGAGATTAAGGCTATTTCTGAGTTTAGAAAATATGATGATGATGATAGAAAGTACAAATTAGCTACTCTAAAGTTTAAAAAGTTTTCTCGAATTTGGTATGATAACTCAAAAAGAACTAGAGAAAGATAAGAGAAGTCAAAAATAAAATCTTGGGACAAACTTAAAAGGCAATTAAGAAAGAAATTTTTTCCTAGAGAGTATAAACAAGATATGTATGCTAAAATGACTAATCTAAGGCAAGGCTTATTTAGTATAGAAGAATACACTAGAGAATTTGAAAGACTAGCCCTTCTTTTGTGATGTTCATGAAAGAAAGGAACAAAAATGTGCTAGATACTTAGGTGGATTGAATAATTTAATAAAAGAGAAAGTGGATATGTAATCTTATGACTCTCTTGATGACTTGATAAAATTGGCTATGAAATTTGAAAGACAAACTAAATCAACTAAAGCCTATGTTAAGTCTAATGCTTCTACTTCAACTAAACCCTATTCAAACACCTTTACACGTAAATCAACATTTTCATTTGATAAAAAGAATAACAAAGATGATAAAGGTAAAAATAAGGTGGTTGAAATGGCAAATAAACAATTTTTCAAATGTAAAGGATATGGACATTTTGCTAGAGATTTTCCTAACCAAAGAGCCTGAACCATACATGAAATAGAAAACATGGAACCATGATGAATTAAAAGTTGAATCTCCTCATGAAATATTAACTATGGAAGAGGAAGAAGGATACCCATGCTTTTTAATTCAAAGATTTTTGTAAATACAACCTAGTATTACACCTACTCAAAGAGAAAATATTTTAAAACCAAGTGTAAAATAGGTGATATGGTTTGTAGACTCATAATTGATAGTGGTTCATATACTAATGTTTCTAGCGAGGTAATGGTTAAGAAACTTGGTTTGGAAACTACTAATAATCCTAAACCCTATTCTTTACAATGGTTAAATAAGGATAAAGGAGCTAAAGTACACAAATGAGCTTTAGTCACATTTTGTATTAGAGACTATCATGATGATGTTCTATGTGATGTTTACCTATGGATGCTTGTGGATTACTTTTGGTTAGACCATGGAAATTTGATAGAAAAGCAAATCATGATGAGGTAACTAATGAATATGTGGTGAAAAAGGAAAAACAATTATATAGGCTCACACCTTCTTTATATGATACATAATTAAATAATGATGGGAGCAATGGTTTTGATGATAAAAAGGGTAAAATCTTGACAGAACACTTGACAATGGCTTAAACAACTAACTAGTTAATTATTAGAATGATCAAGTGGATGTTGATCTATATCAATATATGGATAAGGAAATGGTATAATCTAAACAATTGAACAACTTGGAAAATAAACCTTATTAGTTTTCTGAATCAATTTTCCTAGTATATGTGTGATTATCAACGATATTATAATATGAACATAAGTATGATACATTATGAGTTGCCTGAGTTATGCATGATTATATATCTTGATGCACTACTACTTTTATGTATATAGAATTATCATGATGCATATTAAACATGACACCCATTTCATGATAGAATTAGTATACTTGTGTTTTCCATTGAGGAGGAAACTTAGCTAACTCGATACATAGCATACTAATATGACCATTTTTTTGATCACCTGCTTATTCCCATGAACATAGTGCTATTTGCAGACTTCTTAGAATGGTTAGCAATGGGCTTACCTCAGCTTTGGTTTGGAGTTTGAGAGTGTGGACATCCAGAGGATTCAGTGTGATACACAAAAGACCATGGTTTTAGGGTCACACCCAATTATTGATTTAATATAACCCTTTATTCTTAACTTCTCTATCTTCCTATATTTTAATTGGTTAGGGATTATCGAGATCCTTTGAGTAAAAAAATATTTTAAATATTTATGTAATTTAAGTTTCACACACTATTTAAAATTAGATGTTTTGATTTCACCTTATATACAATATGGGAAAGGCCATAGGCTTCTACCCTACGTTAAGTTCGACTATAACACCCCATTTTCCCTAAGAGTGTATGATATTTTCCTATTCTGCATTGTTTTATAAGAAGCTTTAGAATAGTGAAAAATGGGGGTGTTACAAAATGAGTGTATGGAAGGAAAGTATCATTAAGATACCACTAAAATAATGAAGTTATTTGGTGTTATAAAATATTGGAAAAAATATAATTCACATCTAAATAACAAGGTAAATATATTAAATTTTATGACATTCTTAATTTTTAAATTCTATTCAATTAAAAATAATTTTTTTGGTGTCAGCTTCATAATGCAAATAGGCTTTAGTTTATGGTGTGCACATAGTTCAAATTATAATATCCCCATTTTTCACTACCAATCAAAAAATATTTAATCATTATAGATGTAAACATACAGGAAAATCTCATCAAAAATAGGGTGCTACTATATTGCATATAATGAATGATAGGCACCTCAGCACCTAAATCATATTATATAGAAGGCTAAGTATCTAATTAGCTAATGATAAAGCGAAACTAGTGTACACAAGAAAGCACTTAAAGCTATTGAAGTCAAGGTGTGAAACCCAATGCTATGTATGCCTAAAAAGATGTATAAAAGGTACACCAAATGAAAATGTTGACTAGAGGAAATCCATTATAAGGAAAGATGTTTTGGTCACTTTAGGACCACAAATGAAAGTATTTAGGAATGCCTATACTCAAACAATCCAACTATGGTGAAGAAGAGCATGGACCCCCCTCTTTTCATCCTCTTGAAACCTATAAAATACCTCCGACATGTGGGATTGAGTAAGGTATTGAACCAATAACCCATTCAGTATGTATATATACTAATGAAACTAATCTACCGCTAATTTATATCAAGGTATAGTAGTCAAGATCCACACAACATACTCATCCCATGGCATACCAAGAGTACATGAAATACTCTTATTTTCTCATTATGCACTATCACAGAAGGTCATGTAAGCCATTTTGGATCCATCAGAACATGCACGGTAATAATCATATAGGCTTATAAGGATATGCAGGTTATATTATACATATTATACTTTGAAAAAAACTTGAATCACTTAGGTATCCATATAAAATAATCCAAAACCCTAATTTAATGACTTATACCAAATTAAGGATTTATTAAAAAATTTAATTAAATAAATTATTTTATTAAAATAAGAGGAGATAATTAAGGTAAAATCAAGAGGAAATTAATAAATCATTTAATTAGAAAAAAATTAGGGTGTTTTGCTAATTAAAATGGAATTGAGGAAAAATCTTTCAAAAATCCTAAATAAACCTAAAAAGGGAATTTAATTATTATTTTAAATATCCCAAAATACCAAAATATTTTAAATACCCCAACCCACTATTTTTTTTCCTTTTTTCCCTTTTTGTTTTTCCCCTCTCTCTTTTTTTTCTTTTCTTTCCTTCCTCTCCTTTCACCTTTTATTTCTTTCCTTCCTTCCTCGATCTGGGTCAGCCCACCCTTGCAGCCCAAAAACCTTCCTTTCTCCCGTGTAGCCTAGGCCCGCTGCCCTCTCCTTTTTTCCCTTACCAATCTACTAGCCCGGTCTAGCTTCATTTCCTTTTATTTTTTTCTCCTTGGACAAACCGATTACATACCTTTCTTCTCCCCTGACCTTCCCTCTCCCCGATGCTTTGGCTTCTCCACTTGCTAGTGTAGGCATGCGGCCTCTACATCACCACACGCTGGCCTACCACCCCTACTCTCTTCCTATTCATTCCCTCTCTCTTCTCCACCAATTCATGCCCTCTATCTCTCCTTACGTGTGCTTCTCTCTCCCTTCCTTTCCACCATCTAGAGCTGATAGGTCCTACATTTTTGCAGGCTTGCACTAACCGACAACTTGCACGCATGTTGTCCACCTTCTCTCTTCCCCTATATTGTTTTCCCCCCATCCATGGCCTACAAATACCCTTCAATCGCCCCCATTCAACCCTTTTTTCTCAACCCAAAAATTTGCTCCCTCTTGTGTGCCACCACCTATTCAGCCGCTAATTGCACCATCTCTGTCTAGTACTGCCGCCCAAACAAACACCCAAATTACTGCCTACACCACAATCCACCGAGCTACACCCCTCCTTACCCTCAATCCTCCCTACACAAGCTGCCTCACTTGTACAAAGTTGGACATTTGACTAACCTCAATTCAACCATCGCTTCCTCTTTGCACTGCTGTCCGCCGCCACTCCCACCACAACCACCACTCCCTCCACCCTCCAAAATTACCAGTAGAACCTCCTCTACCTCCCTCTCTTCCTCCCTTCCTCCATCCCCACCACTCTTGGCCCCATTCCAGCCCTCTCAACCAAGGGCATCCTCCATAACCTCAAATCCCCCTCTCCTACCCTGAACACCCAACATTCCACCCTTCTTCTCTTTTCCTTGCCGTCGCCGATGTTGTTGGTCACCACCAACCCTGGTGGTACCCTAACCCTTAAAATCCTAGTTATGATATCATTACCACTTTTATTTGTACTTATTTTATTATCCTCATTATTATTATTATTATTATTATTATTATTATTATTATTATTATTATGATATGATGACTATTATTTTTATTATTACTAAGTGTAGCTTGGGATATTTATCCCATTATTATTAAAGGGGTGGAAACTCTATTTTAATTATTATTATGGTTTTCCTTATTTTTATTAATATCATTATTACTTTTATTATTATTATTGGTGCTCCTTAGTATATTATTACTATTATTATTTTTGTAAATATTCAAACTCGTACATCATTATTATTTCAATTATTATTATTATTATTATTATTATTATTATTATCCATAACAATATTATTATTTTTGTTAATAATATTATTATTATATTATTATTTTTATTAATAACCCTATTATTATCCTTAACCTTAATAATACTAGGGTTCCTATTACTATGAGTATTATTACTACTACTACTACTACTACTACTACTACTACTACAAATACTACTACAACAACAACTAGTATTATTACTATTATTTGTAGTATCAAAGCTATTAGCTTTAATTATATAAATATGGCTATAACTACTTAACATGAACATATTTTGACTAATAATAACCTATTAGGGAAACTTTAGAATAAAAACCCTATTTATACTTATTAAGTTTCTTTTAATAATAATAATCCTAATATTAGAGTAAAGTAGAAAATAATATTAATTTAGGAGGAGGAAAATTAATCCTTAGTTTTCTCCTCTTATAGGTGAACCTAGTCAAATCCCTAAGGGGGCGTAGGAGTGTGCTCCAAGACCGGTGTCGTGTTAGGTAAGGATGTAGCTAAGGCCCTCTATGTGTGTGTTATGTGCCTTACATGCCATGTACCACGTTATGTTGTGTACCTTATGATTATTATAACAGTTTTATGTTTAGGGAAGCCTAGATTTGAGGTATGTTTATGTGACTTTATTATGGCATGTGTATAATATGTACATGTTATGCTTATGATATTATGTGTTGTGGCCCTTTAGGACATGCATGCTAGGATATTTAATATAATGATATGGGATGAAAGGATAAAAAGGGAAAAAGGAGGAAGTGAGTTGACCAAGGGATATGGGGTTGACCTAATTATCTCATAATCCATGAGGGGCACAAAAAAAGGGATTATGAACAAAATAAAAGAGTGGGTGAACTTTGCATGGGATTTTCTAGGGTTTGCATGGGAATCTTAGGGTTTGCAAAGGAATTCTAGGGTTTTCATGGAAACTTCAAGGGTTTGCATGAGGTGGATGGAGTTTACATAGGGATGAAGTTCTCTTGTGGTGTAAGTAAGGTAAAAAAAGAGTTGTTTGGGTGATTCGACTTTGGATGAAAAATAGCACGTGGATTGGTATAAGGATACACAAAAGATCTTGCTACAGTTTGGGAGGAAAATCCTAATTTGAGGCAGTTGTGAAAGTAAAAATAACTTAGGATTAGTGGAGTGTGGGTTGATAGTGGAATAATGTCATGTGTAGGGTGAGTATGGGTGTCATTGGAAAGCAAGGATGGCAGGTAAGAAATAGAGGGGTAACATATGAAAAAGAAGGGTGCTAAGGTCTGCTATGGTGAACTAGGGTGTTGTGGTCACATGTATTTTTTGGAGAGTAAAGTGAAATGATGAGGATTGAATTTAAGGGAGGTGATGTATGGGGTGTTAAACTGACCTTAGTTGTGTGAGGTAGAGAAGGATGAGCCATAGGGCTTCAGGAGAAAACCTTAGGGTAAGGTAGTGAGTGGACTTGGAGAGCGTAAGGTAGTGGCCTTGATCCACTTAGGAGTTGGACCTCTAGTGCGAGTAAGTGGAAGAAGGAAATGATATTGGGGTATGTTAGGAGGTGTAGAGTCTTAAGATATAGGGCGAGCCCTCTTGGGAGAATAAGAGTAGATGGAGTGTGACATGCATGTCTAGGGTGAAACTTGTTAAATAAGACATAGTAAGACACTAATCATTTAAAGTGGAAGATTATTGAATTAGGTCCAGATCGATACACTAGCATAATAGTGGCCCGGTGCCTGGGTACCCTAGAGACCAAGCCACTGATATATAATAGTGGTCAAGTGTGTTCTGCCTTGTATATTTTTGATCCATCAACTATAATAGTAGGGGATTCCAAGCTCAATAAACCAAGATCTATGTTTGATAAGACACATAAAAGACACTAAATACTTATAGTGGAACATCATGAGAGTTCGGGTCAGAATGATCCACCGGCGTAATAGTGGCCAGGAGTATCTTTCCCTAGAGACCAATCCACTAGCATATAATAGTTGCCAGGTGCGTTCTACCTTCTGCGTTTCCGATCTAACGACTATAATAGTGGGGTTCCCATACTCGCATGGATTGATAACGAGTATGGTGAAAAACGAGTATTGATCAGAGAATTAAATAATCAATTTATCTAGACTATAGCTTGGCCTATATTCTCTGAGTTGTTGTATGTTATTTATATGATCGTACTTATATTATATGCCTCATGTGTTGGCCTTAGCTGCTTGGTTACCTTGCTCAGTATGTAGCGTACTGACCACCCGTTTCATAGATGTTGCTCATTCCCATAAGTACAAGGCCCTTTAAGTTTGTGCAGATAGGTGATGCTATTTTCGATGCCTTCAATGCTTATGAGGCATTGAGCAGGCCTGAGGGTTGAGCTTGGAGTTGGCCCAGGGATAGAGAGTGATGTGGCTGGATTTTCCTTTTATGTTCTTTTATTTTGTATCTATTTATTTAGACTTTTTTATCATACGACAACTTTTATTCCCTTTCAGAAATTTTAATTATATACTTTTTGATTGTAAACTCTTTTCTGCGTACTCTGATTTTTGTCTTTGAATGTTCAATGATTTTATTAATTTGTGATTTAAGTTTGACTAATATTATATGGTAATATTTCATTAGCCTTGTGGTTAGTACAAGACTGGCTGAGGGGTCAAGCTTTTACTAATCACGGCGGTAATATCCTTGAAATACATAAGTTTATTTTACTTGCTACGAATGAATCTTCTAATAAAACAAACTTTTTAGCAGTGAATTTTTGGGGTGTTATAGCTAATGATAAAGCAAAACTAGTGTACTCAAGAAAAAACTTAAAGCTATTAAAGTCACGGTGTGAAACCCAATGCTATGTAAGTCTATAAATCTGTATAAAAGGTACACCAAATGAAAATGTTGACCAGAGGAAATAGATTATAAGGAAGGATGTTCTAGTCACTCTAGGACCACAAATGAAAGTATTCTGGAAGCCTATGCTAAAACAATTCAACTATATTGAAGTTAAGCATGGACCCCCCTCTTGTCATCCTCATGAAACATACAAAATACCTCTGGCCTGTGGGATTGAGCAGGGTATTGCACCAATAACCCACACATGGTACCCCAGTATAGTCCCCTTTGGTGTACTTCAACCACGGGTGGTGGGTGTTGTATCCTAATTTTTGTGATAGGTGCTCTCGGCATGATGTGGGTGTGGTACCCCCAAAGAAAGCCCCTTTGATGTGCCCTAACCTTATGTGATGTTTGTGGTATCCCATTATAATTATCTTGTATGACCGTGACTTTTGTTTATGGTGGAAAATTGGGTATGGATGAACGAACTACCATACTAATCGGAACTTGTGTGGTCACTAAAGGAAGAATTCTAATATGGTTTATACTTAATGCATCAAATGTGTTACTATATCCATATACTTCCATGATTTCCATGTAAGCTGATAAGTTCACATTTTAACACATTTTATACCCTTATAATCTTAGTTTTTAGCATTTTAATTAAGTAATATAGGTTAATAATTATGATTTTATGATTAAGTGGTAAATATTGCATAAATATTATTATTCAAGCTAAAATGATATAAATTAAGTAAATTTAGAAAATAATATTATTTATTAATTTTTTTGTAGGTATTTTTTTAAATAAAAGAAAAAGAAATTGGACTAATTTTTTTTGTAGGTATTGTTTTTACATAAAAGAAAAAGAAATTGGACCTTTGGACCAACGACCCAAAGGCCTGGAACAAGAGACATGGGAAGCCAAAAGAGCCGCACGAAATGAGATTGGAGCAGACATGGACATGGGGCACAAAAAGAAGAAAAGGGCTGACGTGGGATGCGCAACAGGAGCCAAAGAAAAGTCAAAGCAGAAAAAGAAACAGGAGAGCCGTCAACGGCTTGAGAAAAAAAGGGGCCACGAGGAGAAGAAACAAAGAAGGGATGGCGTGGCGTGGATGGCAGGAGGCTCAAACAAAAATAAAAAGAAGAGGCATGGACACTGAGGGAGAGAGATGTCAAGAGGCTCAGTAGAGCCATAGGAAAGAAAGAAACAAAAAGCAAGCAGCATCTTTCAGCACAGGACAGAGAAGCCGCTAGGCTCTGATGCTACACGTAGAGGGGTAGCCACAAAGCACAAGGAGCATCGCAGAGAGAATAACGGACACATGGAAACTGAGGCAAGAGAGAAGACCAGTAGCGGCGCACAGGAAAAGAAAAAGAAATAATTACATAGAAATAAAGGCCAACGAAGAGAAGAAGAAATAGGGAAGAAATTTACCTAGTAGAATTTATTTAAGATAAAATTAATTTTTATCTAAATAAATTCTTAATCTTTCATCCAAATTAATTCCAATTAATTCTTTCTCTATTTATATTTTATATTTTAGACACATATTTCTATGTAATTAATTTGATAATTATGGCTAGCTGAATATTTGTTGGTAGGGAATAAATTGAAACCCTAGATTAGGATTTGAGATATAAATTTATTTTCTTTGTTTCGTGAGATTGTTTCTTGACTTTATTTTAATTACTATCGTTTATATGTATAATTCTGTCAAGTATAACTTATTTGGTGCATGCCTTGTTCTAGTTTCCTCGTAAGTGATAGTATGTAAGATTATTTACCTACTAGGTGGCCATATAAATAAACTAGAATCTATATGTATAAAGTGCAGCTAGGTTAGATAAGAATTAACCTAATAGTTTTGTAATTCAAACCAAAGTAGTAAAACGTTTAGATACGTGTCGATTAAGGAAAGGAAATACAGCTAGACATGCTTTGTGTACTAGTTTGATTACTTAGATTGACAGCCTTCCAATTACACTTAATGCATTAAATCTAGTTAAATATAGGAGCCGCTTATTGCTGCTATACTACTAGTATTTAGTAGGATTAATATTGACGCTTTGTAGTATTAATTAATTAAGGGAAGTTATAAAAGGTTTATGGACCTACTTTATGTGTACTACTTTTGTCGATCTCTTTCTCATGATTAAAATATGACATAGAAATAAATATTATATTTTAACCTAATCTAGTGGTGGATTTTGATTTCCTTAGCATATTTAACATATCTACGGTTTCCCATTATTTTATTATTATTATTAGTTTATTTTATTTTATTTATTCCTTTTAATATTTTTATTTGTATAACCCTTATTAGCATTTTTCTCATTTATTTATTTTGTGTTATTTCGTTTTTTTATTTTTAGTGTATTGTGTTTTTCATATTTTCCTTTGATTTAGAGGTTAGAGTGCTTGTGGACAATCAAGTCTCTAAATTGATAGGATTTTTAGTAGTTGGTGTGTTATATTATCATTTTTTTAGTATTTTCTTTTTCTTTTAGGTTTGTTTAGGATCTTATGTGTGTTTTGTTTTGCTTTTAACCTTTTCATTTTGAAGTGTTAGTGTTCTTTCAGTTGGCTATGAGAGGATCTTTAGGCTATGGACACCTTTGCATGAATCTTAATGAAAGAGTAAATGAGGTAAGTTCAAGTAATCTTAATAAAAACTTAACCAACTCACTACTATTGTTTCATAGGTAGCTACAGCTACTAGAGTTACTAATACAAGTGGAGTGTGTCATACAGAAGGAAATCCATATTCTTATCATTCAAAAGCTATGAGAAGAGGAGGATGGAAATAATCTGGTGTTCAATCTTTCAATGGTTTACAAGGACATGATTCCTACACAAGCACATACTATTCAGGAATGAGGCATCGACCTAACTTCAAATGGGGGATGAATGATCATTATCAAGTGCCATATCAAGACCCTTGCACACGCGAATATGAAGTTTCAAAAGATTGTCAATATCCTCAACAAGAATCTTCTCCAGTTTCAGAACCCTCAAGTTCACAGAAAATGGAGAAGCTTTTTGAATCACTGACAAATGGTCAAAACTAGTTGGTAGACGGGCAAAATCAACTGATACAAAGGCAAATTAGACAAAATGAAAGGATGTTTGTGTGGGAGGATCAAATGGGTTATGTGGTAAACTAATAGATGGGATTTATAGATTATTTTCATGCATAAAATGTCATTTATCCCTCATTAATTTTATAAGATTTAATCTTTTCGTCGAGTTTTCCTCTATTGAATAGATTCTGCGGGAAAGAAAAAAATTGAGGAAATTCAAGGAGAAATCAATGAAAAGAAGAAATTAAGTAAAGAACACATCAAGAAACACTGAATCAAGGGGAGCAAAGTTGGAAATGAAGCAAATACACCAAGAGAAGTTGTGCTGAAATTGTAAAAGGAAAATAGTGGAAGACCTGAAAATACGGGCCATGTTAAATATCTCAAGCATTGATTGAAAATCTATCGGTTGGCAGAGTAGTTGGAGGAAAACATGGAGGTCCCATGTTTCCAAAACACGAATCATGTTTCCAATAAAAAAATTGTAACTATCCGCGTGACCTGTTTCTGATATATCCTCTATCAAAATAGGGTTCGAGGGAGTTTTTATCAGATATCGAAACATTTTTGAATGTATTATCTTCCTCTATTCCCTTTAGAATATACATTTAATGCACAATTCCAACTTTTTTTTATCTTCTTGAAATCTAGTGACCAATTGACAATCTGCACTTCAATTGATAAGTCTTCTATATTCCTTTATAAATTGTAGTCTCTCTATTTTTGTTTAATATAAGTAAATTATCTGCAATTATAATTTTTTTTGTTCTATTGTTATATTATTATATTACTATTAGATGTTTTGAATGTGTTGTTGGCATTAATTTTCAATCTTTATATGTAATAGTGTTTTTTCTAAATATGCAGATGCTAGAGTAAATCAAACAGGGTAGGATGATTTGAGGGTGGAATTATGTCTCAAATACAATAACATATTTTGAATGTTTGATTCTAGATGAAATTTAATTGAATTAATGGATCAAATTGAATGATTTTGTATCATAGATTAAGAATTTAAACTAATTAGATCGATCACTTATTTAGTTTAGATCTTGATCTTTGCTCAGATAATGTAATTAACCTGTAATGGTTAATTAATTTGTCTACAGTAGCAAGAAGATTAATCATCAATCTTGCCCATTAATTCATACAATTGCATAATCCGAGCTTATGTTGTTATGATTTTAGTTGGCTGCTTTCCATTCATAATGCTACCATTAATTGAATCTAGTGTTCGTAACCTAGGTTATTAAATGGTTAGGAAATAAATTGAGAGCATATTCAATTTATTAAGGTTGAGAGAAAGCAAAGGAATGTGTTATTATGAATTTCCAAAGGTCAACATTAAATCATATAGAATCATTATTTTTCTTCAAGTATTTGATATTCTGATTCCATCATCAATTCATTCCTCCCCTATTTATCAAATAGTGATTAAAACTTAATACATTTAGACTTAGTATTAGAATTAATGAAATTGTATAAATAGGATTATAACATCAATTGCAAAATTAGTGATTAAAATGTCATTCCTTGTGGGTTCGACTCCTTCTTGCCATATACTACGTATTTGGAAATTAGGATTTATTTATTAAATTTGTTGTATATATGACAGTGCATAATAAATATGATCAATTAATTATAAGCACAAAAAGAGCTGTCTAGTACTTCAGTTCGAAGGTCAAGTGAGAGTTATGAGTATGATGATGCCATGTCTGAATGTAAGGATGAGGTAGTTGAGGAGGTTTCCATGGAGAACATTGAAAATCAAGATTAGGTTGAAGAAGATCTTATAAAAGTAGAAGAAGAATCTCATAAAAATGAGGATCAAGTGAACAAAGAAATGTATATGGATGACAAGACTATCACTTTCATCTACCATAGACCATCTTTGAACATTTATTCTCCAATTTTTCTTGGAGATTAACATGAGACACAAGATAATCCTTTGAACCAATTTGATTTTATTTATGCTAACCATACTCCTTGTTTTCCCTATTTTAGCAAGTTGTGTGGATCCAAGAGTGAAGAGAGTAATCAAATCACCTCGGATACATCTAATACAAAACATGATGCTCCAAAGGAGAGGTTATGTTGGAAGAATGTGTTTAAAGATTTTGAGATGGGAAAATATGTTCTTCCTTTGATAGAGCGGTCACCATATATTGAAATGGGGCAAAACATTCTCTCTTTACGCACCTATTTAAATCCCATGATAGGTAAATTACATTCTTGTTGGATCAAATCTCTCATTAAAACTAATATTTTATCTTTTTCTTCCTTGCAGGATAAATATGATTATCACAAGGAAGGATTTGGTGAAGCAGCTCTCAAGTGGACATACCCACCTTGAACGAGTAAATTGGGATCATGTTAGGTTGAAGACATAAAAACAAGAGCTACTTGGGAGGCAACGCAATGTGATAAGGGAGTTTTCTACCCTCTAGTTATTTATGTATTTATTTAGTTTTTATCTCCATACTTTAAATTACATATTTCCTTAGTTGTTTACACATTGAAGATAATGTGTGATTTAAGTGTGGGGGTGTGTGTTTTTTGTGTTTATCAAAAAAAAATTATTTAGAGTTTTTCGAGTGTTTAGTATTTTTAGAGTTGTAGGAGCCTTAACTAGTTAATGAGGAGTATATCTTTGAAATCAAATGAAAAGATGATTATAAAATTGAGATAAAGCAAGTGGATATTTTTTTTGTTAATATCGATATAAGGAACATATATCTCTTTGTCTACATATGAATGGAGAAAGAACATGTATGCTTTTCTAACCACCGACATGGCATGTTGAGATTCATCACATTCCTCAGTGAGCTTTTGAACCATAGATACCTTCTTTTTCTGAGTGAATTTACACAAAATCATCTATTTTTCTTGGTTTCAATTTTTTTTTATAAACCTCATATATGTTTAATTGCTTTGATCGAATTACTTGCTATAGATCTTGTAATGGACTATATAGATTACTAGAACTTACTCTTGTGCTAGTCGAAGCTTGTAGTCAAAACATGCTCTGATTGAGATAATGATAAAGGCAACTTAGAAGATTTTCCATCACATGACCAAATAGCTTAACCAAATTTGTGTATACATGATATATATCCCATAGAAACCCTTTGAGCCTACAAATTAAATACATATATTTTCTTCAGTACCCACATTAACCTTCGGGTCTTAATGTCCTTACCTTTGCTTAAAACTAGTGGAAGGAAATCAATTCAATATGGATATAAAGAGTGTTTGTGTATATCTGTATGTGAAAGAAATATATGTATTTATGCTAAGAAAGGGGATTGGTTATGTTTGATGGAGAAAACAAATAAAAAAATACTGTATTTTCTTTTTGAAAAAACAAATTTGAAAAAAAAAACTGAATGAAAAAAATTAAAATTTATCAAAAAAAGAAAAAAATGTTAGGATATAAGGAAGAGAGGGAGTTATGGAGATGATGTTGATAAAGTTCTATTCATGTTCTATTTTGGTGTGAAGGTGGAGAGGTGTATCATTGATGTGGAGTTATGCTTATATTTCATCTAATTATTAGAATTCCACCAGCTCTTGATCTTTTTAGCACCACACTTCTCAAATACTCCATACCCTTCTTTCCCTTAAACCCCGTTATAACCAATAAGTAAGTCCTATTTGGTTCTCAAGATGACCAGCCTTTGATATGATGGAGATTAGTCACAAGAGTTAAGTATATAGTTCGGTCCATTTGGCAAGTATTTGGTTTCTTTTATGAGTTTTTATCCACAAGATCATGAGCCTTCTGTTTTATATATGTGAGTAGTTTGTTATCTTTATCATCTTATCTCAGATACATGAGTGTTTTTATATAACTATAGCCATGAATCTAAGAGAAAAAAAAAAGAGGGTAGCCATGGTGAGGATGGATCTTGATGTGACTAAGGTGTGGTAGATCTTCATCCATAATATTGATATGTTCATACCTGTCATGTTTATGGGTGAACCATATGTTGAAATTGGTCCTTTCAATCTTCCGATGCTAAATCTTGGTTAACTGCTAATCTTGACATTTGAAAATAAAATATTTTGAGGAAAAAAATGATTAAGGGTGTTAAGTGTGTTTTTATTTTTATAATTTTTTTTTGTTTTGTGTGTGTGATTTTGTGGGTATATCATCTGTGAAACCCTCACGAGACCTTATTCGTCCTGGATGGGTGACCTAGGGGTTTAAAGGGCTTGTTGCACATGCTAAGCACAATCGTGAGATCTACGAAGATGGCTAGTTAATTTAATTTTATTGGTTTAGAGTAATAACTTGCTTTAGGACAAGCAAGAAGCTAAGTGTGGGGGTGTGATAAGTTCATATTTTGACACATTTTATGCCCTTATAATCTTAGTTTTTAGTATTTTAATTAAGTAATATAGGTGAATATTTATGATTTTATGCATAAGTGGTAAAAAGTGCATAAATATTATTATTTAAGCTAAAATGATATAAATTAAGTAAATTTAGAATATAATATTATTTATTAATTTTATTTTGTAGATATTGTTTTTAAATAAGAGAAAAAAAAATTGGACCTTTGGACCAACGGCCCAAAGGCCTGGAACAAGAGACACGAGAAGCCAAACGAGCCGCATGATATGATATTGGAGGAGACATGGACGTGGGGCATGAAAAGAAGAAAAGGGTTGATGTGGGATGCACAAGAGGAGCCAAAGAAAAGTCAAAGAAGAAAAAGAATAGGAGAGGCATCGGCAGCTTGAGAAAAAAAGAGGCCATGAGGAGAAGAAACAAAGAAGGGCTGATGAAGCATAAAAGGCAGGAGGCTCGAACGAAAAATAAAAAGAAGAGGCACGAATGCTCAGGGAGAGAGTCATCAAGAGGCTTGGCAGAGCCATAGGAAAGAAAGAAACAAACAGAGAGCTACAACCTTTAGCACAGGACAAAGCAGCCGATAGGCTCTGATGCTACACGCTGAGGGGTAGCTGTAAGGCATGAGGAGTAATGTAGAGAGAACAGCAAATGCACAAAAACCGAGGCAAGATAGAAGAACAACAACGGTGCATGGAAAATAAAAAAGAAATAATTACAGGGAAATAAAGGCCAACGAAGAGAAGAAGAAATAGGGAAGAAATTTACCTGGTAGAATTTATTTCAGATAAAATTAATTTTTATCTGAATAAATTATTGATCTTTCATCCAAAATTAATTCCAGTTAATTCTTTCTTTATTTCTCTTTTATATTTTAGATATATATTTCTATGTATTTAATTTGATAATTATGGCTGGCTGAATATTTGTTGGTAGGGAATAAATTGAAACCCTAGATTAGGATTTGAGATATAATTATATTTTCTTTGTTTCTTGAGATTGTTCCTTGACTCTATTTTAATTGCTATCGTTTTTGTATATAATTCTGTCAATTATAATTTATTCGGTGCAAGCCTTTTTCTAGTTTCCTCATAAGTGACATTATGTAAGATTATTTACCTACTAGGTGGCCATATAAATATACTAGAATCTATATGTATAAATTGTAGCTAGGTTAGATAACAATTCACCTAATAATTTTATGATTCTAACCAAAGTAGTAAAACGTTTAGATATATGTGGGTCAAGGAAAGGAAATACAGGTAGATATGCTTTGTGTACTAGTTCGGGTTTCGATTACACTTAATTCACTAAATCTAGTTAAATATAGGATCTGCTTGTTGTGGCTATACTTCTAGTATTTAATAGTTTATATTGACACTTTGTCATATTAATTAATTAAGGGAAGTAATAAAAGTTGTATGGACCTGCTTTTGGTCTTCAACGTGGTCGATCTCTTTCGCATGATTAAAATATGACTTAGAAATAAATATTATATTTTGACCTAATCTTGTGGTGGATTTCGATTTCCCTAGCATATTTATCATATCTACGGTTTCCCATTTTTTTTATTATTAGTTTATTTTATTTATTCCTTTATTATTTTTATTTTTATAACCCCCATTAGTATTTTTCTTATTTATTTATTTGGTGCTATTTATTATTTTTATTTTTATTGTTATTCTTAAGCTAGTTAACTAGAGGTGAACCCTCTCAATCCCCGGCTTAGAACGATACTCTTATTTACCAGTGCTACAATTGACAACAGAAGAGTTTAAATTGCGTGTCGCCTATGGCCAAACCACAAGCATGTTATGTTGTACTTAAGGATGGCAATTTTCCCCGCGGGTTCGGGGCCCCGTCGGGGATTCCCCGTTCGGGTTCGGGTTCGGGGAAAGAATTCGGGGATCGGGTTCGGGTTTGGGGATTCTTAACGGGGATTTTTTCGGGGACGGGGCGGGGACGGGTTTGGGGTCCCCATCCCCGAACCCGCCCCGAAATTTTTTTATATATATATTTTTATATAATTATATATATATATATATATAATTTTTTTATAGAATATAAATTAAAAATATAATATAAAAAAATAGTTTGAGAATCGGGGATTAGATCGGGGATCGGGTATAAAGTCGGGTTTCGGGGATCGGGTCGGGTTTTATAAACGGGGAATAAATCGGGGATTAAAAATATATCGGGGATCGGGTCGGGTATGGGGACTTGATCCCCGCGGGGATCGGGTCGGGGAATCCCCGATAAAAAAATATCGGGGATCGGGTCGGGTTCGGGGATTATTTTCCTTATCGGGTTCGGGGATGGGGATGGGGATGGGGTCCCCATCCCCGACCCGCCCCGTTGCCATCCCTAGTTGTACTAGAGTTGTGTCATTATAATATTAATATACTATTATGTGTCTTCATTTTGTTACATCAGCCTTCCATTATTTAGATAGTATATTTTACCAATACTTAACCATATTGATATTATACTTCTATGATCACTTCTATGATCTGGCTTGTTGTTAGGGGAGCCAAGGATGATTTATAGAGTTATGACTCTTGGAAGGGTATGCTTAGGCTAATGACGTGGGCCATTTGTGGGTGATTACTTTGGGTTTGATGTTTATGAATATACTTAAGAGTTAGGCTAACAAGTTATTAGTATTTTTCCCATTGCGTTGGGATGTTATTGTATTTCTAGTTATTTAAACTCTTTGCTCAGATTTTTGCATTTGAATTTGTAAACTATCAAGTTCATTCTATCTATGATATGGTTCTAGTCTTTGATTCTTTGTATTGTCACATTATAAGTATGATCATACATTATTTTTCAATGTTCTATTTTTTCTTACATCAGGCATGGGTTAGGGGATAATCATACCTCTCTAATGGTTAATGTGGTAGTAACATTCCCCGAATTTATTTTTCAATTGGTTTCGTATTGTTATGAAAATGAAATTTTTTACACCAAAAATTAGTGGTGTTACATAAACAAATTGTGTGTTTCCAAGAGATAATACCAAACAAAATTAAATTCCATTATTTGACAAAATTAGGTGTTTTTAAGTGCTAACACCAAACATATTAGAAGGCATTAAAGCCACTAATTGGGTGTTTCCAAGTGCTAACTGAAATGCCACGAAAATTCTAATTTTATTAATTATTATTAAATGTGGTTTTATTAGAAAAAAATTAATTAAATAAATTATTTTTATTAAAATAAAAGAAAATTAATTAGGGCAAATCAAGAAGAAATTTATAAATATTTTAATTAGGTGAAATTTGAGTATTTTAGCTAATTAAGTGTTTAATTTTAGAAATTAATTAAATGAATTATTTTATTTAAAAATAAGAAATAGAAAATATAGTTTCAAATTAATAATAATTTTATAAATAATTTAATTGGAGAAAATTCAGGTATTTTGCTAATTAAAATGGAATTTATGAAAAATCTTTTAAAAACCCTCAATTAGCCTAAAAAGTTATTTAAATATTATTTTATTTAAATATAATTATTTTTAAATATCCTAAATATCCCGATTAATTTAATTAACCTAAAACATTATTTTCCTTTTTTCCTTTTTCTTTTATTTCCTTTTCTTTCTTCTTTTTTCTTTCTTTTTCTTTTCCTCCCCGACCTGGGCCAGCAGCGGCCCAGTTCTTCCTCTCCTCCCTTTCTTCTTCGGCACGAACTAGCCCTCGCGGAAGCCCTCCTCCTTTTTCCCCTGCGTCGCATTTTGCCTATTTTTCCACCTAAATGCTGCGCTTAAATAAAGTCTTTCCCCCATCGCGCCAACCAGCTTGGTTTCTTCTTTTCCTTTCCTTTCTTTTCCTGGGCCAACCGGTTACCGCACCCCCTTCTTCTTCTCCCCAGCCCTTCAAACCTGCCATTGACGTCGACCACTTCCGCCGCCCTCCTCCCTAGTTTTTCACCGTCGATCATGCCCCATTGACCATCCGTTTTGTTCTCGCCTCTTCCCCTTGTTTCAGCCACCCATTGACCAAAACCACGTCTCCCATTTCCCCGCACAATTCCCTCTCCCTTGGCCACTTGTAGACACGATTGGGAAGTGTGTCGGCTGTCCTCGTTGGTCGGTGCCCACTCCTGCCTACCACTCCCCCACTTTCCCTTCAACCCTAACTCCCTTTCAAGCCTATAAATACACCCCATAGCAGCATTGAGTCGAGTTTTTGGTTTAAGTTCAGAGAATACCTTCCTTTTCGCCACCGCCCCTTTAGATGCCACTTCCGCCGCCTCTGGCTGACACTGCCGCCCGTTCTGGCCACCTACACCTTCCCTGCACCACCCTCTAACTAACTAGACCACCTGTACCCATCAATTCTTCCTACACAAGCCACCCTGTCTGTGGAAATTTTCCTTCTTAACCAAACCATTTTCTACCACAGCTTTGAACCACCCTTATCCACCTATTCTGCCACTATCACCACTTCTTTCACCTCCCAAATAATTCTAGAGACCACCCTCTACCTTCCCCTACCTTTCTTTTCCTCTTCCTCCCTCTCCCCCTCCCTTTCTCTCCTTCTTCCCCATTCGGCCACCGCCACCACCGTTGTGCGCCGCCACCTTTGGCTATGTCGCCACCTTCATTCAACTCCTCTCCCTCTATGCAGTCTTAAAGACCCTAACTTCCACCTCCATTCTCCCTTTTTTTCCAAGCATTCAACTTTTACCCTTTTCTTTCCTTTTTCCGGCCATCACCACCGCCGCCGTGCACCACCGCTGGTGCCACCCATCACCACCAGCCTAAGGTTGAACCCTAGACCCTCTCAACCCTTTTCCCTATTTTTACAAGCCTTAAATTATTTTATTTCATTTATTCTAATATAAATCCTATTATTATTATTTCCATTATTATTATGTATTATTATTATTATTATTATTAGTAATGTTTTTATTATTATTCTGTTGAGGGTTGAAGTCCTATGATATTTTTAATTCAATTTTTTTATTATTATTAGTATTATTATTATTGTTATTATCTTTATTATTAATATTAATATGTTATTATTAATAATATTATCATTTTTACTATTTCAAATTAGTGTTACCATTATTCCATTATTCATGTTACAGCTACTTTACCCTTTGTGTTGCTATTATTATTATTATTTTTAGGCAGTTATTATTAATATTATTATTATTATTACTACTTTCAATATTAATATTATTATTCTATATAGGGCTGAAACCCTATTGTGCTTATTTTAAATTTTAGTAGTTGTATTATAAATATCATATCTTATTATTATTAGGGTTATTAGTATTTTTATTATCATTATTATTTATTCTTATTAGTGTTATTATAATTATTTATTAAGTTATTATTATTCAATGAAGGGTGGAAACACTACTTCTTTTTATCTTTGATCGTTATCTTTACTATTATTACCATTATAATTATTATTATTTTGTAATATTATTATGGTTTTTATCAATATTATTATTATTATTATTATTATTATTATTATTTCATCATTATGAATATTAATAAGTTTGGTTATTTATTTTAGTAATATTATTATTATCATTATTTTAGTAAAGGGGCCGAAGCCCTTATTTCACTTTGTTTTGAATAATGTCCTTGTTATTATTATTGTTACTATTATTATTATTTTTATTCATATTATCAATGATATTATTTTTAGTATATTTTCTTTTATTATTTTAGTATCATTATTATTATTATTAGGGTAAAGTTTTCAACCTTTTATTATCAAATTTTATAATATTTCTATTATTTCTATATCTTTAACAAATTTAGTAATTAGTTAATGTTATTTTATTAATATATTATTATTTATTTAAAAACCTAGTCTTATAATAAGTTAGTGATTAATAGTATTTTTGATAGGAGGGAGTCTAATTTTAGGTTTTCCCTCATAATAGGTGAAACCAGTCAAAGTTCTAAGGAGGCATAGGAGCGTGCTCCAAGACCGGTGTCGTTTTAGGTAAAGAGTGCTAAGGCCATTTGTGTAATATGTGATTTATATGCCATGCATGCTATGTGATATGATTTATCGTGTATTTTATGTGTATATAGTATAACTATTATGAATGCAGCATAATATGGAGTTGAGGTATGTTTTGTGTAAATAATTGTGGCATGAGAATTATGTGTATGAATGTGTCATTATTATGGTATTATGTGGCCCTAAGACATGCATGATAGGGTTGTAAAATAATGAAGAGGAGTGTAACAATATGGTGTTAGGGTTTTGCTTGGCGGTATTAATGTTGCATGGTGTTAGGGCTTTGTATGGTGGTATTAATGCATGTGTAGTGATATTAGGGTTACATGGTGATATTAATGGTTGCATGGTGGTATTAGTACATGTATGGGGGTATTAGGGTTACATGGTTGTATTAATGGTTTCATAGTGGTATTAGGGTTTACATGGAGGTATTAGGGTTTGCATGGTGGTTTTAGGATTTATATGAGAATGAATGCTTTGCGTGAGAGCTAGGGTTTTTGTGGAGCTAGGTTTGCATAGGAGTTAATGGTTGCAAGAGAGTTTGGGTTTACTTGGAAGTGAATGGTTTGCGTGGGAGCTAGGGTTTACGTGGAGCTAGGGTTGCATGGGAGTTAGGGTTTGCATAGGAGTTAGGGTTTGCACGGGAATTTATGGTTGCATGGGAGTTAGGTTTTGTTATGATTACCATGGTTTGGCGTGGTTAACTAGGGCAGAGGGATGAGAATAATAGAAGTCAGTTATGCATGTCTGGGCGAGATGTTCTGAATAAGATACTCAAGACATTAATCATTTAAAGTGGAATATTGTTGAGCTAGGCCCTGACCGGTCCACCGGCGAATAATAGTGGTTAGGACATCATGTCCTATGTGTAATAGGTCCACCGATAATAATAGTGGTTAGGCTTTGTACCTGTGCTTTTCCGGTCCACCAGCTATAATAGTGAGGGATTCCGTGCTCAATAAAACCAAACATATTTGTGCCAAGACATGGGAAAGACACTAATTACTTACAGTGGAACTGATGCGTGCACGGTTAGAGTTTCACACTTGGATGGAGTTTATAGGGAGTATTTGATGAGGATGGAGTATGGAGGTTGATGATGGGGATTCGAAGGGGTTGATGACGATGGAACACGAGGTAGAAGGATAAATTAATCTTTAAACCACACAGAAATGAAGATTAAGGTTTCGAGAACAAAACCGTTCACACATATTCGGTTTTGTTTCGAGACAAATCCACACAGAATTTGAGTTTAAGCAATGCTTAAGGTTGTTCTTCTTATTCAATTTCTGTCTTTCTACTCGGATTCCTATGGTTTATATAGCCAAGGAACCGAGCATCTTCTCAAAAGATTACAAGCATATTCTCTCCCAAAAGCATTAATTCCCTTAAGACTAGCTAGTTAATATTTAGTCACTAATTGACCAAAAGTAAATAACAATAACTCCCTCCCAAAAGCATTAATTCCCTTAAGAATAGCTAGTTAATATTTAGTCACTAATTGACTAAAAGTAAATAACATTAACTCCCTTCCAAAAGCATTAATTCCCTTAAGACTAGCTAGTTAATATTTAGTCACTAATTGAATAAAAGTAAATAACAATAACTCCCTCCCAAAAGCATTAATTCCCTTAAGACTAGCTAGTTAGTATTTAGTTACTAATTGACTAAAAGTAAATAACAATAACTAGTACTTAGACATAAATGTTATGCTAGCTAACAAATGTTGCATGAAGCCATGCATACCCCATATTCATGCACCCACTCTAAGTAGTGTAACCATCATCCTCGGTGTTATGTTTTGTGACTCTGCTCCCGCATTAGCAACACCATGAGAGTAGGGGCTAGACAGTTTTACCAGCGAATAATAGTGGCTAGGTACTACGGTATCCTGGAGACCGATCCACTGGCTATAATAGTGGCCAGGAGCTGTATGTCCTGTGTGTTTCCGGTCCACCGACTATAATAGTGGGGTTCTCGTACTCGAGTGGATTTGATAAAAAGCATGGTGTGAATCGAATTCTGATCAGAGATTAAATAAGTAATTAATCCGGATTATTTATGGGCCTTTGTACTTTTACTTGGTTGATCTTATGCATTTATGATTGTCCTCTTCTATTCTTCTTCATAATTTATGTGCTTATGTGTGGGCCTTAGTGCTCGGTTACCTTACTCAGTACGTAGCGTACTAATCACCCTTTTCATGGATGCTGCTTATTCCCACAAGAAAAAGGCCCTTTCTAACTTTGTGCAGGTGGGCGAAACATCTGCTGGGGTTGAGAGTTGAGCTTGTGGTTGGCTCAGAGTCTGAGAGTGTCATGGACATATTCAATCTTTATGCAACTTATTCCTTCATTATTACTTGTGTATCGTATTTACCCTTTTACGATTTATTATCTTGTATTGAGTATTTCAAATAAACCCTTTATCGATTGTAAAATTATTCCCTAGGAGTAATTTTGATTTCGCAGTCTGATTTCTATCTTGTTTTTTATTGTAACTTATATGTGTACTCTGGTTTCTATGTTAATCTTTTTAATGCATTTTATGAACTCTTAGTTTAAGTTTAAAAATAATCTTTTTAGCCTTAGCACTTGGTACTAGAACGATCGGAGAAAATCGGTCTAGTACTAAGTGTAGCGATAACATCCCCATAATTTATGGGTTTTAATTTAAATATTTCTATTGTAATTTCTTCCACTTTCAAAAAAACGTAATGAATTTCGGGGTGTTACACTAACACCAAACATGTCACATGGAATAAAATCCTCCAATTAGGTGTTAAGAGATGGCACCTAACTTAACAAAATTTACGTCTTCAAATACCATAACGATGATTCTTATTAAATCAAGGCAATTAAAGTTGAAAAAACAATTTAAATGTCATAAGTAAATTGAGGTATCAACACAAAATACCCAAGAAAAACACAACAATTTATAAACAAACGAGTTGGCTTCCAGCCAAACAAGTCAATTGGTCCCTCTAACATGCCAACTCCCCTTGTTTTACCGAACTTGGACCAAAATAACACTGAATAACCAATTGATATGTTCGCCTCTCCAATCAACCATTCATGGGAACTAGCTAAGTAGTTTTGTCTTACCGGTAGATGGGACTAAATAGAGACCAACCTTTTTTGGCCTGTAGAGAAATCATTTGATGGGTTAGCCCAACCAATCGACTAGTTATTGAAACTAGTATACTAGTTTTGTCTAACAGGTCAACGTGTCTAAGCGCACACCAAACCATTTTGGCCTTCAAGAATACCAGTTGATGGGTTTCACCCTCTGATCGATTGTTCATAAAAAATAGCCAACTAGTATATCAATCAATTAAGTGATTCATGACCAACCGATCTAAACCTCCAAACCTTTCAACAACTTGCATAATGAGTCGATGGGTTCAAAGAATTGATTGACTAGTTTGGGTAAAACATTACCTACACATACCAAAAATTACCTAAACTTTACCACATTAATCCTATCATGCTTCTATATCAAAATATACATAAAATACATAATTAACATATAGATTCACATGGATAGATGGTAATGTGCATACTAAAACAAATCATACTCAAATGTCTAATTTTATGCTTAAAATCAAAGAATTCTAACAATACCAAATTACAAAGAATTATAGAACACACACTAGATCATACTCACACCTACACCAAATACATGGAACCCTAATACATTATAGAAAAACATTTATGCTAAAGATAAGAATTCTTTACCTTGAAATAACTTTTCTATAATAAGAAATCCTAATTGATTGCTATATAGTGGAGCTTTGATTCCTAAGAAAATCACTGTTAAAGAAATTAAAAATTTTCTTTCAAAACTTCATTAAAATAAAGAAAAATTAGAATAAGATGAAATACACAAAGCACCACCTCTTCCTAAAAAATAAAGTGTAAAAGGTAGAGGCGAAACCTTCAACCTTTCTCAACCCTAATTCTTTCTTTCTTAAGGGAAGTAAGATAGAACTAAAATGAAGATTAGTAGAAGAGAAAGGAATGTAATTCTCACACAAGGAAGGGGGAAAACCAAAGCAAGTATTTATTTTTCTCAAGAGAGAGAAGAAGGGGGAAAATGAACGGTTGTTCAACACTTGGAAAATTTTCCACAAAGAGAAGGGGGAAGAGAGAAATAAAAATAAGTGAGAATTGAAAAAATGTCATATATGAAATGTATAGAAGTAAACTTGGGTCAACATTCATAGGAGAGAAGGAGATGAGATTGTTAAGGTTGAGTGTGGGTAATAAAGAAATGAGGGGTGACTTGATTGGGCTGTGGGCAGTTGAGTATAGTTAGGATTAAGCATGGCAATGGGTTGGTAAGTAAAAAGATGGTGCCAAAATTCAATCTCACAACCCTGGCTCTTAGGAAAGAGAGGGAGAGGTAAGGGAGATAAGAAAAGGTAAAGTTTTCCTCAAAAGTATCTTTTAAAAAAAATGCCTAATTAAATTATATAATGATCTAAATAATGTGAAAATAATCCTAGAGCACTAAAACATGCATATTAACATAATTGGACCCTAATAAAAACATTTCATAAATGTTAGAGAGAAATTAAAATCAAAATAAGAAATGGATATAAAATCACAAAGCAACCAGTCGATCGATTTGGTAAACCCATTTGTTGGTTTGTCAAGAATAAGAATGTCAATTCCTTAGTGAACTAGTCAATTGTTTATGTAAACTAGTCAATTGTTACATTTAAAATTCACATTTTTATTGGAATTCAAGCCCACTCCAAAATGAATTTATATTATGTCATGATAATTTTAAATATATTTTGGGATGAGGTATTACACGTAGAAGGTTCCAAATTTTAAGGCCACAAAATAAGTCATTATAAATTTCTTAACCATTTTTATGATTCATTACACATATAATATCCATAAGAAGAATTCATTTTTATCCATTTAATTACCTACTTATATTATGGTGAAGAGAATGGCTCAAATGCTATGTTAAGGTTAATATTGGCCAACAAGGTTAAATTTTCTCTTTATTAACTTTTATCCATCAATTAAAATCTATTAATCTAGGTAAACTTATTGATACTATCATCTTAGATCATATCTAATGCATGAGGAGAAACTAGTATCGCAATTGGAAAGAATTAGGTAAAAAATGCAAATATGCTTGAGACTAGACAACGGATTTCTAAGAACTAGTCAAATGATCATACTGACTAATGGATTAGTCTAGGAACTCCCAAAATTCATAGTGGTTGTGAACTAGCTGACTAGTCAAACTTATTGTTTGACTATTTAAAAGAAACTAGTAATCGGTTTGGTAAAATTGGTTGATGGGTCTAAGCAAAGTCTAAGACTACTGGGGTCATAAGCCAACAAGTCAATGGGTTGACTTAACCAATGAATATTCTAGGAACTAGTCAATTTGTTTAGTTAAACCAATTTATGGGTTTAACATGAGACCAAGACCATTAAAGTTAGAAGCTCATTAGACAATGGGTTTATTAGACAAGTATATTTATCCTACGAACCAATTAATTAATTATGAAGAATAGTTGATTGCATTAGAGAAAAAATAACCCCTACAAAATAAAATAATTGATATAGGAGCATCTATAGATTCTCATGTTAATGATAATTTGACATTCTTAGTAATGAAGCTTATTAAAATATATGTGTTTGACCATAGTATAACTTTCACTAAACATAAAAAGTGTATTTTGAGTAATTCTTGTGGGTATGTAAATTATTTTCATCGAGAAGACTTATGCACTTTAAGATTTCAACACGTATAAGCTTTCTTATGTTACAAGTTATTACAAGTCAATGGAGATATTATGCATGTAAGTCAAACTTACAAGTGAAAGAAGAAATTGTTATCATTCTTATATCAATTAGGGATTTTGTTAATTATGTCCATGTAATGATTATCTACATTAGATTTTAATCATTTATAGTTTGATTCATGTACTATACAGGCTAATAGTTTGTTGCCATTAGTGATAAGTGTGCTCGTTAGCCTAGTGTGCTAGTTATTTATGTGTGCATTATATTAGCTATTTTAGTGTATTACCTAGAAAATTTTGGTTACCTTTATATATACACGTGTCAACACCTTCCTAGCATAAGAATAAGTTCAAACTAAAATTGAAATCAATAACAAGCATACTTCTTGGTTATCCTTTCTCTCTTGGAGTGAAATTTTCTACCTAAAACTACTTCCAGTAATATTAGCAAGATTACTTTGAATATGATCTTGGAGAAACATTCAAAGCTATATTATTTTTTAATCCTAGTTGAATCTTATATGGATATTCATAGCATTCTTTAATCTTGATTGAATCTTTCTTGAAGATTCTCATTCTTCTCCATCCATCTCAACCCCTCAATCCTTATACTTATTTTCACCTTTAAAACTTCATTCCTCCTAAGAAGATTCAAACCATTTTTTGTATCAAAGAAAGGCTGGATACTTTTATCATTCAAATATCAAACCTACTCTTCAATCTCTCTTATTTTAAATTTATAGATGCAAGCGCATGCAATGTAGCCAATTGACCTTATTAGTATATCTCAAAATTATTCTTCGCATCTTCAGCCTTTAAAGTTCACTAAGTCTTATCCCTCGTGTCCTCTTCTTCAAATTACACCATATATCCTTTAGAAATTCAATGGAAACTTCATCCTCCTTTTGTGCATTTTAATTTCAAAACACAACCTATTTGGCTTTTTCTTCTTTCTTGCGAGTGTAATCAAACTCTTATACACATCTTCGAGATTCATTTAGTTGTTATTGAGTATCTTGATTCAAATAAGAAGAACTTCCCATTTACTCCAAAGACATTAAAAAATTACTTGGATTTGCCTTCTTCTTTTTCATTTTAAACATTCATTCACTCAAAAGAAGAATAATTGAACCATTTTTTTAAACTCTTGTCGACATCTACACAACTTCATTCTTGATTCTTACTTGTGAAAATTTCATCCATCTCCTCCATCAATGACTCTTCATTGTGAATCAAGAATTGGTGGTAATCATATCAACAAATTCCTTTCCTTTCCCACTTTTTATTTTTGACCAATAAATTTCCAAGATTCTTGAAGCTCCACAAGAAAGCCATCAAGAACCAACATTAGGCTATAAACACACATTTCTAAGATTATTTTCAGCAAGTGTAATAGAAATGGGTGAAGAAGTGTTTATGAAACTTATTTTTGACACTCTTCAACAACTTAGAGCAAGTCATCGTGCTACTATTACAAAAATTCAACAAATCCATTCCATTCCAAGGCGACTCCAAAGACTAGAGACAAGAGTAGCTGATAAAGAGACACTTCAACATATGCATAACACCATAGAAGTGACCAATGATCAAGTAGAGGGCATGGTGAGAAGAGTATTGCAAGCATGAGGAGGCCACATCAACAACTGAATGGAGTATATGGAAAGGATGAATGAGAATGGGTCTGATGATTTCAACCACAATCGAGGAGGCCATGTAAATTATCAAAAAATGTATAACCATATTGAAGATAAAAATATTGGGCTCAACCTTCTTTTTTTTATATTGAATTAGATGTTGAATTACTTTTAAAATGGTTGCCAGAAATAAAAGCTATATTAGAATTTATAGAGTATGATGATGAGCATGATGTAAGTTAGAAACTCTCACATTTTAAAAGTTTGCTAGATTTTGGTATGATAATCTCGTGAAAGACAAGAAAATAGTAAAATCAAGTCATGGAATAAATTTAAAAAAAAAACTAATGAAAAAAATTTATTCCTAAAGAGTATGAACAATATATGTATATTAAATTGACTACTCAAGAAATGACTATTTAGTGTAGATGAATACTTAAGGAAATTTAAAAGACTATCCCTATTTTATAATATGAAAGAAAGAAAGGCATGTGCTAAAGCAAATGCTTTAACTTCTACTACAACCAAGAAGTATTCAAATGCATATATTTCAAAATATGGGACACATGTATCTTTAACTAATGGTAAGAAACTAAACCAAAACCAAGATGAGAAAGGTAAAAATATGGTTAATGAGATGTCTAACAATATCCTAACCTAAGAGTTTTAGCTTTAAATGAAATATCAAGTATGGAAACATATGATGATAGTGATGACCTAGAGACTAAATTTAATGATGATTACTTTAGTATGTATGAAGAAGATTGTAATACAAGTTTTAGTATTAAAATAGTTTTGCAAATACAACCTAATAGTCCATATACATAAAGGGATAATTTTTTTAAAAATAAGTGTAAAATTGGTGATAAGGCTTGTAGAGTCATTATAGATAGTGGTTCATGTACTAATGTTATAAGTGAAATAATGGTTATGAAACTAATAATGGCTTAATAAGGATAAAGGTGATGAAGTAGATAACCAAACCATAATTACTTTTCTTATTAGTGAATATCATGATAAAATATTATGTGATGTATTGCCTATAGATTTATGTGGTATTTTACTAGGAAGACCATGTTGATATGATATAAATACAATTAATGTTGGTGTGATTAAATAATATATTATGCTCAAAGATAAAATAAAAAAAAAGAATTTTAAATTAGATCTATCTCAATGTGATCATATGGAACTTATTAAGACTAAGAATATTTTATTATTACGTGAAAAAGATATAAATAAATATATTAAGGAGGAGCTCATTTCTATGCTTTAGTAGTACAAGAATCTAAATTTGAGACTGAAAATTTTAACCATTCAAACCTTAATGGATTGATTGATGAATATAACGATGTGTTTCTATATGACTTACATCTTGGACTACAGCATTTTAGAGGTATAAAGCAGGCTATAGATTTAAATCTATAATGCCTCTATCTAATAAACGTACTTATAGATGTAATCTAAAAGAAGCTAAGAAATAATAAAGATAACTTCAAGAACTCATAGATAAAGGTTATGTGAAATAAATTGTGAGTCCTTGTTTATATCTACTTTGCTAGTTCCTAAGAAAGATGGTATTGGGTGCATATGCATAGATTCTAAAACCGTAAATAGTATAACTATCATATATATATTTCTTATGCCTAAGCATGATGAACTTCTTGATAATATTTGTGGTGCACATTTGTTTTCCAAAATTGACCTAATAAGCAGTTATCATCAAATAAGAATTAGGAAAGGAGATGAATGGAAGATGGCCTTTAAAACTAAATATGGTCTTTATGAATTGACTATTATGCCTTTTTGGTTGGTGTAATTCACCAAGTTATTTCATCAGTCTAATGAATGATATTCTTTATTCTTTCTTAGGTAACTTCATTGAGGTTTATTTTGATTACATGATTTTGTATAGTAAGAAGGAACAAGACCATCTAATGCATCTAGGGAAACTATTTTATAACCTCAAGGAAACTAAACAATATAGAAAATTACAAAAATGTAAATTTATTCCTTCGTGTGTAGTTTTATTGGTTTTATTATTAGTGGCAAGGGTATTAAAGTTGATCAAAATAAGATACAAACGATTAAAGAATGGCCTATTCCTAAAGATGTTCACTAAGTATGAATTTTTCATAATTTAGCTAGTTTCTATATGAGGCTTATCAAAGATTTTTCTCCATTACCTATTTCTCTATTATATTACATGCTAAATTTCTAGGTCTTGAAATATTGAAAGAATTGTTTCCTAAAGATGAGGATTTTAGTGATGAATATCGAGCAAGCAAAGAAAATGGATATCATGTAAACTATGTATTACAAGAGAGTTTTTATTTAAACTTAATAAACTTTGTGTATCGAGATCAAGTGTAAGAGATTTACCTAATAAAGGGGTACATGAAAGAGCTATAGTAGGAATTTTGTTACTCAAAAGACAGTAGAAATATGGTAAGAGAATTTCTATTGGCCACCCATGATTCAGGTTGTACAAACTATAGTTAACTAATGTGTTACTTGTGAAATGAGTAAAAAAAAATTCACAAAGGTTTACACCATTACCTATGCTTAGTGAACCATGGGAAGAAGTTAGTGTGAAATTTATCTTAGTGCTTCCTAGAACACAAATGAAAGATTCTATTATGGTTGTGATAGATAGAATTTATAAACCTGGTCATTTTATTCCATTTAATAAAACTGATGATGCTATACATGTTACTATTTTATATTCCAAAGAAATTTTGAAAATACAGGGCATCCCTAAAAGTATTATTTTAGATAAAGATGTCAAGTTTCTTAGTAAATTTTGGATGATATTATGGCATATGTTAGGAGAATAGATGTTATTTAGTAATCTTGGAATTTGTTAATTAGATTAGTAATTACAATTCCTAAATATTAGGATATTAAATTAGCTTATGCACTGTTTTCTTATAATCTTAGTTATTCAAGTACTACTCCTTGAAGTCCTATCAAGATTGTGTATGGGCTAAATTCGTGCATAGCAATTGATATAGCACCGTTGAAAAAATGGTGAGTTTAAAAGTTTTCAAGCAAAGAAACGAGTTTAATTCTTAAAGAAGCTTCATCAACATATCAAGGGAAACATAAAAAGAGCCAATGAAAGGTATCAAAAGCTAGCAAACAAACATCACACTCCATGGGTATTTTCTCCTAGTTATTTAGTTATATTACATTTGTGAAAAGAAATATTTCATAATCTAAGAAAAAATAAACTAATGCCAAGAGCATATGGAACATTTAAAATCCATGGAAAATTTAGAAAAAGTGTGTATGAACTTGAACTTCCACAATCTTATGGTGGTGCTTTAAAGACATTAATATTGGTAAGTTGTCTCCTTATTATAGTGATGTTAATTTGAGGACAAATTCTTCTCTAATTTGGGAGAATGATGTAGGAGAATCTATGGATTCTCATGATAAATATGATTTGGATTTCTTATTAATAGAGCCTATTATAATATTTGTATTTGATGGTGATATAACTTTGACTGACCATAACAAGTGTATTTTGAATAATTCTTGTAGGTATGTAACATATTTTCAAGGTTAATATTTATACACTTCAAGATGTCAACATGTTTAAGCTTTTTTATGTTACAAATAATTATTATTCAAATGAGATATTATGCTTTGGAGTCAAACATACATGTTAAAGATGACATTGTTATCATTTTTATATAAATTAGGACTTTTTTTAGATATTTCCATGTAATAATTACCTACATTTATTTATAATAATTTGTAGTTTGATTCATGCACTATATAGGTGAGAAATATGTTTCTATTAAAGGTTAGTGTGCTATTTAGCTATATGTGCATTACCTTAGCTATATGAGTGTGTTACTTATTAAAGTATAGCTACCTACATATATACATGTGTCAAACCCTTTACAACATAAGAAGAAGAAGAAGATATCAAAATTGAAATCAATAACATATTTGGTGGAATTTCTTCAAATGTGCAGGATCAGAAGGACAAAATTAAAGTGATTCATACAGAAATGGATCTTCATCCAGAGAATTTCAGATTACAGGAAGAGTAAAATAAGTGTTTAAAGTTTTATGAACAATATGCTTTATGTGAAGAGAGTTTTTTTCAAGTAGAAATGTAGTATCAAATGGCTTAACCTTGGTGATTCTAATTCTCATTTCTTTTTTGCCTCTATGAAAGCAAGGAAGATGAAGACATAGGTGCACAGAATTCAATCTATTGATGGTCAATGGTTCCATTCTACTGAGGAGATGAAATAGGTCTTCTTATCTTATTATAAGAGTTTTTTGGGGTCAGAAAGTCCTGCTGCTGGTTCCATCTTAGGAGATATATTAGATTTGGGTCCTGTTATGTCTGTGGAGCATCAACACCTATTGTTGAGCCCTATCTAAGTACGATGTCAAGGAGGCTTTGTGGTCTATCGTTAATTATAAATCTCCTAATCCAAATGGTTTTAATGCTGAGTTTTTCAAAGCTGCTTGGGGTATTATGGGTGATTATCTATGGCTGCTTATGAATGGTATTTTGCAATATGCAGTTGTGCCTTCTTTATTTGGGCACACTATGCCTACTCATATCCCAAAAATAGCTGGAGCTCATTATGTTTCAATGTTTCGACCTATTGTATGCTATAATGTTCTTTATAAAATTTTGACAAAGATTATTTCTACTCGGTTATAGGTCATTTTACCCTCTTTGATTAATGTTTCTCAAGCTGGTTTTATTCAGGGAAGATTCATTTGAGATAATATTTTTTTGGCTCATGAGCTGATTCATATGTATAAAAAAATGAGTATTTCTCTAGGATATATGCTTAAGGTGGATATTAGGATGGCCTATGATTCTACGAGTTGGAGTTTCTTGGAGCAGGTGTTGTTAAGGTTCCATTTTCCTCTTCATGTGGTTAGACTTATCGTGGCTTGTGCTACCTCTATTAAATACTTTTTAGCTCTTAATAATAGTGTTATGGATCCGTTTTTGGGGACAAGAGGATTAAGGCAAGGAGACCCTTTGTCTCCTTACCTCTTTTTCATTGTTATGGAATATTTGAGCATAATGATGTAATCTTTATGACTCAATGTGGAGTTTTATGGCCATCCAAAATGAAAGAGATTGAAGATTATTACTTTGGCTTTTGTAGATGACCTTCTAGTGTTCTACAGGGTTGATCCTTCTTCTCTTCTTTTAATCAAATTGATTTTTGAGGAGTTTAGTGTTGTATCAGGTCTGCACATCAGTCCTGAAAAGAGTTACATATTTTTTGGGGGTGTCAAGCAGGATTTGAAAGACTTAATTTTATCTACTCTGCAATTCAATGAGGGAAAGTTTCCTTTCAAATATTTGGGGATGCCATTAGATTCATCTAAACTTAAATCTATTGATATGATCTGTTTGGTTCAAAAGATTACTAGTAGGATGTAGCATTAGTCCACTCGACTGATCTCTTACAAAGGGAGGCTTCAACTACTGAAATTAGTTATTTTTGGGATCACAATGTATTAGAGTCAGGTTTTCCTTCTTCCTAAGAAGTTGTTGGCGCAAATTATTGCACTTTGTTGAAATTTTCTATGGACAGGTAAAACTTTGCGTAACAAAATGTCTCTTATAGCATGGAAAACCATTTTTCTACCTAAGAAGGAAGGGGGTTTAGGCATTATTGATCTTCATGCCTGGAACATAGCAGCAATGGGGAAGTACCTTTGAAATATTAGTCTGAAGAAGGATTTTTTGTGGATTAAATAGATTCATACCTAGTATATCAAGCAGCAAGATATAGCTACCTGTCACTTACCTAGCACAGCCGCTTGCATTCTTTAGAGAATTTTTTCTTGTTGTAATCCTACAACACCAAAATACAATTTCACTTTTTTGTTTGTTGCCCACTCTCATCTACCCTCTAAGGATGTTATGGCTAAATTTTCTTCATCCATTTATTTGCAATGTTTCTTTTGTGATCGGAATGAAAATATTCTACATTTTCTAGTTCAATATCCTATAATGAAGCATATTTGGAATTCAATCAGAGTTATTAATATAGTAGAAGATTCTTCAATACTTGGAATGAAGTTCTAAAAGATTTATCTTATTCTCAAAGAAGAGGTGGTGTCAAACTCCAATTGACTTTTGCTTGTTATGCAATGGGCCTTTATGAGATATGGAAATCCAAAAAAGCTTATCTTTTCTCCAATGTAGGGTAGAGTTGTAAGAGGATTATTTTTAACATTTATCATGCTTTGTCATCTATTTATAATCATCCTCATAGAAGCCATAAATTTAGTGGGTATGTAGGCTATATAGACCAATTTTATAGGCTTGATGTAATCTTTCTACTTGATATAAAATTTCTCTGCTTTTTTTTATATATAAAAAAACAAGTATACTACTTGGTTATCTTTTCTCTCTTTCAGTGAAAAATTCTACTTAAGACTACTTAAAGTAATATTATCTAGAGTAGTTAGAATGTGTCCTTGGAGAAACATTTAAAGTTATCTTCTTGCTGAATTTTGTTGAATCTTCTTTGAAGATTCATTTAATTCTTTATGTATCGATTGAATTTTGCTTGAAGATTCTCAATTTTCTCTTTCCTTTTTAACCCACTAATCCTAATACCTCCTCTAACCTTCAAACTCATTCCTCTAAAGAATATTCGCACCAATTTCATAGAATAAAATTACATAATCTTTATTCAATCAATCTGAACATCATTCATATGTCATTTGGGGTTTCTAACAAGCAATATTCATCAATACACAAATGATATACCAAAATCATGCTTAGAATCTCGATAAAATTATGCTTTCACTTTATGAAATTAATAAGAGCTAAGAAATCATACATCATATTCTATTCATACTTGGCCATCATCTAATGAATTATAATTCATATTACACATGCTAATGTTGCTGAGACTTAGGATACCATAGTCAGTTAATTTATCTAAATCATATAGGATGTTTATGCACACCACCTCTTAAGTTAGCCATCCTACCAGTTCTTCCATTTATTCAATGAGAACAAGTTCAAGGACACTCTCATATCTAATACTCATGATTTCATATATACAAAACATACACTAAACTAGCCATACCATTTTCCATAAAAATAGTGAAGATCATGGTTTTCCTTGAATAAACTTAGCAAATCAATAGAATAAAGAAAAAGTCTTTGAAATTCCAAACCTTTTTTCAATATTTGAACACCTCTTAGGAAAGAAAGATTAAACTCAGCAAAATTTTAAAATCATACAAAAATTGAATAAAATAATATACTAAGGAGAGAAATCAGAGAGTCTTAGAAAATATATTGTTCGCTATAACAACACTGCTTCTCCTTCTTATATATCTAAACCTATATTGATTTATACAACAATTGAGTAAGGGTGTGTGATGATCCAACAGTTTTTACCTTACCAGAACATGAGTAAGGATCAAATAATTTTGAAGTCAAGACCGACACTAAAATAACTAGTCTAGAACTAGTTAGAACCAAAGTAACTATATATATATATATATATATATATAGATTTAGGCTCTTATACAAACTATTATCGAAAATATAAATGTAAGAATTCTTAATAACCGTTAGATCTAAAAGATTTAAGAACTGGGATTAAAATAAATTTAGGTTAGGTATGTGCTAAATTTTGACCGTTGATCAAATAATAATTTAATAGTTATGATTGATTCCTATACATATATCTTAGAAATGGTGTGTATGAAACCTTTATCCTATATACATATATATATAAGACAAAAAGTTAATGAGATTTTTAATCAAACTGAAAGATGGGATCAAAACTAGTTAAAAATTGTATTTATTTTACTTTAAGATGGAAACCCACACTAGAGATCTGAATACTCATTGCGTCTTAGATGAAAATCCCAAATAAATGGTCAATTAGGTGTACATTTTCGGTCTGTGGGATTTTGAATAAAATCTCTGGGACCGTCCTCTTTGATGATGATTGAGCATATAGTCTAAGAAGCAGTCGCCCAGGACACAGCTGCTCCGGTTCCAAATAGGGATGGCAATGGATCTTGGACCCGACCCAGACCCGCTAGACCTGCCTTATTTTTAGCGGGTGTGGGTCCATAATTTTTGGACCCGACGGGTCTGGATCGGATTTGGGTCCATATATACCTTAAAGGGTGTGAGTCTGGGTCCAGTTCTAGATCCAGACCCGACCCGCCGAACCCGTTTAATATACATATATGTGTATGTATCTATATGTATATATATATATATATATATATATATATATATATATGTGTGTGTGTGTATGTATACATATATTAAAACATACTAATATTATGTTTGTCATTATTGTTTTAATCTTATATAAGCTCCTTATTCATTTTTTTTAAATTTTATTTTTGTATGCTTACTTTATAAACAATATGTATAATATTATATTCTAAAAGTTAGGATATAAATGGGGCGGATTTTACCCGAAATCCGACGGATTTTGTCCAACGGATATGGATAAACGAATATGAATACGGAATGGATGATAGAAAAAATTACCTATCGGGTTCGAGTACGGATACGGGTATGGGATATCCATACCCGTACCCGTAACCATACCCGTATCCATATTCGTACCCGTTTACCCGATATATAATTATCTTTTTACCCTTAATTTTGAAATAATTATAGTATAAATTAAAGTTAGAATTATCATTTAGCTTAACTCTAAACGGGTTTATTTGTCAGGTGATAGATTTATCCATCGGATAATATCCATTAACGCATAAACGGATAATCCGTCTAGTAATGGATATCCAATAGATATGGATATGGATATGTTAGCGGATATGGATTCGGATACGGGTACAGATTTTATTATCGGATACAGATATGGGTATACCCGCTCCATTTACATCCCTACTAAAAGCATTAAAACACCATTTGAAAAGTTATTATAACTATTTTAATATATTTATTTTTTTCACTTAGATGATTTTAAAAAAAAATACATATTAAGTTATATAAAACATAAATGTATTTATATTAGCATAAATTATTAATTATTTTTTAAAAAATAACCGGACTCATTTAGGATCTGTTTACCCGCTAGACCCGATAGGTCCGGATCTGGGTCTAAACTTTTAAGATCCGAGGGGTCTGGGTCGGGTTTGGGTGTAGGTAATATAAACGGATCTAGGTCTGGATATGGCTGGATCCGATCCAGACCCGACCCATTGTCATCCCTAGTTCCAAATAAGAAGTACGGCCACCTTGACAGGCCCTTCATACGAAGTGCAACTGCACCAATATTGAATGGGTAGTTCAGATCGTGCATGAGTCAGCTGTTCTACCCCATAGTATTTTATTGCCAGGGCGCACAGAATTGTAAAATTTATTAATTTCACAATAAATTTGGTGCGAATGGAGGTGGGGCGGGTGAACAATGTCAGCAAGTTATGGCGCCAAATGTTTCATGCAAATGCAAAAAATTATACTACTACGAAGCCAGCCACCCACCAAATTAGGTTTACATTGAAGATCCTGTGGACCCACTTAAATCGAGAGGTGTGGTGTGTATGTATTATTATATTTTTAGCTTCATAGCTGCACGTTAAATTAGCCCATCGTCGTCAGATCCCGTGCAGTCCTTTCTAAGATTGCGGGCTATGGGTCTTTACTCTTTAGCAGATGGACCCAACACTTCGTCCGGTGCATGGTTTTACCTTTTTTCCTGCCCTGATCTTGTGATGCACATAAGGTTGCGTGTAACTAGCTTCCATTATTCTTCCGGCTCTAATTGACGTAGCCTTAAATGTTATATATATACTTTTATAATACTCAATTTTTAAAAATATTAATTATAAATTAATAATTATATGATTAGTTATAATTATTATTTTAAAAGATTTAATATTCAAAGTATTATTATTATTTATATTATTACGATAGTTTAAGTATAAATTTAATCAGATTAAAAAGTTGATAGAAATTGAATTATTTAAATTAATCAAAGTTTATACCCATAAATCTTATCCTAAATTATTCTACTAATAATCTTTTAATCTGTAATTTAAAAATAATTTTCTAAAATTTATTTCTGAGTATTCCACTCTTTCCAACCCTATTTACACTTATCCTAATCCGGATAATTTTTTTTAAATTATTTTTTTATCCAATACCCTAATTTATCCAAATTAAATCTAAAACTAAATAAATAAAATTCTATCCTACCCTACCATTTTTACCCTCTCATTTTACCCCTCAGTCTTACCCCAATTCCCTCCCCTTGAACATTATCCCTATCTCCCCCAATTCCTCACCATCACCTGAGCCCTCTCCATTTTTATATACATACACACGCTACACACACACGCCATACACACACGCATCACCAATTAAATAGCCTTTCTCCCGCGCACCCTTTCCCAAGTGAAAAGCCAGCCCCCTATATTGTATACATACACCCTGCACTATATTCACTCACACACGCATACTTCCACAACTCCTTATCTCTCGCTGTATTTTCCCTTCAAACAGAACCAACCAAACAGTTCCCCATGCACCTAGATCCTCCTCCCCAACCCTCCTCTGCCTATTATCGGCTTCGATGGTTTTCTTGCCAAACACCTAACCTTCTTCTCTTTCCAACCCATGCAACCATCTCCACAGCAACCGCAACACTCAACCCTAGCAACCTCCGCCACCAAACTCCCTCTCTTCTCTTGGCTCCTTTTGGTTCGACCTTCCCCAGCCCTACTCCCTCTCCTCTCTTGGCTTTAGCTCCAACCCTCCAACCACCAAGCACTCGATAGCCTCAAAGCTCCAGTTGCCTCATCCAGCCCTTGCTCCACCCTACCTCTGTATGCTACAACTCCTTCACCAGACCAATCCCATCAAAGCCCCTTGTAGCCCTTATTTTTCTCCCTCCAATGAGCCCTACATCACCTCCACTTTCGGTGCAACCAATCGATCCAACACCACTGCCTATTACCATCTTCTCCCATTGTACTTCCAACAGCCGAACACATCACCACCGAACCTAGACCACCATTCCCCTCCTCTTACATTGCATAGCCCTACTTGCGATCTCCCTTTCTTCCTCTACACTTCCACCTTCAAGCTGAGTCACCACCAACCATGCAAGCCCAACACCACTACCTTTCCAACCACAGCTCTAGCAGTGACCACACCAGCCCTATAGCTACCACTGACGACTAACCAGTGCCATCACCTTTCTACCTTACCCTTGCAACCCTCTAGCAATGTACAACCCTTCTAGCGCATGCAGTCCTCACGCTACATGTGCAGCATGAGTAAATTATTTTATCTTAAAAATTTTGGTACCCATATTAAATGCAAGGTTATTTTAGTACTTTTTTTTAAAAAAAATAAATATTTTATTATTATAATTATTACTTGATCTAATAAATATTAATTCGTTAATTATGGTATTATTTTTAGGTACGGACGATTGATTAGTAGGATCCTATAACTTTAGTGGGACACCGCTATTTTTATATTTTTATTGGAATTTAGGTAATCATTATACACTACTAAAATGATAGATATTCTATGATAGTATATTAAGGTTTTTATGTTTGAAATGTGTTAAGCACGATTTTTTATGATATAATTATGTATTATTAATTATTATCATGAAAATTATTAAAACAAGCATGTTATCTAATATAAAATATATCAACTACCAATGTGTGATCAAAATGATTATTTTGGCAGGAAAATATTTCGTATAATAGGTATGTATAAAATAATAAGTTGAGCATGCTTGAACATAATTCTGGAATAATTACTATAAATAAGTGCCCAAAGGGTAATTTAGTCATTTTGAGTGTGTTGTGATTTTTATCCTGAAAAAAAAATGTTTAATGTGTATTATTTGTTATTAAGCATGTGCTTTTGATGGATTAAGAGTACATAATAGGATTTTATGTGTAGAATTATGTATAAGAGCAAAATGGTCACTTGGCATATTTGATAATTTAAATCATGTAAGGAATAATTTATTTATGGTGTTTTAGCCTTTTCATGACAAATGAATAAATAAAATGGAATTAGAATTTAAATAGATGATAATCTAAAAATTTTGGTTTTATGGATATTTTGGTCTTTTTGGTGTAAGTATCCAGATGTGAATAATTAAGCCTAAGATGACCTTAGCATATTTTAATATTGGCATTGGTATTGACCTTGATTATAGTTGTCTCAAATGATTGGAAATAAGCAAAAGCGGTTAAAGATAGAAATTGGATTTATCTATATTGCATGTGATATCATAGTCACCTACTAATACTTAAAGTGAAAGACCTCAGGATTAGAAATGGTGCCTCTTAAGGGGTTACTACCTTAGGGATGTGGTTTAGCCCATAGTTGATATTATAGATTTTTACTGGTGTGCCTTAGTGCCCTGTAGGGCCCTACATCTTACTCTATTCTTTTTTGTGGACTAATAAGGGTTATACATACTTATGGATTAGGTGTCCCTATCGGTAGGGTGCTGTATTACTTTCTTGTACTAATGCGACCAGGTACCTTTGCATCATTAGGTTAATAGTCGGTAGAATACTCTAGTGCCTTGTTGCACTGGTATGATTGGAGTACCTTTATGACTCTAGGCTGATTGATCTCTACATGAGAAAGTAAATAAAAATGCAAATGATATGATTTGATTGAAATAATGATTATCAAATTATTGGATTATTTGGTAACAGCCTTCTTGCCTAGTTATGGTTTTGGTAACAGCCTTTGTGCCTATCTATGATTTCAGTAGTAGTGTTCATGCCTACCTGTGTTGGTATTATGTCTGTGAGCATACCTATGATGTTATAGATTTTATTATGATGTACTTGTGAGCATACCTATGATGTTATGGATATTATTACACTGTACTTGTGAGCATAAATATGAAGTCATCTATTTTATTATCTTGTACCTGTAAGTATAACTATGATGTCTTAGATTTTACTTTGATGTACTTGTGAGAAATCTTTTAGTATGCTATACTTGTAAGAATACCTATGATGTCTTAGATTTTACTTTGATATACTTGTGAGCATAGGGATTTTTATTATATTTTACCTGTAAATATACTTGGGATGATATGGATCTTAGTATATTATACCCATGAATATACCTATGATGTATGTAATTGGTTGAGATTTAAGCTAAGACATGAATTATGTTGTGAAGGTTAAAATTGTGATATATAGTTGGGTTTTAATTATTTCTTCAAAGAATATATCTAAGATGTTCATTAGTAAGTTCAATTATTTGAGATGAACAAATAGAAGTAGCACGTGATCTTGATCGAATTCAATTATCTAAATGATTATTATATCTCAATCATTGTATGTATATGTATATGTATTATACCATGTTAGTTGTATGTCTTACATGTGTTCCATATTGTTTTATCATATTAGTTGGTATAAAGGGTTGCTTAGTACCGTAGTATAGAAGGGTTCATTCTCATAGGCCCCTGCCTATTCAATAGGTAGTGGACTTTGCAGTTCAGTCTCCAAGTTCAGTCAAATGTTGGTAGTTCAGATTTTGAGAGTGTAGGACTATCTGGTGTCTTGGTTGCTATCTTTTTTCCAGTTGTATTTGCACCCTTATGTCCTTTTATAATTTCTATCTTATGTTTTGTAAATTATTAATGTTGTTTTTAATTAGTATGGTACTTATCTATCGTTTTATCTATTCTAATTTCTATAATCATGTTAATAATTTAAGCGGAGTAATGTTTTTAGCCTTAGCATTTGGTATGAGAATGGTAGAGGAAACCAGACATGTACTAAGTGTGGTCGTAACACCCTTCATTTTATTATTTTAGTTTTTGCACTTAATTTTGCAAACAAAATTTTTCTGTAGTAAATTTTGAAGTGTTACAATATTTGACAACATACAAGATCAAGTGTTGAGCTCAAAATTTTAATCTTATTTTTTAAATTGACATTTTAGTATTTAATAATTAATAGTTAACATATAAAAAATTTCATATAACTATTAATAATAAATAACATAATTATTATTAGTTAAAATTTTAAAATTAATAGCTAATGTATAATGGTTAATACTTAACTAAAATTTAAAATTATTATTAATTTATAATTAATTTTTTTATTAGCAAGTAATAATTGATAACTAAATATATAAAATGTAATTTTTATATATCTTAAGATTAACTACTCATCACATTAAAAATTAAAAGCTAAAGATAAAACTTAGATATTTAAATGAAAATTAAAATTAACATAAAATTATAAATCTATAATTCAAATTCAATATTTATATTAATATTCATTATATGAATAATTAAGACCAAAACACAAAAGAAGAAAAAAAAAAGAATGTCTCATAGTATTATCAAAATTTCTTAAGTTGAGAGACTCTTTACAAGCAATCTTTAGGGACACTCAACTTTTGATGTGCAACAATGGTAGATATAGTGATGTAGGAGCATATTTGGATCTTCAATACAATGAAAAAATTGGTGTACTTGGTTATGAAGACTATTCAAATATTTATCTTTTGTAATAATATTAATAATATGACTAACTTTAACAAGAGTACTTTGAGTAATTCTTGTAGGAATGTAACATATTTATAAAGAGAAGATTCATACAGTTCAAGATGTCAATATATCTAACATTTCATTTGTTACAAGTTATTACAAGTAGATGGAAAAAATTATGCATGGAAATCAAACTACCAAGTTAAGGAGAACTAGCTATCATTTTTCATGTAAAATTAGGACTCTTGTTAATTATTTCCATATATTAATTAACTATATTTTTTTGTAACAATTTTTACCTCAATTCATGTATTATATAGGTTAATAATATATTGTTTTGCTTATTGGTATGCTAGTTAGCCATGTTTTTATTACTTTGGCTACCATATAATGTGCTACTTAGAAAAGCACAGATACCTATATAACCACATGATTCGACACATTATAACACATTGCTCGCTTATCAATTGAAGTCTAAAGCAAGTAATTCACTTTGCCGTCTTCTCTCTTTTGTGAGTAAATTTTATAACTAAGACTACTTGGAGTAATCTTCAATAGGATACTTTGAATGTCTTCTTGGAGAAATATTCAAAGTTAACTTTCTTGAGTTATTCCTTAAATCATGATTAAAGATTCAACCTATTTTTAAAGCTTCCTTGAATCAAGATTGAAGATTCAAAATAATATTTAAAATTTCCATGAATCTTACTTTAATATTCATGCCATCTTCCCACCTTCCATCATTTGTTATCTTCTTCTCTTCTATAGTCGAATCGTTTAATCATTTGAGGACGAGTTCACACCATTTTTATATATCGAATCCAGGTTGGCTTTTACCTCGTTGAATCACTAATGTCTCCCTTTGATCTTGCTCTTCCCTTATCTAATACATAGATCATGAAGATAACCACATTTGTAGCCCATATTCAACTCCCTCTTCAAATCTTTAAGCCCCTCAAGTTCAAAAAAGTTTGATCCTTAAGTTTTCCTTCAAGTGACACCAAATGTATCTTTGAATATTCAATCCTACATCATTACATATTCAACCATTTCTATCTTGAATTTCAACATCTTCAGTTTTCTACTTCTTTTTCCAAGTTTGTTCAAAGATTATCCCTTATATTTGAACTTCATTTCATGTGTTTGTGATCATCATGATTCAAGCAAGAATAGTCCAAAATTCTTTGAACCTCATTTTATCATTAGTTGATGTTCAACCTCTTATTTTTATTTGAGTGTTTAAGCAATCACAAAGAAGATTATTTAAACTAATATTGGGGTCAAAGTCGAGTTCATTTGTGCAAAAACCCTATGATAACCTCCCATTAAGAAATCTTGTTTTGTGCATCAAGAATTGGTAGCATTATACTCAAGTATTTCCTTTTAATTGCCGCACAATTTCCATGCCCAACGTGGTTCTAAGATTCGTGACCCTCTATCAAGAATTCACTAAGAATCAACAACCCACATCAAACACAAGTTATCAAATTAAGTTTCATCAAGAAAGGTAGATATAGGAGATGAAGTGTCCATGAAAGCAATGTTTAGCACTATTCAATAACTTACAACAAATGTTTATGCTACTAAATCATAACTTGAACAACTCCCTTCCATTCAAAGTCTTCTTCAAATGTTGGAGAAAGGAATATTATACCAAGAGACACTCCAACACATGCACAATACAATGGAAGCCATGCGTGATCGAGTAGAATGTATGGTGAGGAGGGCAATCCATGCACAAGGAAGACGAATCAATAAGTGAATAAATTATAAAGATAAGGCAACCAAGAATGGCTCCAATGACTTTGGCCATAACTGACTAGGACATGCAAATTATCAACTAAGGTATAATCATATTAACGATAAATTTATCAAACTTGATCTCTCTAATTTCTATGGTAAGTTAGATGTAGAATTATTTTCTAAATGGTTGCATGAAATAGAAGCTCTCTTTGAATTTAGAAAGTATGATGATGAACATAAATGTAAGTTAATAACTTTCAAAATTCAAAAATTTTCTAGGGTTTTGTATGATAATCTTAGGATAACTCGTGAAAGGTAAGAAAAAGGTAAAATAAAGTCTTGGGAGAAAAATAAAAAAAATACACCTAAGAAAGAAATTTTCCCTAGAGATTATGAACAAGAAATGTATATAAAATTGAATATTCTTTGGCAAGAATTTCTTAGTGTAGAGGAATACACTAGGAAATTCAATTGACTAGAACTCTTGTGTGTCATGTAAAAAAGAAAAGAGAAAATGTGTGGTACATACATAGGTGGTCTTAATAACTTTGTTAGAGATAAATTTCAAATATTTTCCTATGATTATATTGATGATTTGATTAAATTGGCTTTAAAATGTGAGAGAAAAACTATGTATACCAAAGCATATGATAAATTAAGTTCTTTGATTTCTACATCAACTAAAAACTATTCGAATGCATCTACTTCAAAATATGGGACACATGTATCTTCAACTAATGATAATAAAATTGAGATGAAAATGGTAAGATTAAGGTAAATGAAACGTCTACTAAACAATGTTTTAAATGTAAGGGATATGGTCATTTTGCTAGATAATATCTTATCTAAAGAGTTTTAACCATAAATTAAATAGAAGATAAGGAACCATGTGACAATAATAATGACCGACAAACTGAGTCTTATGATGATAACTTGAGTATGTATGAAGAGGATCGTAATCCATGTTTTGTACTTCAAAGGGTATTACAAATATAATATAATAATCCATCTACATAAATGGATAAGATTTTAGAAAATAAGTGTATTATTGTTGATAAGGTTTACAGAGTCATTGTAGATAGATGGTTAAAAAACTATGGTTAGTGACTACTAATCATCCTAAACCTTATTCAATACAATAGTCTAATAAAATGGTGCTAGAGTAAATAAGAAAACCTAAATTAATTTTTTGTATTAGTGACTACCATTATAAAGTATTTTGTGATGCATTACCTATCAATGCTTGTGGTATATTACTGGGATGACTGTTGAAATATAATACAATTGCAATTCATGATTGTGTAACAAATATATATATTTTGCTTAAAGATAAGAAGATGAATAAATTGAAACTATCGTAATGTGATCCTATGCAACTTATCAACCAATTATTTGCTCTACTATAGTAGTAATAGAATCTCAAATTGGGGAAAAATTTTCTAAGAATCAGATATTACTAGATTACTTGATGAGTATAATAATGTATTTGCTAATGACTTACCGCTTGTACTACCATCTATTAGAGCTATAGAGCATGCTATAAATTTAGTTTGCAGAATTCCTCTACCTAATAAACCTACTTTTAGATGTAATCTAGAAGAAGATATGGAATTGCAAAGAAAAATGAAATAACTAGTTGATGAAGGTTATGTGAGAGAAACTATGAGTCATTGTTGTATACCAGACTTTCTATTTCCTAAGAAAAATGGTACTTCGCGTATGTACATTATTATACCCCATTCTAAAATCATTTGATATAAAGTAAATGAGTTTTGGTTTTGAAATGCACTCAAAATTATAATAAATATCTTAATTTCAGGCATATCGATTGACTAGTGCATTGGAGAAATTTATATTCTTCTCTTTGACAAACGAGTCGACTTGTTTCCCCAAACCAATTGACTAGTTTGCTTATAATTTTAGATCCCTTTCTAATTTTTATTCAAATTTCTCTCTAATAATCATGAAAACTTGTGATTTGATTTTAATTATACTAATAATAATGTTTTAGTGCTTTGGTATTATTTTCCCATTAATTAGATCACTTCATGATTTTAATTAGCAAAATTTTCCATAAAAGTCATTTTTGGAGGTAAGCCTCCTTTTTCATTCACCTTCACCTCTCATTTTCTCTTCTGGCAAATGGGGCAGTGATTTTTGACATTATACACTCTTTCTCTGGCTTTCCAACCCACTACCATGCACATCTCTAACTATACTCAACCCCCACCCCCTATTAAGTCATCCCTCACTTCTTAGCTTATTTTCACTCAACCTAACTTGCCTTGTCCCTCTTTTCCATGAGAATATCAACCAACATATTCTTATAGTTCTCATTTTTTGGTCCATTATCATTCCGCATTTATGTTATTGCTCTTTTTTTCCTTCTCCTTGAGAAAATTTCACTAAGTATGGAGCACCCTTCTATTTTCCTCTCCTATTCCTCCTACTAAGAAAAATAGATATCCTCTCTAATTTTCTCCTTTGAATTGTGCAAGTAGTGTTTCCTTCCTCTTCTTGTAATCTTAGTTTTAGTTCTTTCTTGTTTTCCTTAAGTAAGGAAGAATTAAAGTTGAGAAAAGTTAGAGATTTTAGCTTCTCATATAACACCATATTTTGAATCATAAGGTGGTGTTGTTTTTTTATCTTCTTCTTCTAATCTTCTTAGTTTTTAATGAAGTTTTGGAAGATGATTTTTGGTGTTTTTTAATTTTATTATCATAGGAATTAATGGTTTTCTAGATAGGCCATATAGTAGGAGCTTTATGCTAGAAGAATTGATTCAAAGTAAGGCATTCTTATCTTTCACATAATTAGGTTTCTGTGGTATACTAGGGTCAAATGTGTTAATTTTTGGATGAGTATGATCTAATTATGTTCCATGCTGTGAGCATGTGGTATAATTCTCTTTAAGCCAGTGTTGCTGAGTTTCCTTGATTTTAAGCATAAAATGGGTTATTTGAGCATGATTTGTTCAAGTGTATATATTACCGTGTGTCTATGTGATTCGATGTGTGCAACATGTATTTTTATGTGTGTTTTGACATATAATAATTTTAGGATTATATGGTAATATGTGGTAAAATTTGGCGTCTTTTCACAATTCTCGGTTGTGTTTTGCCTAAATTAGTTAACCAGTTCCTGAAAACAATCAACTTATTTTGTGAGTAGTCAAATGGTTTGGATTGTTGCATTGGTTAGTCACAAGATCAGTTGATTGGTTTGGTAAACCAGTCGACTGGTCTTGATGAAGAGGTGATCAATTGGTAAAACACATTGACTGGTGTCCTTGTACACTATAGTAGTTTGGTCTTTACATAGACTCATCATATGGTTAGACAAAACTAGTAGATTTGTTACTATATCTAGTCAATTACTTGGCTAAACCTATTGATCAATTTTTCTAGAGGCCAAAATGTTTTTGCCTCTACTTAGACCCAATGACCGATTAGACAAAATGAGTTGACTGGTTCAAATGAACTATCGATAGGTGAGGCCATCAAATCCACTAGTGCTTTTGTTTTGTTTTAGCCTAAGTCTGGTCTAGTTGGAGGCTACTTGGTTTGTTGTGATTTGTGGTGTTTCTCTTGGGCCTTTTGTGTTGATACTTCCATGTATTTTCAACATTTTAATTATGATTTCAACAATAGTTGACCTAATTTAAAATTAATCACTCTAATGGTATTTGAGACTTGATTTTCAATTAAGTTTTGTGTCAACTCTAAACACTCAATTGGTAGATTTTATGCCTTGTGGTTGAGTTCAATGTCATCTTTAAACATCTAAATGGTGGCTTAATGCCTTGTGATGTGTTTGGTGTTATCAATTGAAAATACCTAATTGGTTAAAAAGTAGATTTTAATAGTGTTTGACGTTATCACTTGGAAACATCTAATTGGTTAAATATTAGATTTTAATTGTAACTGGTGTTATCACTTGGTTAAATAACATATGCGTTGACCTTGTTGTGATTTGTGGCATCACCTATACATAAGTTATTGGTTTAAGATTTCTTTTAAGCCTTTTACTCTAGCTTTTAGGGTAGCTTCCAGGAGTTAGTGGGCAAGTTACCCTTGGTTTATATTCCTTCACTTAATACCTATTTTGTTTCTCTACTAGGTTGTGGTCGGAAGGGGCTAGGTACATATTTTTGAGGTATATGATTACAAGCCTATTACAAGTTTGCGAGGAATCCTATTACAAGCCCCCTACCACTTTTTATTATTCGTTGTATAGGCAGATGTGGTAATCCAACTTTTTAGCCCTTGCAGTGGAGACATTCAAGGTGTGATAAGTGAGGTATCCCAAAATAAGCCCCCTTTGTATACTCCAACCACGTGTAGTGGGTGTGCTATCATGATTTTGATGGTAGGTGTACTCAATGTGTGGTGGGTGTGGTGTCCCCATAGAAAGCTTATTTGATGTATTATGACCTTGTGTTATATGTGTGGTATTCCATCACTACTACGGAAACAGGAAATAATAACGGGACATTAATAACGGTGGTTCCAAAACCGTCGTCAAATGCGTGAAAATTAATGCACGGGAAGTTTTAATAACGGTTTTAAGTAATAACCGTTATTAAAAGTTTTAATAACGATTCAAACAAGAATCGTTTTCAAAATTTGCAAGGTTTTAATAACGGTTCCTGTAAGAACCGTTATTAAATCATGTTTTAATAACGGTTCTTACAGGAACCATTATTAAAAGTTCTTTTTATTTCGTTCTCTTCTGTTTCGTGCCAAAAATTTAGACTCTGCTGCTTCCCTCTCGTACTCTCTTTCTCTTGCGAACCCTTGCACCACCGCTCCGACTCCTCTGAATTAAGGAAAACCGTCGCACCACTATCTCTCCACCACCCCTCTGCCATTTTTGCAAACGTAGCCAGCATTTGTACCTTCGTCGTTGCCATTCTCAACTTGTACGTCGTCGCTCCCTTTACGTATGTGTTTTTCTTCGTTCATTGCTTAATTTGTCTCTACTGATATGTATATATATATATATATAAATGCATGCCTGTTGCACCAAAGAGGTTGTGTTTGATGTGTTGTTCGAAAATCTGTTGTTTGATATGTTGGTGAAAAATTTTGCTGTGGCCTTTTTTTATTGTGGCCGGCTGAGACCTTAATTTATATATATATATATATATATATATATATATATATATATATATATATATGTATGTATGTATGTATATATATATATATATATAAATGTGTTTATAATCTAGTTTATAAAAATATGTATTATTATTTTAAGAGAATCTACAAGCCTGAAATATATATTATTATCATAAGATATGTACGTTCTAAGTATAAAATTAAGGTGTACATATTTTTTAGCACTCACATTATTATGCATATCATGTGTATTTATATGCTTTTTTTAATATATATTTTGTAAGACGTGTATTTATATTCCGTAAAATGTGTGTTTATATGTGTTCTATTATATGTATATATATTTATAATATATTTATATATAAGATGTGTATATATAATCTAAAATAATTGTGGTCAGGGTTAGGGTTGGGGTTAGGATCATTATTTTATGAGGTTTAGTGTTATTTTTTATTATAATTTATTAGGGTTAATTATTGTTAGGGTTACAGCCGTATATTGTGACCGACCGAAGATTACTATTATACAAACGCCACATTTCATTCACCGTCGGTCTCAAAAAGGTGGAACTAATGGAGATTTTGAGTCGGAATCCGCAGATTCGTATCTGAATACGAGGAAGTGCCCGATGGCGATGGAATTGTGTGCAAAGAAATCTTCCCATCCGTTTTGAAACCAGACTCTGCCTTCTTCCTTAACTAGTTGTACTGGCCATTTTGCTCCGTTCGGGACGTTGAGGTATGCATGAGTGGGGAGACCCTTGCCATGGTTCTTCACGAATTTTTCTAGAAGTGCCTGTGATCACAAATGCAAGGCAGAGATTCCACCGTTCAGTTTCCAAAAGTGTACTATAGGCTCCTTTCGGTATGTTTTTGGAAAGTTTCAAGTAAAAGGAAAAAAATAAATTGGGCTAAAACTGACATTATTTATTTACTTTAAATTATGATTTCTTCCAAAAGTTTCTAACAAAAATCAAAATAACATTTTTATTGCTTAAAATTTATTCCATACCATCTTTTTAAGTAGCCCATAATTTAAAATAAATAAAAAATTTATTTTTAGCCCAATTTATTTTTTTCCTTTTACTTGAAACTTTCTAAAAACATACCGAAAGGAGCCTATAGTAAACTTTTGGAAACTAAATGGTGGAATCTTTGCCTTGAATTTGTGATCACAGGCACTTCCAGAAAAATTCGTGAAGAACCATGGCAAGGGTCTCCCCACTCATGCATACCTCAACGTCTCGAACGGAGCAAAATGGCCAGTAAAACTAGTTAAGGAAGAAGGCAGAGTCTGGTTTCAAAATGGATGGGAAGATTTCGTCGCACACAATTCCATCGCCATCGGGCACTTCCTCGTATTTAGATATGAATCCGCAGATTCCGATTCAAACTCTCCATTAGTTCCGCCTTTTCGAGACCGACGGTGAATGAAATGTGGCATTTGTATAATATTAGTACATTATGGAAGAATGCTAGAGCAACAAAAGATGGATATATTAATGAAGATGTAGATGTTGCAGCAACAAAAATTGTAAGTTTGTAGATATTTGAAACCCTGCTTACTTTTCTTTTAGAAAACTATTATATTATGCTTATTCATGTGAGCTAGTTTTACATATATTATATACATTACAGGACGAACTTCAAGCGTCAGATGGTGAGGAGGGGGTAGACCAATATAACATTGTATCAGAGGCTATAGGAATTGTAGAACACCCTGGAAGACATAGGGGTCTTGGATTAGGTGTTATGAAAACGAGCGTACGTGGTCGATCTCGTAGTTCTCGTAACGGTTTTAATAACAGTATTAGGTAGCGATCTATTTATTCTACATGCATTTTTAGGTTTGTATTTCGTCTACACCTTTCGGTCTTCCAGCCTAGATCTCTGAACTCTTTACTTTGGGGTATAGAGCTACCAAGTTGTGGTATGCCCACTAATTTTTATTCCTAAGTATAGTTGGTGTATTGAAATCATGATGTGATTGCAGATTTGGTATGAATTGATGTTGTTTTACATTGCAGATTTGGTAATTGTTTGAACATACAACTGTGTATGTGGGCAGGAACAAAAGAGAAAAAAAACATATAGTTTTAATAACGGTTCTATGAAAACCGTTATTAAAGCATAGGTTTTAATAACAGTTTCTTATAGAACCGTTATTAAAAACTAGTTTTAATAACGGTTTCTCATAGAACCGTTATTAAAAACTGAGGTTTTAATAACTGTTTTGTTTAAGAACCGTTATGAAAAGCTCCTTTTTAATAACAGTTTTTAAGTAAAAACCGTTATTAAATATGAAGTTTACGCACATATTCGTGGGTTTTTGTGTATTTTTCATGGCGGTTATGAACCATTATTAAAGATTTAATAACGGGCGATTCAATAACGGTTGAAAACCGTTATTAAAACTATAAAATAACCATTATTAAAACCCCTTTCCGTGGTAGTGCATTGTGATTTTATTTTGTTGCCATGACTTTTTTTCATGGCTAAGGACTAGGTGTTGTTGAAGAAACTATCTTATTAACCAAAACTTGTGTGGTCACTAAAGGAAGAATGATAATATGGGTTTTTTTATGCATGACATGTATTACCTCATTTCTATAATTCAATGATTTCCATGCAAGTATGCTATTTTTTATCCTAGTTGAATTGATATAATATCATCATGTTGTTATGTGACTTCAATGTGATATAGGAGCCTTCCATGTTTTAGGTAGTATGTTTTACTAGTACTTCATAATATTAATATTGCACTTGTGTGGTCACTATGACAATCCTACTTCTAGTCATGGGAGTAGAGGACGATTTATAGGGTTATGATTCTCAATCAGAGCATAATGAGGGTGATGATGTGGGTCATTACTTTTGGTTCAAGATTTACAAATGTGATTAAGAGTTAGGTGAACCAGTTATAAGTATTTTGCCCACTACGTTGAGATATTTTAGTATTTTTGGTTGTTTAAACTCTTAGCTTAGATTCCTGTATTTGATTTTGTAAACTATCAAGTTTATTCTATCTATGATATGGCTATAGAATTTATTTCTACGTACTCAATTATTATTATTATTGTGATCATGCATACCTTGTTCCTTCTTTTGTTTTACCTTGCATGAATCATGATTTTAGTCAAGATCACACCTCTCTCATGGTTCATATGGTGGTAAAAATCCCTAGTTTTTCTTTTCAAATCACTTCCACATTATCTTTAAAATAATTTTTTTAGTTCAAAAATTATGGATGTTACTAGTTGGTATCAAATCCTATGATTTTAAATCCTGAAGCTATTTTATGAAGATGAATTTATTCAGTATCATCCCAACTAGTAGAATCTAGTTTATTTTATGAGCGAGAATTAGTTTTCAACGGGAGTTGGTCTTAATTTTATAGAATAGGAATAACTTCTATACTTATGTTTAATGTTCTACCTTTATGTGTGCTAATGTTGTAGTTAGTGTTTGATTCCTTTCTAACATAGCTTAGTATTCTTGAGTTTTTCTAAATGCAAATCAATGACTCAAGCATTTCATAGAACCATGGCATTGTGCAGGCATCTCTAGCTACAGTCAACACCGACCACCCCATCAAGTCAACCCTCACTTTTTGGCTTACCCACACTCAACCTCATTTGTCTTATTCCTCTTTTCCTTGAGAATGTTAACCAGCTTGCTACTATACATCTCATTTGCTAATCCATTATCATTTATCACCTTTGTGGTAATTTCACTAAGTGTTGAGCACCTTTCCATTTTCCTTTTTTATTCCTTTTGTTGAGAAAAACAAAGATCCTCTATTATATTCTCCTTTGAATTGTGCAGGCATTTTGATCATTTCTCTTCTTCTTCTTCTTCTTCTTCTTCTTTCTTACTTTGATTCTCTTAGGAATTGAAGTTCTTTTCAATAGGTCATCCAGCAGTAGTTTTATGCTAGAAGAATTACTTGAAGGTAATGCTTTCTTATTTTTAACATAATTAGGTTTCTTTAGTATAGTAGGTTCTCATGCGTTAGTGTTTTCTATGTATAATCTAATTGCTTTCCATGTTATGAGCATGTGGTATAACTCTCCTCAAATAAGTGTTGTTGAAATTATCTAATTTTAAGCATAAAATGGGTTGTTTGAGCATAATTTGTTTAAGTGTGTATATTACCATGTGTCCATGTGATTTGATGTGTGAAACATGTATTTTTATGTGTGTTTTGGCTTAGAAGCATGCAAGGATTATTAATGTAAAGTGTGGTAAATTTTTGTGTGTGTTTCACAAGTCTAGGTTATGTTGTAACTAAATGAGTTGATAAGTTCCTTGAACTAGTTGATTGGTTTTACAAGTAGTTAAATGCTTTAGAGTGTTATATTAGATGGTCATGACATCAATCAATTGGTTTGGTAAATAAGTTTACTAGTATTAATAAATAATTGATTAATTGCTCAAACCCAATAATTTGTGTCCCTACAGACCATGGTGGTTTGGTCTTTGCTAAGGCCCATTGTCCAGTTAGACCAAACTAGTCGACTAGTCACATTAACCAGCTGATTTGTTAGCAAAACAAATCAATAGGGTTTTCTACATGCTAAAATGGGCTTGTCTCTACTTAAACTTAATGCTCGTTTTGTCAAAACCCATCAACAGGTTCATATTATTAGTCGACGAGTGAGGCTAACAAGTCGAACACTACTTTTGTTTTGGCCTAGGTCAGGTCATCTAGATAAGTCAACCAGTCTGAGGATTGATCTTCGAAATATAGGATTATACTATGACCAGCTAACATGGCATCAGTGTCTAGTACGGGAGTGTGAGGTATTCTAGTACAAGCCTCCTAGCACTTCCTATTTACTATTGCTTAGGCGGGTATGGTATCCCAACCTCATGGTAGAGATATTCGAGGTGTGGTGTGTGAGGCATCCCAAAATAAGCCCCATTTTTGTACTTCAGCCACGTTGTGTTGTTGTGGTATCCTGATTTTAGTGGCTAGTGTAATTGATGTGTGGTAGGTGTGTTATCCTCGAAAAAAACTCCTTTGATGTATCCTAACCATGTTATAAGAGTTCAGTATCCCATTTGTGGTTATCATAGCTGCCATGAATTTTGTTCTTGGTGGAGGACTAGGTGTGGTTGAACGAACCAACTTACTAATTAGAACTTGCGTGGTCACTAAAGGAAGAATATAATATTGTTTACATTTTATACATCAAATGTATTACTATATTTCTATATTTCCATGAATTCCTTGCAAGCATGCTATATTGTTTATGAGTTGAATTGATATGATATCATCATGCTCTTACGTGACTTTAATGTGCTACAAGAGCCTTCCATTTTTTAGGTAGTATGTTTTACTAGTACTTGACCATACTAATACTGCACCTGTGTGGTCACAATGATGATTCGGTTTCTAGTATGGAGAGCAGAGGATGGTTTATAGGGTTATAACTCTTAGTTAGATTATGATGAGGGTGATGAATTAGGCTATTAGTGAGCTATTATTTGGGGTTCAAGATTTGCGAATGTGCCTAAAATTTTGGCTGACCTGTTATTAGTATTTTACCCACTATGTGGGATGTTTTTGTATTTTTAGTTGTTTAAACTCTTTGCTGATTCCTATATTTTATTTTGTCAACTATCAATTTTTCCTATCTCACCCCTCTCATGGCTGATGTGGTGGAAACATTCCAAGGCTTTGCTTCTCATGTCACTTTAGCATTGTCTTAAAAATAAAAATTTGTATTTCAAAAATTTAGGGTGTTACTTGCATAGATTATAGAATTGTAAATAATATAACTATAAAGATTAGATTTCCAATGCATAGACTTGATGGCATGCTTCACGAATTTTTTTGTTGTAAGTGTGTTTTTCAAAATTGATCTAAGAAGTGGATGTCATAAAAGGATGTTTAAGAAATGAGATGAATATAAAATAACCTTTAAAACTAAATATAGTATTTATGAGTAGATCGTGATGCCTTTTGATTGTGTAATGCACCTAGTTTATTCATGAGACTAATGAATGAAGTTTTTCATCGTTTCTGGTCATATTATTGTGCTTTGTATAGATTAAATACTTATAAATAGTAATAATGGAAATGATCATCTTATGCATCTACAGATACTATTTAATAAACTTAGATAAAAGAAAATTTTTGGGAAATTTGAAAAATGTAAATTTATTCTTACAAGTGTAGTTTTTGTTGGTTATTTTATTAGTTCAGAGAGTATTAAAGTTCATCCTACTAAGATACATGCTATTAAAGACTTTCCTATTTCTAAAGATATTCAACAAGTAAGAAGTTTTTATGGATTAGTTTCTATAGGAGATTTATTAAGGATTTCTCTACTATAATTGCACCTATTACTCAAATCATGAAGAAAGGAGAATTTACTTGGGAAAATGAAGCCACTAGAGCCTTTGAAAGACTCAAGAATAAACTATGAAATACTCTTGTATTATTTATTCCTAGACATACCTAATGCCTACTTTGTAAAAAATTACTTTTAGGAGGAGTTCTCTCACTAGAAAAAATACCTATTGCCTACTTTGTAAAAAATTAAATAGTACTAAATTGAAATATTTGACATATGATAAGGAATTTTGTGCCATCATATGCATCTTAGAGACATGGTGTCATTATTTGATACCTCAACTCTTTGTATAATATTTTGATCATGATAGTTTGAAATACTTGCATGGCTTAAAGAAAATTTTTCCTAGGCATGCAAAATGGGTTAACTTCTTATAATTGTTTGCGTTCTTTACCAAACACTTAGATGGGAAAGAAAATGTGGTAGCTGATGCTCTATTTTGAAGGTCTACATTGCTTATCATATTAGATAATAAATTTCTAGATTTTGAAATCTTAAAATAATTTTTTCTTAAAAATGAATATCAAGCACGGAAAGAAAATTGATATCATGGAAATTACGCATAACAAGATGAATTTTTATTTAAATTCAATAAACTTTGCATACGGAGATCAAGTACTGGTGGTTTAGGGTTTAGGGTTTAGGGTTTAGGGTTTAGGGTTCAGGGTTTAGGGTTCAGGGTTTAGGGTTTAGGGTTTAGGGTTTAGGGTTTAGGGTTTAGGGTTTAGGGTTTAGGGTTTAGGGTTACTTATTAAATAGGTATATGACGAAGCTATATCAAGACATTTTAGTTCTCAAAAGAAATTAAAATATTAAAATAGAATTTCTATTGGCCATACATGATTAAGGGTGTACAACTTATAGTAAACTGATGTTTTACTTGTAAAAAGAGTAAAAAAAAAATTTCACAAAGGTTTATATATACCATTACTTATGATTGGTCAACCATAGGAATGAGTTAGTATGGAATTTATCATGAGTTATATATACCCTCGGAAGATGTCAACATATATAAAATTTCCTATGTTACAAGTTATTATAAGTCAATGGAATTGATTATGTATGAAAGTCAAACTACCAAGTCAAGGATACATATTGATCATTTTTTATGTAAGATTAGGACTCTAGTTAATTATTTTCATATATTAATTAGCTATGTTTGTTTGTAATAATTTTTAGCTCAATTCATGTAATATGTGGGTTAATACTATATTGTTTTGCTAGTTAGTGTGCTAATTAGCCATGTTTATATTACTTTGGCTACCTTAGTATTCTACTTAGAAAAGTATGGATATCTATATATCCATATGTTTAGACACATTGCAACACATTGGTCGATTATCAATTGAAATCTAAAGCAAGTAATTCAGTTGGTCATCTTCTCTCTTTTGTAAGTGAATTTTCTAACTAAGACTACTTGATGTAATTTTAGATTGGGTACTTTGAATGTCCTCTTGGAGAAACATCCAAACTTAAACTTCATGAGTTATTCCTTGAATCATGATTAAATATTCAACCTATCTTTAAAACTTACTTGTATCTAGATTGAAGATCCATACTAATGTTTAAATATTCCTTGAATCTTACTTGAAGATTCACATCATCTTCACACCTTCATTCATTTGACATCTTCACTTCTATATTAAAATATTTTAGTAATGTGAGGAAGAATTAACACTATATAGAATCCTAAATTGTTATTAATTATTAAGATGAAGATGATAAAGAAAAAAGGGATATGGGTAAAGGTAATATGGCAAAAGACTTGCAAGGTCTAGACATTAATTTTTTTTGTGTCTTGTAGGTTTCATGATGGTAATGACAAAGACTTGTTTCCAACTATTAAATCTCATCTAAGAGACAAATATGCCCTTTTGTGATGTAAAGAAGGAACTATACATTACTAAAGAAATTTAGACTCAATGACAAAAAGATTAAGACCATGACATAGAAGTAAAAGTTGGGAATAAGAACTTGTGTTGCTGGCACAATAACACTCAAACATCTATCACTTGAAAAAAATTTATGATAAATATTAAACTTAAATTAACAAGGTGTCACTATTGTATTTATCATAACTTTGAACATTATACTTTTATTTCACCAAACACAAGGCTAAAAACATCTAAAATTTTGTAGTGAGATAATAATGGAGGAGCATGTCAATAAAGAGTAGAATCAAATTTTATATTGATTAAATCAATTACACATTGAATTATTTGATGAAGAAACACAAAGACCAGATGCAAAATCAAATATTGCACTTAAGAAGGTGACTTGCCTTAGTCATGTGACTAGAATATAATAACCATATAAGGAGGGGAGGTTCATACTATACAAGCCATGCATATGCCAAGATCATGTGTTAAACATGTGCTTAAGGGTTCATAATTAGAGGATTATTCAGACTTTAGTTAGTTTGTTAATTTGTTAACAATTAAGAATCTATTTAATTGTTATATTAGGTATGCTATCTTGTACTATTGCATGTGATTAGGTTGATATTTTATGTGTGATTTATCATTATTTTTATCTTATCTTTTTAGAAAGAATGTTAAGGATTGAGGAGGTGAATTATGGTTTAAAACATCATGAGTTGGATGTCATTAAAGGAAATTAACTAACAAGTTTTGAGCTTGGATCTTCAATTATTCTCCTTGGGATTTCTCCATTTGAATCATGGCATAGAAGTCTTCTTCTTAATAATCTTTAAGTTAATTTAGGGATGTTTGTGAGTGTTCATCCACATTCATATCCATAACTAAGTCCACACTGAACCTCAAACAATCAAAATATAAACTGTTATCCATTCATATAATTCAATACATATAAATCCTAACCCAAATCCTTATAAATGAGAATTAAATATGTCATTTTTTAGTTTATTTACATCCACACACACCAATTTTTAGTATTAGAGCTTGGTTTAGAACTCATCCAAAATAGCTTAGGGTATTAGAGTCCATCATATGTGGCTGAATGTTTGGTAGTCATTTAAGTCAAACTAGGGCTTTATACCATGATTTATTCAAGATTAATGTAAGATGAAACCTATTCATCAAGAGAACAAAAAATATCATCAAGTATTCATCCATAAGCTATGAAAAATGAGGATTTTCATCAAACATTGAAGAAGAGCACATTTTTGGGTAGGGAAAAACATTATTTTTGGAACCCATAAACAATATGGCAAGTGAAGACTACACTAAGGCACTTATGGGACAAATATAACAACTTGTAGTTAAAATTAGCATACAAAACTGAGGAAGTCCAGAACAATTATCTAAGATATAAGAACAAGAGTCGAATGATGAAGGGGCATATATTTCATATTTTTATACACTTGAAGGGAAAATGTATATAGTAATTAAACCCATTATAATATACTTGTTTGACGATCCAAATTAAAGAGTATACATGGGAGTAATTAGATGCGATGAGAGCATAGAGGTCATTATGAAGATTTCAATAAAGACATGTAACTAACATACTAGATGGATGGTTTCAAGCTTTATGAGGCCAATCCTATTTGGGATTACTTAATATTTTAAAATATTGTTTGGAGATTAGTTAAGGTAACAAAAGGTGTGATGTTTTTTTTGTGTGTTTTATCTTATAGTTTTGTGTATGTATATGTGTCATGAGTGTAAGTTGATTTGTCTCATATTTTTTTTAGTTTGGCATATCTAATGTATGTGTAAGATTTAGTGTGCAAGGTGTAATATAGTTATATAAAACATGTGTAAAAATGTTGAAAATCATATTTGAAAGCTGTTTAAACTTTTTAGAACAATCTATGAGTTCTTCTTCATATTTATCAATTCTATATGACTGAAAAATCTAGGGTGCTATCACAACACTAGAACATCAAATGCATCATCCTAAACCTTACAAACTATTTATTCATACAATCCATTCGCATAAAATAAAAAACTCCATCATCCTCAAACTCTAACTCGTGACTTGAACCAAATAACACCATCATTAATCACATATTCCTCCCTCTAATTTAGAGTCTAATGACACTATTAAACCATAAGCCAAATGACTATATAATTTTCACTCATCATCATTATCCAAATAAAAAGAAAAACCATAAAATTAACTTTAGCAATTATTTGATTTTTATTGTTTTTTTTTATGATTTTATTTGTTTATTTTCTTGACTCAATACTTATTCTTTAGTTTTTTGGGCTTTCAAAAAGAATCTAAGTGGTATTAAAATTTTAGTTCCTACCACCATTATCACATGCTAAAGAGGTAGAGATTAAAGTTCAAATTTTTCTTAAATATTCCATCAATTCTATCAAGATTCATTAAGAAGTATTAAGATTCTACCAATATTAAATTAGGAAGCCACCAAAATGGGAGATATTTAGCATACATTTGTAATAAGGATATATTTTAAATTAATGAGCTTTACTAGACACAAATCATACACACTCTTAGAGGAAGGAGACAATTTTCAAGCCTTGATGATTTAACTACAACAATTGACTACAAAAGTAACCTAACATGACATGAGTCATCACACAACTCAAGTCCTATTGTCCAAGATGCAAGATGATCTATCAATTGATCTTCAAGAAATTAGATATCTAGGAATACAAGTTCAACATCAAGAACAAAGCGAAAGGATTCCAAATGCCACCACTATAAAAAATATGAATTGATTATGGGTAAAAGGAAAGTGATAGCAATTATTGAATCATGGTTCTTGTCCAAGAATATCATATGATGACTGAAAGAAGGGCATATGATTTTTTCTTCATATTTTGATTGGAATATGGAACTTAAAGACTATTTGGAATGGTAACAAATAATGGAAGCAATATTCAATTATGTGGCACTAGTTAAGGAGAAGATGTATAAGCTAGTAACATTAAAACATCAATAGTTGGCTAGGACTTTGATGTGGCTATTTGAAGGGGATAGATCAATGATGAAGGCTTCAACTCTTTGATTTAAAATTTCACTCTTCAACACAACAAGCATGCATCTAAGAATAAATGACACAATTTCTTCCTAATTTATATCCAAAAAAGAAGAGAAGTAACTAACTTGTAAGAGAAGTAAACTAATATGCTATACCCCTCTGTCATACATATAAATTACCATACATTACCTTGTATACATAAAATCTCAAAATTAAACAAAATCCTAACCATATAACCAAGCTTTGTGTCTTATATCAACTTTTTAATCCTTATATTGTACACTAGATATATTTGGTGAATTCCTATTATTGCAAACAAATATATTACCTTTAAGAATTATATAATAAAATATTAGTAGCATTAGGTTCCAAGAATAATTTGTACCATATCTAAGTATACAAAATCTTAACATCTAATAGAAGAAGAGCGATATGCTCCTTCCTTATTTTCTACTTGTGAAAGAGAAATTTATATTAAATTAACATCACTATAGTATGGAGATAAATAACCAAAATTGAAAGTTCTTGAAACTCTTGCATTAGATTAATGTAATTCCAATTTATAAGTGTTGATCCAAAATTTTATTAAGATTTTAAATGGTTTTTTAATGCTGAACATTAGTTTGTTTTTTGATTAATTTTGGAAATCTTCCTTTAGGTGTAACTAACCTAACTCTTCTAGGGTAAAAATATTTTTAAATTAAATTTTTATTTGCTTGAGTTTGTTATTTAGCTTTAGATTGCTCTTTGTTGTCCTTAATTTTCTTAAGAAGTTTCTTAATGAATTCAAATCATTATTTAGCACCATATGTCTTAATATACCTTTCTTTAATGACATCATACCAATAGGAAAAATAATATTAACTCCATAGAGAACGTCAAATGGATACGGTTGAGTTGAACTAAAAGGACTTATATTATAAGAATGCTTAGCATGTGTAAGTATTATATCCAAATATTGTATACTCTTGTTAACTATTCCTCATAATAAAGTTTTTGAGGTTCTAATAGTCACTTTAGTTTTACGATCCATTAAGGGATGATGAGATCTACTAAATAATAACTTAGTATCTAACATATACCAAATTTTTTTCCTAAAATAGTTCAAAATTTTTATATGCCTATCAAGAAATATACTCTTAGGAATACCATGCAACCTTATCACTTACTTAAAATATAAATCTACCGTATGAGTTGTATCATTGGTTATATTAAAAAGAATGATTTTTTTTATTTTAGAAAACCTATCAACTACATGATGCAAGATCATCCAAAGGTGATCCTCAAGTGATTATTATAGGTATGTTACATATTTACAAGAATATGATCAAATCATATAAGAAGTCAAGATACTTAAGATTTTGACATGTTACCAACTATTATAAAGGAAGCTATGTTGTGCATGAATGTCAATGTCAAGAAGACCTAGTCAACCTTTCAAATTCAACATCATTTTTGTAATTAGGATTCTTGTAAATTGTTTTCCTATAATCTTAGTTTACTTTGCTTATAATAGTCTTGTTCAGCCATGTATTATATAGGAAATAAATATATTGCAATACTTGTTATGTGCTAGTTAATTATTTTTGTGTCATATGATTAAACTAGTGTACTAGTTAAAACTTTCCTAAATTCCCATATAAGCATGGAATGTTGACATTCAATGTTACATGTCGGATAATATTTGATATTGAATTATAATGCAAGTAAATTCTTGGTTAATTCCCTCCTTGTGATTAAATACCTATTCTAAGACTAGTTGGAATAATCTTAGATTGGTGATATTTAAATAGGTTTATCTAAATCTTTTTGAATTATTTGATTTCTTGATTGAGTTCTTGTTCAGTTATTGCATGAACATTTGAATTATTCTTTGAAATCCAAGCTAAAACAATCCTAAAATTCAACATTTTCACACTAATATTCATCCTCTTTGAAGATTTGTGTCAGATTTGCTAGTAAAGCCACGCTTTAGCTTTGGCCTATTCGATAAAAATTTTCCTTCTCCCATTTTCTTCCATTTGAATCATCTTCTTACTCTTCTTCTCGTTTTCTATAAAAAAAAATTTCTCCCATGCACATCCATGCATGATAGTTTTAATGAGTATTCATAGACCTTAGTAAATTTTCAAACTTAAATTTGAAGATAAATGAGTAGGATAGTGTAATTTCAACTAGTTCTTCAAATTTTCAACTTGGTCTTCACATTTTCAACTTCAATGTTTGAAGATACTAAAAGGGATCTAATAGATCTACAAACAACGAGTAGTAGATCTTCATCCAAGTCTTCACATCTTTAATATATTCTCCTCAGCCTTCAATGTGAGGTTGAAGATTATCTAGCTTTTGTGCATACCTCAACAATAAGGGTAAGCATTTAACCTTATGTTCTTCTTCTTTAGATCTTTACAACCTGATTTTTTAATTTTTTTAGTTACATTCCAAGAACAAGTTTTGTTTTCAAAAAGTGTTGATTGGTTTTCAAGTGTAAGAATCGTGTGTTTCTCCTTCTTTCTTTATGACTTTTGAATTTTATTTCAATAGCCTTATATTGATTTCAAGTTGGTTCTTCTTCTTCTTCTTCTTCTTCTTCTTCTTCTTCTATTATTTCCTTATCCTTAATTACAAATGGAGAAGAATATATCTTCACTTTTGTTCAATTTTCATCCAACATATATACTATCTTTCATCGATTAAGACTTTTCTTACCTTTCATCAAGATTGTAGTGAAATGCATCAATTATTCTTGTTAACATATTATAGAATTTATACTTGTTTATCTCACCTTTTTGAGTGTGATATTGTTTCAAGAACATAGTCATAACATCAAGATGATTTCAAGAGGTAAAATTTTAGCTAGAACATGGAGTGTGTGGAGTGTTTCTTGGAGTATTTTTTGGAAATGGGTGTGGAAGTTTCTATGAAGGTGATTTATGACACTCTTCAACAACTATTAGTAAGTGTCCATGATTATAATGCACAATTGCATCAACTTCCTTCCACTCAAAGCCAACTATAAATATCAGAATTAAGAGTATATGATAAAGAGACTTTACAACATATGAACAGTACCACTGAGGCGACAAATGGTTGAGTAGAACACATGGTTAGAAGGGAAATCCAAGCTAAAGATGGTCATCTAAATGCTAGGATGAAGTATGAAGAGGAAGATCATGAGAAATAATAAATATAGATAATTTTGTAAAAATGGGAGAATTAATCATCAATTCACTGGAGTAGCTCATCCATAGTGTAATTATAACACTCCCCCATTTAGAATTAAAATTTTTATAGTATAGTTATAGTGGATTCAATGATTTAAAGCACAATTGAGGAGGCAATATAAGCCATCGACAAAGGTACAATAATTCAAACACAAAGGTATAAAACTTGACATCCTAATTTATGGTTAATTGGATGTTGATATAGTTTTTGAATGGTTAAATGAAATTCACTACAAGAAAACCTATTTTTAATAACGACAATTTTCATTGCTAAAGATAGTAAGTCGTTGTGAAAAATATATATCGCAACAACAATTTTTTTTGCGGGTCGTTGCGGGTCATGGAGTTGCAAAAAAATAAAGCAACGACAAAGGTCGTTGCAAAAAAGAAATTAAACGCAACAAAAAATATCGTTACTAAATATATGTCATTGCAATATATCACTTGAACTAACTATGAATATTTATATATTGAACCGACTTTTGTCGGTGCGAAATACTAATCCTACTTCAGCAACATGTTATTTCATTGCAAACACCTATAATTAGCAACGACTTTTGTCATTGAAAAAAATTGGTCCTACTTTGGCAACAAATTACATCGTTGTGAAAACCTATAATTAGCAACAAATTTTATCGTTGCAAAATATTAATCTATTTCATTAACCGTTGTTCGACAACAACTGATATTGTTGCTAAAGCTAGTTATTGACAACAAAAGAAGCCATTGCAAAATAAATAGCAACAATATTTTTTGTTGTAAAAACACATTAATTGCAATGGATTATGTTGTTACAAAAAATTAAATGTACTTTAGCAACAATCTTTATTATTGTGGAAAATACATATTGCAACAACAAATTTATTACCAAAAATTGAACTTAAAACTTCAACAACAATCTTTGTCGTTACAAAAACATATAATTGTAACGACACAATAATCTATTTAAATATCATTGCAATAAATGACTTGTGAAACCTATAATCGATGTCCATATATAATATCATTTACACATTCCCTACTTAAATCAATATAAACAAAATATATACCAATAATTCTTAACATATATATCCTAAAATAATGTCAACAAGGAACCAATCACCAATTTCTATTCCCTAATTACACACATGTTCAATCTAAATAAAAATTATATTGTTTGTGAATAACCATCTTGCATATTAATCTTCAAAATAACAATTAGAATCATTCTTCCAAATTTCAACCACAGGTCCAATCTTCCATATTGGCAATCATGCATCCTTCATGGAAAAAATATATAGAAAAGTCATTAATGAGATAAAAAAAGTGATAAAAATGATATACATCTAACTGCTTAATACCTTGTCCGTTTACTAATGCTACCTAATAGCATTTGCTTTAATGACATTCTATAAATTGCTATCAGTATGACTGATATATGAAAACAAAAATCAGAACAAAGCACGTTTTCTTGTTTATGCTGCTACTTTTGTTAAAGGAATCCAAATCTAGTTTTCAGGGAGATACCATAAAAGTCTGTAAGATATTATTATCATTATTACCATTGCCGTATAGATATATATGTCACTACTCCCGTCTTATGTTTGCAATTGAAATGTTTCAAGTTTATATCTATAACATGCAAGAGTCAAAGCCTAACTATAGATACTATGCTACTTTAGCATATAATATAATATTAATCTTAATATGGATTCCATTCAATATGATGTGTAATTGTGATCAAATAATATATTAATTTTTATCATCCCTCCTCCAAGGAAAATACTAGTATCCAACCACCTAATGGTTTTGGATGATGCTAATCTTGGATTAATATCACAGGATAATCTAGTTTCATGCTTTTAGTATGTTACAAATTATGATATGTGTTGCTTGACTAACTTGACTTCACCCTCTTCTCATGTAGCATCGAGAATGAAATAGCTAAGGTAGTGGAATGAAACGGTGATAAAACTATCAAGTGATGAAGAAAAACATGTGATGGGTTTTGTCGTATTAGGGTCTAACTAGAATGAAATAGCTAAGATAGTGGAAATTGGCTAGGAACTACAATTTTATTTTGGTGAGGATAGGATATGAGTTGATTAATTGACCATAGTCTTCCTTGTATATTAATAATGATATTGAGTAGTTGTATATATATATATTAGATTATATATTGCTTTATATGACGTCTTTTGCATGTTTTTTTAGAGAAAGAGATAATAGAAAAAAGAGGAAATCCAGAGATAATAGCTCTTTTTAATATCTTTAAGAAATGTGTCATAAATCTTGAGGTACTAACTTGACTTCACCCTCTTTTGATGTAGCATCTGGAATGAAATAGCTAAGGTAGTGGAATGAAAAGGTAATAAAACTATTGAGTGATAAAGAAAAACATGTGATGGGTTTTTGTCGTATTAGGATCTAACTGGAATGAAATAGCTAAGGTAGTGGAAATTGGCTAGGAAACACAATTTTATTTTGTTGAGGATAGGCTAGGAGTTATTTAATTAACCATAGTCTTCCTTGTATATTAATAATGATATAAGTATCTGTATATATATATATATATATGTTTTCTTTTAGATTCTATATTGCTTTATACAACGTGTTTTGCATGTTTTTTTTTTGGAGAAAGAGGTAAGAGAACAAAGAGGAAATCCAGAGATAATTTTTTAATATCTTTAAGAAATGTGTCATAAATCCAGAGGTCAAAGGGTTTTATCTATTTCTATATAAGAAAACCTATATTTCTTTCTTGTTCTCTCTTACTACTTCCTATTGTTAGATTTGAGACAAACACCAATGTCTATTTACATTAATTTGTAATATTCAAGCTATAGGGGAAGTTAGTTTAGAAGATCTCCATATAAGTCCAGTGTTGGAATGTTTTTTTAATTTGTTCTATTTAGTTTATCACCATATTTGAATTAGTTATTGTATTTCAATATTCTAAATTGATGAAACTGAGTATCATACAGTTCCAATCTAGTGCAACTAGTATTTAGTACTTCATAATGATAACCAATTTATCACCATATTTGGATTAGTTGCTGCATTTTAATACTCTAATCTAATCACCACCTCTAGTGCAATGAATACATAATTTTCAACAAGACTTGTAACAAAACCAAAGTCTATAATAATATTCACATTTCATTAACTAGGGTATCCAAATTCCATATTAAAGGTAGAAGAAGATAGATTTTTGTAAGAAGACTTTACCTCCACTAAAGAGAAGGGACATTTCTGAAATTGGCAAATTGCTCCAAATTTTGTTGTTTAAAATCTTCCATTTCACATTGTTGCTGCTCTTTACAGCTTTCAAATTGCTTTTCTTGGCTTTCTTGGCTTTCCACTATTACTTTCTCCAACTCCTTGATTCTTTGATATTGTTGTTTAATTTTATCTTGTTACTTGTCCATTATTTGTTGTTTGTGTATTTGTTGTCTTCCTTTGGTAAAGGGATGTATTGTAGTCCATTTTCCACAAAAATATCCAGATCTAGCAGGTAACACCTCCAAAAGTATCTCCTCTCATTACTTGGTGTCACTTGATGTAGCAACTACATCCTTTAATTTTTCCTATACATAAAATATAAAAATAAATCAGCCATTTATATACTAACTATATAAATACAAGCATACATAATAAAATAATTTTATATCATTCATGTATCTCCTTTGATTGGTTGTTTGGCTACTCAAGCACCCCATCTTGATTCTTATGTGTATGTTGGGCAAGCCAAATTATATCAACCGAAGGCTACACATTATTGTTTTCTTTTGTCTAAAAAAATCAAAAAATCATTATTAATATGTAATTCACAATACTAGCTAGTATAAACTTAATGAGTTAACGCTTACCATTATATCTTCTGATTCTGCAAATGACAAGTTAGCGGTTGTGTGTGTAGACCTCTTGTTAGATTTATGATTTTTTGAATTTCTTTCGCTCATTTTCTACATGTTAAAAAATTTCAATGTTAACATATTGAATCAAGGTAAAAGCTAATTATGTACCTTGAATAAAGATACTACCTTAATTCATCAGAACCAAACCGTTTTACACAATACTCCCATTAATCCGGTGGTAAATCAAGAGGTGGATTCTACAAGCATTCTTCATTTGTTTGGCCACATTTATCACTCTTGTAATAGTAGAGCAAACGAGATTTCCACAATCTATATACAAGCTGCATAGTATCGATAACAAAAGCTTCCAACTTCAAATAACTTCCACCTCCCTGGATGTCAAATTTATCCTAATATAACACAATTAATTTATCATGATAATTAGACATACAAAAAGAACATTTACAAAACTTGATTATATATTTTCTTTCCTTATACTATCACCAGCCACCATGAATGCTACCTGCCAGTTGTTAACATTTAGTGGAGCCTTTGATCTCACTATACGAGCACACTCATTATTAAATGTTGAGCATTCTCTCCAATTGCTTGATCAATTTCATTTGGAATGTAAATGTTCAACTTCAATCATTTTCCTTTGAAATTTATGTCAACCACATAGGATTTATATTTTCCTCTTTGAGCTTTAGTTTTCCTGCTTGTAGCTAATGCCAAATGAAAATAAGAAACAAACATTTAATTAAATATTTGAAATATAATTACATAACAAACTAGTAGTCTCACATTTACTACATAAATACAAAAAAGTAATTTGTGTAGGAATATATTATTAAAAATACATACCTTCACCATTTTCAGTAGTTGCATTAGTTGCGGAGTGTGCTAGATGTGGCCACTTCCCCTTCTTTATTGCTCATCATTTTCAATTTCAACATTCACAAAGTTATTTCAAGGTATTTTCTCAATCTCACATTGATCAACAACTTCATTGACGTTTAACGACATAGAAACTCTCCTAATAAAATTGTTCAGTCTCTTCCTCTTAACAATTTGGAGATTCGTATCTACATTGAAATATAACTCATAAGTAAATGATGTATATAGGATTTGAGTATCAAAATATAACTTACCTTTACTCCTTTGTAAATTATGTCTTTCAGATTCATTATCGCTAAAATCATGGTGATCCAAGTGCATATTTGGGGAACCAGTTTCAATCAAATTTGATGATCTTATGCTGCACCTATTCACCAACTCTCCTTATCCAACTATATGGTTTTATTATAATTAGAAGGTAAATTGAAAAAGTAAACAATAGAGTACAAACATTATTTTATTATAAAATATGTTGCACTGAATACACTAAAATATGATTGTAATAAAGTACCCGGTTATATGATTGTAATAACAAAGTTGAGGATTAATGTATGTACTAAATGCTAATAGTGTCAATGATGTTGATTAAACACAAAAATGAACCTAAAATTAACTAACCAAACAAGTAACCATTTAGCTAAGATATATCACTATCAAAATGAGGATAAAATTATATATCTATTTACCTCTTTCATTTGTATAAAGACTGCTTCCACTAGTATGTCATCCTCTTATCATACCCAACTCTTCTGGTCCTTTTCATCATTAAACATAATTAAATTTAATAAAATTCATTAAAAAATTAATAAGATAAGATTAGATTGTAGAATAAATTTAATTACCTTCATCACCCATCATATTAACATCTTCTACATGTTGAGGTTGAAATGTAGTAGATTGGGGTACCTGTTGAACAAAATCTAAAGTTCTCCACCAATTAGTCTATACATTATGATTAATTTTAGTGTTAATTAATACAAATTTATGAAAATAAATTAAGAAGATTAAATAACATGATATCTAAAAATCTATTTACCTCTTTCGGTGGTACGACATTGACTACTTCTACCGTTATATCCTCCCCTTGTCCTCCTTAACTCTCCTGGTCGAACTAAAGTTTTTTTTATCATCATAATCAATAAATGTAAATAAAAAATAAATATTGAATAAGAAATGATTGCTGAACTAATTTAATTACCTTCATCACCCGTCATATTACCAGCTTCTACATGTCCAATTACCTTCACCACCCTATTATTTGCTCCTCTACACTGCACCAGACATAGACTTGAAGGTTGAAAATACAAGCTTCATTGTCTAATAGTTTCTAAACTATGTGAAAAAATGTGGAATATACCAAATCATGAAATATACAAGAACACATCCAACTCACTAAATATAAAAAGTTCAATGCATTCTAGTACATGAAATATTTAATTTCTAACAAATTAAGGAAAATATAAAAAAGAAAAGAAAAGAAAAACAACTTACGACTAAATAAAATAAGTGATTCATCATTCGAAATCACTAGAATGTAGCTTGTATTTTTCACTTGAACCCTTAAAAACTTCAATTTCATCATCACCATCAATAAAGTCATCATCTAACTTCCTTCATCTCTTCTCCTTTGAAATCGTAACCAACTTCACCGCATTTGCTTCCCCTTCCACAACAAAAGTATCTGTAGCTAATGAATTGACAAAAAAATTATCAACTTCACCTTCACCTACAATATGTGATTGAACATTCACCTCCTCTTGCTAATATGTATCTATATCCATACTTTCTCCGTTACTCTCTTAGTTGGGCATATCATAAAGATCTTTGGGCTAGGTCTTTATAACATATTTCCAGTCAGGATATTTTGGATCTTGTATATAGAATACTTGCTCCACTTGTGACTCCAAAATAAATAGCTCATTTTTTTTTTCAATGACCTTGTCTTATTTACACTAATCATCCCATATTCATCTATCTTTTAGCCCCTACCATGATGCACATCAAACCAATGACATTTGAAAACGTACACATGATTTGTACCTGCATATTACAATAGAAATACATCTTTCAACACACCTTAATATTCCTTATTGGAAATTTGATAATCTCCCTTCACCGTAACTCCACTATTTTGAGTTTTTCTATTATCACATCAATCATCTGTATGAAATCGAAAACCTTTTACTATATGCCTAGACTAATGCCTTGCAAGCCTAGATGGATAACAAACTAAATTGTATACATCATCATCGATTTGTCCTTCTTTATGTAGTTTACGCACCTATATATATATATATATATATATATACATATAAGAGATATCAATATTCAAAATAAAAAGAAAGTTAAGGTAATCATTTTATCAAATCACATACATGATGATGTATCCATTTTAAAAATTGTGACTTATGCCTTTGCTCTACTTGTCCAGGGTTTTCTCTTTCTAGCTCCATCTTTTACTCCTTTTTAAAGAAATACAATAAGATATGCAAGTAATCTAACCAAATATGCAATAAATTGAGAAAATTTAGAGTGTACTTTATGAACTTTACAGGCTCATCACAATTCTGAAGAACATATAAATACACTTGTTCACATTCCTCGAAAGTCAAATGGTGTGGCACACCCTGTCCTATTAGTCGACCAAGTGGTAAAAATATCTCAAGTTTACTTCTCATATATCCCTTATTATCATCATCATTACGGTATTTGTGATTGAATTTTGTATCAATGTCATCCATACATCTTGAGCAGAGAGTTAAACATTCATCTACAAGGTAACCTTCGAGTGAAGAAGTGTGCAAGATATATAGATGACATTGATACAAATTTTTTGCTTAAGGCATGCTCTATTCCGAATATACTTCTTTAAGGTACGCAAGTACCTGATAACAAGTAATTCTCACCATGAATAATTTCAATTACATGTGAAATGAAATAAAAATTATTAAATTTTTATGTGTACCTTTCAATAGGATATATCCATCGATATCTAACTGGTCCTGCAATTTTTGCCTCTGCTGCTAAATGTACTACTAGATGGACCATGGCATCAAAGAATGCCGGAGGGAAAACCATTTCAAGCTTACATAATGTGTAGGGGATGTGTCTTTCTAAGATATCAAGCTCTTCTAAGCATATACTTTTAGAACAAATGTTCCAAAAGAATAGACTAAGCTCAATTAAAGGTTCACATACATGTCTTGGTAAGAAATTATGAATTATAATAGGAAGATGCTGCTCAATAAACACATGAAGGTCATGGCTTTTCATGCATGAAATCTTTCTCCCATTATCTTTAACACATCTAGAAATTTTGGACAAGTATCCATTTGGAGATTTCAAGTGAGCAAACATCTCACAAACTGTAGCTTTAGCATTAAAATTCAAATTATAGCATGCTATTGGAACATGTACTTTATCACCATTTAATACAGGGTATAAATCATCCCTAATACCCATGTTCACCAAATCAATTCAAGCCTTTATGGTGTCCTTTGTTTTATCTTTAATGTTCATTATAGTACCCAAAATATTATCAGAGACATTCTTTTCAAAAACTATGCTTTTTTTTTCCAACTATACAAACTATTAAAGGCATCAACTTTTCTTTTTCTTCCACCAAACAGCTTGCCTAATGTTTCATGCTAGAATCGGCTATAGTGTGCAAGTACAACATCACTAGTCAAAGGAGTAGGTGCACTCCTTTTTTCTTTTGTGTTATAAAAAGAATTAACATCCTTTCTCTACCTATGATTCTATTATAACCAACGACAATGTCCCATGTAACCTCCCTTATTCATTAGTGAAGTGTGTCTTGTGTCTTTATGGCAACAACGAAAAGAAAAGTGGCATTTTTTTGATCAACCAGTCAAATAAGCATATGCTAGAAAGTCATTGATGGTCCACAATATAGCTTCATGCATCACAAAATTTGTCTTAGAGTGGGTATCATATGTTTCAATACTTTCTACCAAAGTTCCTTCAATTCTTCAATAAGTGGATGAAGATACACATCTATATCTCTTCCAGGAGATGAAGGTCCTTCTTGGAGTAGAGTTAGGATGAATGAATGAGCTTTCATAAATATCCAAGGAGGAAGATTGTAAGGAATAAGAACAATGGGGCCAATACTATATTGTGAGTCTTTAAAAGGTTGAAATCCGTCACAAGCTAATGCAAGTCTAACATTTCGGGCATCATCACTGTAGGAGTTGCACTCATCATTGAATGATTTCTAAGCAAATGAATCAGCAGGATGCCTCATTATCCCATCTTCTACCCTCTTTTCTTTGTGCCACCACATATCTTTAGCCATCTTTCTCAACGTATATAGCCTTTGTAACATGGACTTCAATGGAAAATATTGAAGAACTTTGTGGGGTACTTTTGTCCCTTTATAAGAGCCTTTTTCATCTTTCTTCCACCTATATAGACCACAGGTGGAGCACTCATTCAAATGCTTATTCTCTCACCAGTAAAGGATACAATCATTGTTACATGCATCAATCTTAACAGACTCAAGGCCCAAGTCCGCAATGCATTTCTTAGGCTCATAACATGAATCAGGAAGTGATGTTCCCCAATATTGAGCATGTAACTTAAGTAGGCTATCAAAAGACGAATCACTCCAATCATTAAGAACCTTTAAGTATAGCAACTTCACAATATATGATAAATTTGACATTGTTGTGCCATTTGTTGTCAATGGCTCTTGATATTCTTTTAAGAGTCGATAGAGTTTTTCTGCCCCACCAATAGGTTCTTTAGATATGTCATCCCCATTATGAATGTGAGTACCATCCCCAAATTGAAGCCAGCAACAACACAAGCATCTTCTAACATGTTAACTTCACTATCAACATCATTTGCTTCACTGTCAAAATATTCTATTGTTTCACCATGAAACTCCCAAATAGTATAGTTCTCATATACTCCCCAATTAAGGAAACAAATCTCACTTCACTTCGTTGCTTAAAGATTATATTGTGACAACTATCACAAGGAAATCGAATTGTGATAGTATCTTTATCCTCATTTCTAATGTTACATAGAGAAAGATTCAAAAAACCATTAACACCATCTACATATTCATGACATGAAAGATTCTTTAGTTTCATCCATTCCTTGTTCAAATCCATTTCCTATTTTGAAATAACAATATAGTTAATAAAAATCTGTAACAATAAGCAACATTTTTTATATATACTCTCAAGAAATATTTTAAAAGTACTAATAGGGGATAATCCAGAAAATCATAATTGTATTATCGAATATCATAGCAATTGAAATAGATAATATTTTTTAATGTGTCATTGCATATTTGATAAATGGAATAAACAAGAGAATACTATTTGATGCATACCTGATACCTAAAAAAAAAGATAATAGTTCCTCTAACTAGGATGGCCAAACCTCACTATTTCAGCCAATAAACCTGTTGAAAATAAACAAGTTCAAAAAAAGCATTGTGTGCCTAAGAAGAAATTAATCAAACTAGTAATGGTTTTAACTGGTACAAGAGGTAATAACAGAAACAAGAAAGAAAAATTTCTCACTAAGGAGTGACTACAGAGATGGTTTTAAATTTATTATGACTAAACATATAAAAAAACGTTTTCTCTACCAAAGCATAATCCATATATAATTGATATAATGAGACATAGGAACCACATATATAACAACAAACTACTCATTTTCTCTACCAAAACAAAATATTTATAGAACCATAAAATAAACTTTGATTCCTATATGTAATAACATACCAGACTAAATACATTCTTATATGTCAGCGCTATGAATAACCCATCAAAGAGCCTAACTTAAATTGTTCCACTTATCGTACAACCTTAAATATAAAGGTAGGCAGCATTTGTAGGTGTGACTTTGCGACTTCTTTGCCATGACTAATTTCTTAGCGATGACTGACTTCTTGGCCATTTAGAAAATGTGGATATCATTACCACTTTAATCAAGAGGTTCTATAACACCCTCATACCCTAGAAATTGAAAACGTTTTTCAAGATAGTCTAAATTAAAGGTTCAAATTGTGAAAAAGGCCCTAAAAATACACCCTCATACCCTACAATACATTTTCAAGGTTGTATCACTTGTATATTAGTTAGGAATGTTAGCTATGTTATGTGCTCCTACCTAGGTTCAATGAACGTGACAAAAAAATGTGAAGTATTTTACAAAATATGAAAATTAACCAAAAAAAAAACCTCAATTTAGAGGCCAAAATGGCCTTTCTTGGGCTCCTAGATTACCCAAACTAGCTATTCCATTTCTCCATGTCATAGATCTCGAAAAATACCCAAAATAGCCTCCTAGATGACCTAAATCCAAGGTCCTATGAAAGCGTTATGGGCCTCCAAAGTTCATTGTATACATTAGTTTTCTTATTAAATTTTATTACTTAGGGCCAACTCTATTATTCATGACATATAAGTAATAATGTCTTCTCTTTTTTTATTGCTTACTAATTTTTTAAATGGTGTTGATAATGGTGATTTTATTGCTTATAAAGATAATGAGGTATCCTCAAATGTTTAATTCTATATAGCTCATCCATGGGTCTAAAAATATGTTGTATTTATGATCCATAGTACCTAAATTTATTTCCCAAAGAGGCATTCATATTAAAGAAGAAGAGTTCGAGTATGATGCCATTATTCAACAAGAATGTTGAATCTATAGTCTCCATACAAAAAAATACCACCAAAATAGCAGGACAAAAATGTGTCTACAAAGTCCAAAAGTCTTCTGAGGATAGGGTAAGTGGGTAACTAACTCTAATGACCTGCAGTCCCCAAGAAAAGGGGTAAGGAGAGAACCATATCCTGCTCATGGAGAGGCAGGCAAAAGCATTAATGTGGAACTTTGCTCATAGAGATCATAGAAATAAAAATATGACTAAGGATAGAGACATAGAAAGGTACAAAAATAAGGGCAAGGAGACATTATTTTATGCTAACCTTGTCTAGGTACATAACCTAAATAAATCATAAATAAACAAACAAACAAACTGATACAAAGAAACAAACAAAAGCAATTTCGTAACTGATTGACTAAGTGTCCCTCAAAATATCATTTTAATAAAACAGTTGGGATGTCAGGTTGTGTCTTGATTGATAGAGTCATCAACATATCTGGTTCAGGAAGGATTTGGAGATAGATTGGTTCTTACCAATAAGGATCCATAAGACTAAGTTATAATAACATGTTACATGTTATAGGCATGTGATTAGTATCTGTTTAAATCATATTGACAGTGACATCACAGAATTAGAAGCATAGAGGACAATGCTGAAATAATGCTTCAAAAACTAAGTATGACATCAACTCAGCAAATTATCACCCATCCCTTACTAGGTATGACATTAACTCAGCAAAATGGCTATATTCCTTACTAAGTATAACATCAGCTCGGCAAAATGGCTATATTCCTTACTAAGTATAACATCAACTTGGCTATATTCCTTACTAAGTATGACATCAACTCACCAAAATGGCTATATTTCATAAACTCTGATTAAATTGAATGAATATAGAACAAACATTATTCCTCATGCAAAAAAAAAAACATACATGCACACAATAACAACACACAGATATAATCCAATGTATTGACAATGTATTGCCTCTAGTCTAAATTAGAAGATATAATCAAGTTCGGTAGAATAGAGTGCAGAAACACCAATTCACAGATATTCATAGATATACACAGATATCACTTTTCACACAACAAGATAATAGTTCAAAAATACCAATACATATATATATACACAGATATACACATAGAAGATATCTTCAAGTTTTGCAGAATATAGAGAAGTAGAGTCAAACTCACCTTAGCTTAGCAGCTTGTAACAACTTAGTGAAATACCAATCTTGTTGTGCTCACATAACAATTCAATACTTTCCTTGAACACCAATTTGTGTAAAGATCAAAGTAATAGACATGGCTAGTTTAGAAGGTGAAATGAACCAATATTGCAGATGAAATAAATATGAAAAGTAGAGTCAAACTCACCTTAGCTTAGCAGCTTGTAACAACTTAGTGAAATACCAATCTTGTTGTGCTCACATAACAATTCAATACTTTCCTTGAACACCAATTTGTGTAAAGATCAAAGTAATAGACATGGCTAGTTTAGAAGGTGAAATGAACCAATATTGTAGATGAAATAAATATGAAAAGTAGAGCTTGAATACAGTAAAATATCTAGCATCTAACAACAAAAGAAAAAAAGGAATGATATGGTTAGGAGGATATGGTCAAGATTAAGGAAGTTATAAATTATGCATTAAAGTAGCATCAAACTAGGTTGCTAGTACCATAATTACACACTCCTAAATAACCTAAACAACCTAAACAACCTGAACAACGTGAACAAACAAAGGCATTAAAAAACAAAGGCAAATGATGAGATTATAAATGCCTAAAAATCAATGCTGATAGACACTGTGGGTTTTCGCACTAAAGTATCTGGACAAGGTGAAAATAATTAGAGATAAAATCATTATATGTTCAGTTCAGGTTTACATACTACAACATTCAAAAATAAATTAGCCAACACACTACAAAATATAGACATTTAATAAAGAATTTAAGAAAAAAAATTAATAAACAGGTAAAAAGGTAAGAAAAAATGATAGGAGATTAAAACTAAAAGAAATGACATCTCATGCAGTGGATTTTAAACTAGGCCGATTAAGCCAACCAATATAGGAAGAATAACAACTCCACAGTTGGGACAAGAATGATTGTAAAAATTAGCCACAGAAATAATGTAGTTGATTAAAGAACCGGTACAATAACAACAATGAATGAGCGGTTATGTTCATATATTTCATGAAACTGTTCATGGTCTCTAGTCTGCTAATAAAAAGAATGCATAACAGGAGATCAAAACTATAATAAATGGCTTCTAATACAACATATTGAAGAAATAGGCCAACTAAGCCCACCAATACAAATAAAATAACAACTCTACAGTTTGGACATGGAGGTTTGTAAAAATTAGCCACAAAACAGGAAGCCCTCTGGTAAAATGACAAAAAATGATGATCAGTTATGTTTATATATTTCATGAAACCATTCATGGTATTTGATATATCACCAAGAAGCCAGTAAGAATAATAGAAACAAAAATTTTAACAATAACAAATAATATGTCGGCAAATGATAGCAGTGACTATTTTAACACCCTCATGAAAAATAAAGGGAGAGTGAAAGTCATGACTTCTCTTACTCAGTAGAGGAATGAAGATGCTTCTCTTCCTCATAAATGAAACTCATATATAGCGATGATAGGTACTTCTTACTCGGCTAAAGTATCTGAACAAGGTGAAAATAATTAGAGATAAAATCTTAGAAATTGAAGATTAATTTATTGAATTGAAGAGTTTTGCAAAATAATTACCCATCGTAGAGAATTAATTAGGGCTTAGAGGTGGTATGATATGCTATCTACTAAAGCTGGTGTAATACCTGGTGGTGGTAGCAATCGATGAAGGTAGCACACAAACAGAGATCTTACGAGAATGTTGGGTCTAGTTTGTGCTTTCTTCCTCTATGGTTGGTGATGGCAGGGTAGCCTGAATATAGAGCACAAAGGGAGGGAGATATGTAGTAAATTTTAGAACTCGTGCCTAATACCTATATAGTAAGTATTCGCAGACTATCAGCTATAATTTTTTTACAATGAAAAAATATAATTGTTGCTATAAAAGTATGAAGTAAGTGCTGTAAATTTTTATATCAATTTCTTTCTTTTATTTTTTACTTATTACAAAAACAAGTCATTGTAGTAGAATAATACATAAATTTGCAATAAAAAAATCGTTGCCATAGAATATTTAAATGTTTTTCCATGATAATATATCGTTGCAAATATTAAATTGTGTATATTGCAACGAGATTTGTCTTTGCAAAAAAATTTCTTCAATTTATAAGCAAAACATATATATATATAGGTTAATTATTTTTAACAACACCAACAAATTGTCATTGCCATAAATCATTTTGTGAAACAAGAATATATTATCGTTGCAAAAAAAAACTATTGCTTAAAATTTTTTTATATTAATTTTTTATTTTATTTTTACTTATTGCAACAACAATTCCTTGCAATAGAATACGCTATAAATTTTTAACAAAAATATTGTTGCCATAGCTTAATTAAGTGTTTTGTTACGACAATATATAGTTAGAAATAATTCATTAGATATTGCAACAAAAAGTTATCGTTGCAAAAATTAAGTTGGGTATATTGAAATGAGATTTGTCGTTGCAAAAACTTTTTCGTCAATTTATACCCAATACATAAATAGGTTAATTATTTTATTCAACAAATTTTAGCAACGCCAATAAATTGTCGTTGCCATAAATCATTTTTTGCAACGAGAATATATTATCGTTGAAAAAACATTGTTGCTAAAAATAAGTTTTCTTGTAGTTATTGAATTAATATTTGAATTTAGGTAGTATGATGATAAGCATAAATATAAATTATCAACTCTCAAATTAAAAAAATTTTCTAGGGTTTGGTATGAGAATCTTAAGAAGCCTCATGATAAGCAAGATACAAGTAAGCCAAGTCTTAGGAAAAGTTAAGGAAACACATAACAAAAGTGTTTATCCCTAATGATTATGAGAAAGATATGCATATCAAATTGACTACTCTTATGCAAGGGCTTCTTAGTATAGTAGAATACACTACAAAATTTGAAAGGCTAGCACTCTTATGTCATATGCAAGGAAGAAAAGAACTTAAGCGTTCTATTTACTTAGGTAGCCTTAACAACTTAATTAAGGAAAAAGTTGAAAGGTTTTCCTATGATTCTCTAAAGGATTTGATTAAACTAGCCTTAAAATATGAAAATCAAACTAATTCTACCAAATCTTAGCAACATACAAGTGCTCTAACTTCTACAAGGAAAAAAAATAATTCTAATGCATCAACATAAAAAATTAGGATACATAACTTATAAGCAAAGGATAATATAAGTAACCCTAACTGAGATGATAAAGGTAAAAATACATTTAATGAAATGTACACTAAAAAATGCTTCAAATTTAAAGGCTATGGTCATTTTTAGGGAATTTAATAATCCCATGGTCTTGACCTTGAGTGAAATTAAAAATATGGATCAATGTGTTGTTAATGATGATGACTTAGAAACTGAATCAAATGATGATGTATTAAATATATATGAGGAAGATGGAAATACTTATTTCATATTATAGAGGGAATTACAAATATAAGCTAAGTGGTTACCATCATAAATGGATATCATTTTTAAAACTAAGTGTAGAATTTGAAGGATCATCATAAATAGTGGTTCTTGTACAAATGTTGCATGTGAGAAAATGGTCAAACAATTAGGACTAGTGACTACCATAAATCCTTAACCATATTCCTTAAAATTTATTAATAAGGAAAAAGGAGTTAAGGTGACTAAAAAAATACTATTTATTTTTTTTACATTAGTGATAACAATGATGAGGTGTTGCGTGTTGTTTTACTTATGGATACATGTAGTGTTCTACTTGGTAGACCATGGTAATATGATCATAATGAAACTTATGATGGTGTAACTAATGAATATTTGGTATTAAAAGATAAAAAGAAGTATAAGTCGAAACCCTCTCAATGTGATTGTGTATCATTACCTGAGGTTAAAAAGAGTTTATTTTATATTAAAGGGAAATGATTAATTGTATTGAAGAAAAGGGTGTTTATTATGCCTTGGTAGCTAAATCATCTTAGTTTTTTTGGGGGTAATTCTAATAATTATAATCTTAATAGTTTTCTTGATGAATATAGTGATGTATTTCCAAATGATTTACCTCCTATACTACCACCTATTTGGGGTATAGAGGACACTATCGATTTGATTTTGGGGATACCTTTACCTAATAGATGAGCTTACAGATGTAATCTAAACGAGGATAAGGAATTACAAATGCAAATCTATGAGCTAGTAAATAAGGCTTTTGTGACAGAGAGCATAAGTCTCTGTTTTCTACATGCCTTACTAGTTTTTAAAAAGGATAGCACTTGGCACATGTGAATAGATTTGAGAGAAGTGAATAATATAACTATCAAATATTATTTTATGATACAAAGATTAGATGACATGCTTGATGAGTTATAAAGAACATGAATATTTTTTAAGATATGAAGTGTTTACCATTAAATGCATATTTGGGAAGGAGATGAATGGAAAACAACATTTAAAACTAAATACAATTGCTATTAATGGGTTGTTATGCCTTTGGCGTTGTGCAATACACCTAGTTCTTTTATGAGACCTATGAATGAAATTATTCTTCCTTTCCTACGATACTTCATTGTAGTTTATTTTTAAGATACACTTGTATATAAAAAAAGTGAACATTATCATCTTCTACATTTAACAAAATTATTATATAAACTCATGGAAACTAAACTATATGAAAAATGAAAAAGTGTGATTTTATGCTTTCAAGTATAGTTTTCCTTAGCTATATTATTAGTGCTAAGGGTATTAAAGTTTATCCTATTAAAATACAAGTGATTCAAGAGTGGCCTATCCTAAGGACATAAATCAAGTAAGAAGTTTTCATGGGTTCTCTTGTTTCTATAGGAGATTTATTAATAATTTCTCAACTATAGTTGCACCTATTACTCAACTCATGAAGAAAGGAGACTTTAATCATAGAAAATAAGCCACTAAAGCTTTTGATACTCCAAAGATAAACTGTGCAATGCTCTTGTATTATCTATTTCTAAGTTTAATATACTTTTTGAGGTAACTTGTGATGCAAGTGGGATAGGTATTGGAGGAGTTCGTTTGCAAATAAAGAAGCCTATAATATACTTTAGAAAAAAAATAAATGGTGCTAGATTAAATTATTATACGTATGAAAAAGAATTCCTTGCCATTATATGAAGTCTATAGATATAGAGTCAATATATAAGGCCTAAACTCTTTGTTTTACAGTTTGATCATGATAGTTTAAAATGTATACATGGTAAAAGGAAAGTGATTCCTAGACATGCAAAGTGGGTAAGCTTTCTACAAACCTTCGTGTTCTCTGTTAAACACTTAGATGGTAAGAAAAATATAGTGGCCCATGCTCTTTCATAGAGATCTGCCTTACTTATCATGCTAGATGCAAAATTATTATGATTTGAGATATTAAAAGTGATATATCCTAATGATGAAGTATGTTAATTGTGTAAAGACATTGGAAGTCATGGAAATTATAATATACATGATGGTTTTCTGTTAAAGCTTAATAAACTTTGTGTACCAAGATCAAGTATTAGAGATTTAATTATCATGGAGGTACATAACTAATCAATTACTTGGCATTTTGGTTTTGAAAAAATTTATAAATATTACAATAGAATTTCTATTGGACCTTATTTATATGGTTTACCTCCGATTATAGTTCTTAGATAAAAAATTTAAAAATTCATATTGCTCAAAGGGGAAAAATAAACATTGAATGCTCACAAATTAATTGCTCCAGCAGAACCAGCTAATTGATTGTACAACTAATTAATTGCCACTCCAAACCAATTGATTGATTATGCTTAGATTAAAAAAGAAAAGTTACTGCAATGCAAACTAGTCGATTATTATATTTAAAATAGTCAATCAGTTACATATAATACATAGTTGGTCTTATGAACATATATAAACGGTGACACGGTATAGTAAGAATAGTTGATGTGTTTGTGTCACTAGTTTATCTATATTTTCAAACCGATCAATTTATTTGTTAAAACTAGCTGATGAGTTTAAACAGTGGCAAAGGGGTTTCTACAGGAATGAAGCCTATGGACTAGTTGGTCATAGCAGTCAATTAGTTTCCTTAAATTAGTCCATATGGGTTTAACAAATTTCATGCTTCGATTAAACGAAACTAGGTGATCGGTTATGAGACGTATCAACTAGTTCTACCTAGAGCCAACCCATTTATTTTTATAACATTTTTGAAGAGTTTTAAAATAAATATCCAACATGACATCATATTAGAGCCAACCCATATGGGTTTAACAAATTTCATGCTTCGATTAAACGAAACTAGGTGATCGGTTATGAGACTTATCAACTAGTTCTAACTAGAGCCAACCCATTTATTTTTATAACATTTTTGAAGAGTTTTAAAATAAATATCCAACATGAATTCTTAAAAAATGAATTCAAATAAAGTGTTTGTGTGGCCATAGTAGGCACACAATTTAAACCCTCTTGTTGTCTATCGTAGCACTGGTAAATAAGGGTATCGTTCTAAATCGGGGATTGAGAGAGTTCACCTCTATTTAATTAGCTTAAACTAAACATAAAAATAATAACACTAAATAATGAAAAATAAATAAATAAGAAAAATAATAATGGGGGATAATAAAAGTAACAAAATAATAAAAGGAATAAATAAAATAAAATAAAATAATAATAATAAAAATAATAAAAGTAACGGGAAACTGCATATATAAGGAATATGTTAGGAAAATAAAAATCCACTACTAGAATAGGTCAAACTATAACATTAATTTCTAAGTCATATTTTAATCATGAGAATGAGATCGACCAAGTTGTACACATAAAGCAGGTCCATACACCTTATATTACTTCCGTTAATTAATTAATACCACAAAATGCCAATATTAACCCTATTAAATACTAGCAGTATAGCAGCAACAAGCGGCTCCTATATTTAACTAGATTTAATGCATTAAGTATAATTGGAAGGCTGTCAATCTAAGCACCAAAACTAGTACACAAAGCATGTCTAGCTGTATTTCCTTTCCTTGACCCATACGTATCTAAACGTTTTACTACTGCGGTTAGAATCACAAAACTATTAGGTGAATTGTTATCTAACCTAACTGTAATTTATACATATAAATTCTAGTATATTTAGATGGGCACTTAGCAGGCAAATAATCCTACATATTGTCACTTATAAGGAAACTAGAACAAGGCATGCACCAAATAAATTATACTTGATAGAATTATATAAATATAAACGATAGCAATTAAAATAGAAACAAGGAAAAATCTCATGAAACAAAGAAAACAATTATATCTCAAACCGTAATCCAGGGTTTCAATTTATTCCCTAACAACAAATAATCAGCCAGCCATAATTATAGAATTAATTACACATAAATATATATCTAAAATATAAATTAAAAATAAGAGAAAGAAATAACTGAAATTAATTTTGAATATAAGATCAAGAATTTATTTAGATAAAAATTAATTTTATCTGAAATAAATTCTACATGTATAAATTCTTCTCTAATTTTCTTCCTTCTCCGTTGTCTTGATTTCTGTGCAAAATTCTTTTTCTTTTTCTTTTTCTGGCTGATGGAGGATGTTGCTGCTATGCTGCCGCGCCTCGAAGTCCATACGGCAGCTTTCTTCTCTGTATTCGAGCCTCTTTCTCTCCTTTGACGTGCGAGCCTCTGAAGGCTCTCCCGCCTCACCGCACACTTTTTCTCTACGGCTCTACCGTGCACTCTCCTCCTCCTTACTGCTGCACTGTTCTATTTATTGCGTGTGTTGTCCTTCTATTTCTTTTCTTTCTTGATTCGTGCCTCCTGCTTTCTGTGCCACGTCAGCCTTGCAGCTGACTCTTTTTTTTTGTGTGCCGAGACTTGTTTGGCTTCGTTTGGTTTACTCATCGTTCCCTGGCCTTTGGGCCTTCGGCCTTCGGTCGTTGGTCCAATGGTCGAAATCTTTTTTTATTATTTAAAAATAAAACCTACAACATAAAATTCAATAAATATCAATAAATAATATTTTAATCTAAATCTACTTAATTTATATCATTTTAGCTTAAATAATAATATTTATGCAATTATTACCACTTAAGCATAAAATCATAATTATTCACCTATATTAGGTAAAGAAAATACTAAAAACTAAGATTATAAGGGTATAAAATGTGTCAAAATATGAACTTATCACACCCCCACACTTATCTTCTTGCTTGTCCTCAAGCAAGTTATTATTCTAAATAAATAAAATTAAAATTAAATTAACTAGCCACTTTCGTAGGTCTCACGATTGCACTTAGCATGTGCAATAAGTTCTTTAAACCCCTAGGTCACCTATCAAGGACGAGTAAGGTCTCGTGAGGGTTTCGCAGATGATATACCCAAAAAATCACACACAATAATAAAATAAAACCATACCTAACAACCTTAACTATTTTTGTCTCATAATCTTTTACTTCCATACGTCAAGATTAGCAATCGACTAAGATTCAGCATTGAGAGATTTAAAGAATCAATTTCAACATATGGTTCACACATAAACATGACAGGTATGAACAGATCAATATTATGGATGAAGATCTACCATGCCTTAGTCACATCAAGATTCATCCTCACTATGGATACCCTCGATTTTTTTTTCTCTTAGATTGATGGCTAAAAATATATAAAAGCACTCATGCATGTGAGATAAGATGATAAAGATAACAAATGACTCACATATATCAACAAAGAAGGCTCATGTCCTTGTGGATAAAACCTCATGAAATATATCAAATAATCGCCAAATGGACCGAACTATATGCTTAACTCTTGTGACTAATCTCCATCAGATCAAAGGCTGCTCATCTTGAGAATCAAATAGGACTCAATTATTGGTTGTAATGGGGTTTAAGGTAAGGAAGGATATGGAGTATTTTAGGAGTGTGGTGCTAAAAGGGTCAAGAGCTAGTGGAATTCTAGTAATTAGATGAAATGTAAGCTTAAATCCACATCAATGATATATCTCTCCAACTTAACACCAAAATAGAACATGAATATAATTTTATCACATCACCTCCATAACTCCCTCTCTTCCTTATATCCTAACATTTTTTTCTTCTTTTTTGACAATTTTCATTTTTTTTCAAATTTTTTTCACTATTTTTTATTTTATTTTTTTTCTCCACCAAACATAACCAATCCCCTTTCTTAGAATAAATACATATATTTCTTTCACATACACACATACACAACCACTCTTTATATCTATAATGATTTGATTTCCTTCCACTAGCATTAAGCAAAGGTAAGGACATTAAGGCCCAAAGGTTATTCAATGTGGCTAATGAAGAAAAATGTGTATTCCTTGTATAGGCTCAAAGGTTTTCTATGGGATGTACATGATGGATACACAAATTAGGTTAAGCTATTTGGTCATGTGATAGAAAAATCCTAAGCTGCCTTTATCATTTTCTCAATTAGAGCATGTTTTGACTATAAGCTTCGACTAGCACAAGAGTAAGTTCTAGTAATCTCTATAGTCCATTACAAGATCTATGGTAAATAATTTGATCAAAGAAATTAAACATATATGAGTTTGACAAAGAAAAATTTTGAAGCTAAGAAAAGTAGATGATTTTGTATAAATTCACTCAGAAAAAGAAGGTACATATAGTTCAAAAGCTCACTGAGAAATGTGATGAATCTTAAAATGCCATTTCGGTGGTTAGACAATCATACATATTCTTTCTCCATTCACATTTAGACACATAGATATGTGTTCCCTATATCGAAATTAACACAAAAAAAATCTCCACTTACTTTATCTCAATTTCATGATCCTCTATTGGTTAGATTTCAAAGATATATTTCTCATTGACTAATTAAGGGTTCCTATGACTCTAAAAACACTAGAAACTCTAAAAAAATCTAAACAATTTTTTTTTCAAAAATATATTTTTTTCAGCATACATAAAACACACTCACCCCACACTTAAATCACACATTGTCCTCAATGTGTAAACAGCTAAGGAAGCATGAAATTTAATGTATGGAGAAAACAAAATAAATAAATAAAGAAATAAATAACTAAAGGATAGAAAACTCCCTTATGATATTGGGTTGCCTCCTAAGTAGCGCTTTTTTTATGTCTTCAGCCTGACATAATCTCAATTTACTCATTTAAGGTGGGTACGTGAAATGCCTCGAAAATTTCTAATTATATAAACTACATTTAAAGGATATTTATTATAAGAATTATTTAAATAAATTATTTTCTTATTGAATTAATTAGGGCTATTTAAGAAGAAAATAATAAATAATTTTTACTTGAAAAGTTTTGGGTATTTTAGCTAATTAAGGGTTTTATTTTAGAAATTAATTTTAGAAATTATTTTATTTAAAATAAGAAGGAGAAGATAATTTCAAATTAATAATAATTTTATAAATAATTTGATTGGAGAAAATTAGGGTGTTTCGCTAATTAAAAAGGAATTTATGGAAAATCTTTTAAAAATCCTAATTAGACTAAAATAGGATTTAAATATTATTTCATTCAAATATTATTATTTTTAAATATCCCAAATATTCTAATTAATTTAATTACCCCAAACCATTATTTTTCCTTTTTCCCTTTTTCCTTTTTCTTTATTTTCTTTCTTTTTTTTCTTTTTCTTTTCTTTTTTCTTTTTCTCCTCTCCGAACTGGGCCAGCCCAGCGACCTAGTTCCTTTTTTCCTTAGCGCGGCCCAGCCTGCACAACGACCTATTTCCCTGTCTCTTGCCGCGCCGCGTTTTAATTGTATTTCCCCCAAAACGCGTCGTGTTAATTAATGAACTTACCCCTCCCGCCTGGCCCGGTTCGCCGGCTTTCTTTTTATTTTCTTTCTTCGCGAGCCGCCCCGGTCCAGCTGCCTGCCTTTCTTCTTCCTCCTTCGCACCTGCCAGCCCCGACGCCAGCTTGCAACGTCCGCCGCCCGCCCTGGTTTTTCGCCGGCGATCTCGCCATTTTGACCGGCCGTTCTCCTTCCTATATCTTCCCCCTGAATTGCCGACCCTCTTGACCCAACCAAATCTCCCTCTTCTCGCGCCATCCTCTCTCTCTCTCCTGCGCACACCCATGCCCGTTTTGCTGCCACCGGCTAACCCACGCCACCGGCGACCGGAACCCTACCTTCCTTATCTACTAGCCGATCCAAAGAACCCTATCCTCCCTTCTAAGACTATAAATACCCTCATAAGCAGCTCTGTATCGAGCTGTTGATTCCCCAAACCCAGAATCCCGACCTTGCCACCGTCGCCACTTCAAACGCCTCGTTCTCCGCCTACGCCCAACTTCGCCGCCCTTTCTAGCCACCTATGTCATCCTTGCATCGCCCTCTATCTAACCAAATATATCTCGCCCTTCGATTCTTCCTGCACAAGCCGCCCCAGCTGTGCGAAGTTCCCATCCTGATCAACCCTGTTTTCTGCCCCGCCACCCTTCGCGCCGCCCTTAGCCACCTCCTCCGCCGCTAAAGCCACTTCTTTCACCTCCCAAAATGTTCTGCAGACCCTTCCCTACCTTTAGTTTCCTTTTTCTCCCTCTCCTCCTCTTTCTTTCTCCTTCTCCTCCATTCAGCCACCACCATCGCCGCCGTGCGCCGCCACCTTTGGCTGTGCCGCCACCTTCATTCTGTCCCTCTCCTTCTGGGGAACTCAAAACACCCCAGCTCCCATTTTAATTCTTCCTATATTATCCCTAGCATGCAACTTTCCCCTATTTCTTTCCTCTTTCCGGCCACCACCGCCACCTCCGTGCGCCATCGCCGGTGCCGCCTATCCCCACCAACATTTGGTTGAACCATAGACCCTCTCAGCTATTTTCCCTATTTTTATAACCCTTAAATTATTTTATTTCAATTATTTACATATAAATACTATTATTATTATTATTATTCTTAATATTTATATTTTAATATGCATTATTATTATTATTATTAGTATTAATATTTTTATTATTATTTATGTAGAGGGCTGAAGCCTAATATATTTTAATTCGATCTTATTATTATTCTTCTTATCAATTCTATATTTACTATTATTAATATTAAAATGTTATAAGCATAATTATTATTATTATTTTCTATTTCGGATTTTCCTTATTCTTATTCCATCATTATTAATACAAATATTTTAACATTAGTGTTGTTATTAATTTTACTATTATTATCATTATCATTATCATTATTATTATTATTATTATTATTATTATTATTATTTCTGAATTTGGTTATGTAATTTACAAATAATATTTTTAGTATTATTTTGGTAAAGTATCTGAAGCCCTTATTTCACTTTATTTTTCAGTAATGCCTTTTTATTATTATTTCTACTATTTTTATTAATCTTATTAATATTAATATTGATATTATTTTTGTACTTTTGTTATTGTTAGTTTATCCAAAAGCCTAGTCTTATATTACATTAGTGTTTAATATTATTTTTATAGGAGAGAGTCTAATTTTAGCTCTTATTTCATAATAGGTAAAACCAGTCAAACCCTAAGGAGGCGTAGGAGCGTGCTCCAAGACCGGTGTCATTTTAGGTAAGGAGTGCTAAGGCCTTTTATGTGCTTATGTGTATTATGTGTTTTGCATGTTATGTATCTAGTGTTTATTATTATTAAATATTTTATATGTGGTATGACTTGGAGTTGAAGTATATTGTGCATGGTATGTGTATTAATTATGTATGATGATATGTGTTGTGTATGTGAGGAAATCGATGTGGTTTGTGTGAGAGGAAGGATGAAAAAAGAGGATGGGGAAAGAAGTTGACTAAGGGAAGTGAGTTGACCTAAATTTTATGGTTTTATGAGGAATAATCTAGTTTATGATGCTATTTGGGAGAATTTAATTTATGATATTATATGGGAGAATTTAATTTATGATTGATTGGGAGAATTAAATTATGGTTTGTTTGGGAGAATTTAGTTTATGATGTTATTTGGGAGAATGTAATTTATAATATTATATGGGAGAATTTAAGTTATGATTTGATTGGGAGAGTTAATTTATAATTTGTTTGGGAGAATTTAGTTTATGATGTTATTTGGGAGAATGTAATTTATAATATTATATGGGAGAATTTAAGTTATGATTTGATTGGGAGAGTTAATTTATAATTTGTTTGAGATAATCTAATTCATGATGTTATTTGGGAAAATGTAAGTTATGATATTATATGGTGGAATCTAATTTATGATTTGCTTGGGGGAATTCAATTTATAGTTTTCCTTGGGAGATTCTAATTTATAATTTTATGTGGAAGAATCTTTATGGTTTGAATTTAGGGTCGGTATGGACAAATCTTTGGGTCTTATATGGTTTGAATTTAGGGTTTTGCATGACGGAATCTAGGGTTTACCTGGTGGTATTAATGGATGTATGTTGGTAGTAGGGTTCGTATGATGATATTAAGGTTTGTATGGTGGTAATTATAGTTGTATTGTGGTATTAGGGTTTACATGGTGGCATTGATGGTTGAATGGCAGTATTAGGGTTTGCATGGTTGAGTTTAAGGTTTCACGTGGAATTTTAGGGTTTGCATGAAAAAGGTTCAAAGGTTTGCATGGGGAGATTAATGTCTGCATGGGTATTAAATTTACATGTGGAAAGTTAATTTGGGATGTAAGGAAGGTAATGTAAGTGTTGTTTGGATGTTTGAGCACTTGGGATGAAAAATAGCACGTGGAGCAAATTAAGGGTACGGAGGACACTGAATTAGGGTTTGGAGTGGTTAACTATGGATTTTTGAGGCTGCTTAGATTTTTGGGTTATCACGTGTATTTGGTAATTAAAGTGTAATTATGGAATTTTATGATTTGTTATGTGTGATGATTTATGCATGTCTAGGGTGAAAGCCTTTGAATAAGATACTTAAGACATTAATCACGTAAAGTGAAAGATGTTGAGCCGGGCCTAGACTGATCCACCGGCATAATAGTGGCAGGGAATATTTCCCTCGCGACCGATCCACCGGCTATAATAGTGGCAGGGCATGTACCCTTGCGACCGATCCACCGGCAATAATAGTGGGGGATCCCGAGCTCAACAAAATCAAACCCTATAGTTGCTAAGACATGGGAAAGATACTAATTACTTACAGTGGAACACCGTGCGAGAAGGGGCCAGACCGATCCACCGGCATATAATAGTGGCAGGGTATGTTACCCTCGCGACCGATTCACCGGCTAAAATAGTGGCAGGGTATGTTACCCTTGCGACCGATCCACCGGCTAAAATAGTGGGGTTCCCGTACTCGTATGGACTTGATAAAAAGTATGGTGTGAAATGAATTCTGATCAAAGATTAATTTAAAAATTAATCTAGTCTACAATTGGGCCTTTGTACATTTACCCGGTTGATCATATGTATTTATGAATATGCTCTTTTATGTTCTGCATGATTTGTGTGTGGGCCTTAGTGATCAAGTCACCTTACTTAGTACCGGACCCGTACTGATACTACCTTGGTTGATGGGTCCTGTGATGATCCACTGATGGTGGGGAGCAGACCTCTTGTACAGGTTTAAGATCAGAGACTGTTTTGGGGTGACAGGCCTGACTTGAGTGAGTAGACAATCCGGAATTTGAGCCATCAGGTTTTATCTTATTTAAATTTATTTCTATTTAGAAGTTACAAGTGTTATTTGAAACTTCAAGGGTATTGTAATTAACTCTTAATTTCTCGTACTCTGATTTTGTTGTATGATCTTTCGAATCCTTTTATGAATTGTTAATTTGAATTTAACGTAAATATTTTCTTTAGCCTTAGCACTTGGTACTGGAACGGTTGGAGAGAACCGGTTTGGTACTAAGTGTGGCGGTAACATTCCCATAATTCACAAGTTTTAAGTATTTATAATTTTATTGCTTCCGCTTTAAAAAAAAAAGTAGTAAATTTTGGGGTGTTACAGTACGTCTACTTGAAAGCTACTTCACCAAATCCTTCCTCATTATGATCATCTTTATCCTGCAAGAAAGAAAAAGACAAAATATTAGGTTTAATGAAAGATTTGATCCAACAAGAACGAAACTTACCTAGCATGGAATTTAAGCTCGTGTGTAAAGAGATAATGTTTTGCCCAATGTCCATGTATGGTGATCTCTCTATCAAAGGAAGAACATATTTTTCCATCTCATAATCTTTAAACACATCCTTCCAACATAACCTCTCCTTTGGAGCATTACGCTTCTTATTACATGTATCCAATATGATTTGATTACTCTCTTCAATCTTGGATCCATAGAACCTACTAAAAGAGGGAACACAAGGAGTATGGTTAGTATTAAAAAATCAAAATGGTTCAAAGGCTTATCTTGTGTCTCATGGTCATCTTTAAGCAAAAGTGGGGAATAAATATTCAAAGATGGTCTATGGTAGATGAAAGTGGTAGTCTTGCCATCCATATAATTCTCTTTGTTCACTTGATCCTCATTTTGATGAGATTCTTCTTCTAATTTTACAGGCTCTTCTTCCACTTGATCTTACTTTTCAATGTTCTCCATGGGAACCTCCTCAACTAGCTCATCCTTACATTCAGATATGGCATCATCATACTCATAACTCTCACTTGAATTTAGAATTGAAGTACTAGAGAGCTCTTTTTATGCTTGTAATCAATCGATCATGTCAACCATATAACCCATTTGATCCTCCAACACTGACATCCTTTCATTTTGTCTAATTTGACTTTGTATCAATTGATTTTGCCCGTCTACCAATCGGTTTTGACCATTTGTTAGTTCTTCAAAAAGTTTATCCATTTTTTATGAACTTGAGGGTTCTGAAACTAGAGAAGATTCTTGTTGAGGATATCGATAATGTTTTGAAGCTTCATATTCGTGTGTGTAAGGGTCTTGATATGGCACTGAATAATGATCATTCGTCTCCGATCCAAAGTTGGGTTGATGCCTCATGCTAGTATAGTATGTGATTGTATAAAGATCATATCCTTGAAAACCATTGAATGATTGAGCACCGAATTGTGTCCATCCTCCTCCTCCTCTCATTTCTTGTTCATGGTAAGAATATGGATTTCCTTGCGTATGACACACTCCACTTGTATTAATTACTCTAATAGTTGTAGCTACCTACAAAATAAGAGTAGTGAGTTGGTTAAGTTTATCATCGAGATTGCTTGAACTTACCTCATTTACTCTTGCATTAAGATTCATGGAAAATTGTCTATAACCTAAGGATCCTCTCATAGCCAACTGAAAACACTAACACTTCAAAGAAAAAGGTTAAGAGCAAAACACAACACACCAAAAATCCTAAATAAACCTAAAACAAAACTAAAAGAAAAAAACACAAAAACACACTAAAAACACTAGCAAATTAAGGTGAAGTTACCAATCCCCGGCAACGGCGCCAAAAAATTGGGGTGGTCGTAGCCGGCATGCAACTTTAACCCTCTTATTATCAATTATAGCACTGATAAATAAGGGTATTGTTCTAAACCGGAGATTGAGAGGGCTCACCTTATTTAACTAGCTTAAATGAAAAATAAAAATAATAACACTAAATAATGCAAAATAAATAAATAAGAAAAATACTAATATGGGATAATAAAAGTAACAAAATAATAAAAGGAATAAATAAAATAAAATAAACTAATAATAATAAAAATAATAAAAATAATCAGAAACCGCAGATATGAGAAATATGCTAGGGAAATAAAAATCCACCACTAGATTAGGTCGAACTATAATATTAATTTCTAAGTCATATTTTAATCATGAGAATGAGATCGACCAAGTTCTACACCAAAAGTAGGTCCATACACCTTATATTGCTTCCCTTAATTAATTAATACGATAAAGTGTCAATATTAACCCTATTAAACACTAGCAGTATAACAGCAACAAGCAACTCCTATATTTAACTAAATTTAATAAGTGTAATCGGAAGGCTATCAATCTAAGTACCCAAACTAGTACACAAAGCATGTCTAGCTGTATTTCCTTTCCTTGACCCACACGTATCTAAATATTTTACCACTTCTGTTAGAATCACAAAACTATTAGGTGAATTGTTAGCTAACCTAGCTGCAATTTATACATATAAATTCTAGTATATTTAGATGGCCACCTAGTAGGAAAACAATCCTAGATACTATCACTTATGAGGAAACAAGAAAAAGGCATGCACCAAATAAATTATACTTGATAAAATTATATAAATATAAATGAAAGCAATTAAAATAGATTCAAGGAACAATCTCATGAAATAAAGAAAATAAAATTATATCTTAAACCTTAATTCAGGGTTTCAATTTATTCCCTAACAACAAATAATTAGCTAACTATAATCATAGAATTAATTACACAGAAACATATATCTAAAATATAAATTAAAAATAAGAGAAAGAAATAATAGGAATTAATTTTAAATAGAAGATCAATAATTTATTCAGATAAAAATTAATTTTATCTGAACTAAATTCTACCGGCATAAATTCTTCTCTAATTTTCTTCCTTCTTGGTTGTCTTGATTTTTTGCCAAGTTATTTTTCTTTTTCTTTTTCTAGCTCACGGAGGCTGCTATTGTAGTGCTGTCGCGCCTTGAAGTCCTTGCGGCGGCTTTCTTCTTTGCGTCCGAGCCTCTTTCTTTCTTCTGAAGGCTCTCCCTATATTAGTTACCACTTAAGCATAAAATCATAATTATTCACCTATATTAGTTATATAAAATATCAAAAACTAAGATTATAAGGGTATAAAATGTGTCAAAATATGAACTTATAAAGCTTTTTAATTTTTTTGAAAGATTTTCGATTGAACGATGAACTTGCTCAACTTAACTCTTTACATGGAATCTAAGAATTAAGGTATATAATCCTTAACCTCCAAGTATTCGGTATCTTTCATTCATTTCTCCCTTGTACTTAGAACTTTATTGCTCTATGATATTTAAAAGTTTGGAGAAGAGCTTTGAGTAGGTGCAGTTGGATTTCTTTTTAAGTCTATCGTAGTACAAGTACACATAAGCAAATACATTAGTTATTAGGATCCACTTATTATCATCAAAACAAGGATAGTGACATTATTTGACCTTTGAGGTTAACAATAATTCCCTTTTTTATAATGATTTAAATGTTCAAGGATAATGAATATGAAGTAGGCTTCATTTTAATCAAATTATTTATCATTTACCAATTCCACATCTTAAAATCTGAAATTTTAGATTCTCTCATTTTTTCATGAGCAAAAGGTGATAAGAGAAGGTAATGAGGAAGTAAAAGAGAGAAAAATCACAAGATAGAAAGGGGAAAATCCCCTTTACATGTGGATATAAATGATTAGGAATAAGTATACATGAGGGATATACAAATAATACTCCCCCTAAAAGGATGTATACGGGAAAACCTATAAGTTATTGCATTTGAAAAAGAAAATAATGAACTATAAGCATATTGTGTAACCAAAAGTGATATATATGAGTTATAGAAAAAAATCCAATATCTCATTAATGATATGGTTTTAGTAATACATGAGATAGAAAGTGTGTAAAAGATGCGAGCCTATGTATGATTACACTAAACCAAAAACAAATGTACATAAATCCTACTCAAGGCAGGCTAGTGGTGGGTAGGTGGGAGGTTGCAGCTAGAGCAATGATGGAAGGTATAAGCTAAATGTATAGTTCCTCACATTTAGTGTTCTCGAAGGAGCAGTCTCAACTACAACATGATTTGTCCTATTGGCCTCAACTAGTGGTTGATCAATGAATTGATGGAAAGAATGAGTAGAGATGTCCTGAGCAGTAGGGATAATAGCAAGGTTATAAGCCTCACGAATAAACACATCATCTAGATGGGTGTCCATATGGTCTTGTTGATGAATTATAAAGTTAGGTTGTATCTACAATCATAGCATACACAACTCAGTCTTCAATATAATTTGCCATTACATCATAAGATTAGAATCTAAACAAGAAGAAGAAGAAGAACATGTACACTTGATAGTGTCACACAACTCTATTTTAGAGGAATATGAGGTGTAGAGGATGAGGAAGGGGAGGTAGTGGATGCACAATCTCCTCCATTAGATGACAAAGGAATGTCAACTGTAGTGATGGGGTAACTTGATGAGGTAAAGTTATGACCGCTTTGGCAAACTAAGGAAAGAGCCTTAGGTGTAAGTGTAATATCCCAAAATCCTAATTTCCGAAATTATGGCCAAATAAGGGATTATTAGGAAAATTAATTATATAAACTCATTTATTAAGATGTAGAGAGTTAATTAAGGTATATTAAGAGGAAAATAATAAAGAATTTAATTGGAAGAAAATTTGGGTATTTCTCTAATTAGCATGGAGGTTAAGGAAATTTATCCAAAATAGCCTAACTAATTTAAAAATGGATTTAATTATTATAATTAAAATAATTATTATTAAAATTATATATATAAATTAATTATATAAATAAATAGATACCCAAATACCTCCAACCCAACCATTTTACCATTTCTCCATTTTTCCATTTTCCTTTTTTTTCCTTTTTCTCCTTTCTTTTCTTTTTCTTTCTTCCTCCTTTATTTTTCTTTCTTTTCTTCTTCCTCCCCCGGTTTGGGCCAGCCGTCAGCCCAAATCTCCTTTCTTTCCCCGTCTCGCGCGCCCGGCCTGCGCAGCCTAGGCCCCCGCCTCTCCTTCCTTCTTCTCGCCCGCGGCCCTACGCCGTGCGACGCGACCCCCGTGCGCCCGTGCACTGCGTTTTGGCCTCAGTACTGTCAAAACGCCGCGTCACGCTAAATGACCTTATGACCGTTGCCAGCCTTCGACGCGATGCGACGTTTTCCTCCCACAATCCTCAAAACGCCGCGTTTTGTCTTAAAACTTTATAACGCCGGCCGAACCGCCCCCTCTCTCCTTTCTTTTCCTTGGACCGACCGGTCCACCCCGCCCTGTCTTCTTCCCCTACTTGCACGCCGACCTGCAACTCGACTTGCAGCCCGAAACTCGCCGGCAGCCACCAGCTCAGCGCCGACCGTCCTTCCCTGCCTCTCTTCCGTCGTTTTCTTTCTCTTTTCGACCCCGACCAAGTCCCTCTCTCCCTTTCCCGCGTGCCCTTCTCTTTCCCTTTCTTCTTCCCCTTCCCCGACCCAGCCTGCCATGGCAGAACCTGCACCACCTGCCACCGGCCGGCCACCTGCACACCTACCCCGCGTGCCACCTCCCTTCCTCTCGTCGTTTTCCCCCCATGGCCTATAAATACCCCCCATTGGCAGCCCCGATCAGCCCTTTTCGTTTTTTTGCCCCGAAACCCTACCTCTCCGCCACCTCAAACAGACGGGCTTTTCGCCGTCACCGGAGACAGCCGCCGCCACCTCTGGCCACCGTTACCATCCCTACACCTCCCTCGACAAAACCGAGCCACCACCACCCTCCGCCTTGCCCTGCACGTGCCGCCTTCGTCGTGCAAAGTTCTTATCCCAAAAACCACCACTTCCAGCCCGTCGCCGCCTTGCGCCACCTCCTGCTGCCTCCTCCACCGCTACCAGCCACCCTTCCACCCTCCAAAATGCCCAGCAGACCTCCCTCTACCTTTCCCTGCCTTCAACTTTCCCTGCCTCCCTCTCCTCCTTCCTCCCTCATCTCCCACCTCTCTCCACCACCCTCGGCCGCCGCCGCGCGCCGCCGCCCCTTGCCACGCCACCACCCTCACTCCACTCCCCTTCACTTGCTCTTTCTTTCCCCACCTTAAACTCCTCCTTTTCCCCTCCCATCTAACCGCCACCTCCATCTTTCCCCCTCTTATCCTCCTCCACCGCCGCCTCCGTCGCCGCCACGCGCCGCCGCCGGACCACCACCGACCCTAGGTGGTTCTCCACCCATCCAAACCCTAACCCCCTTTTTATATAGCTGCTACTATTTTATACTAATATTAATACTAATATACTTATTATTATTATTATTATTATTATTACTTTATTATTGTTATTACTTTTATTATTATTATTATTATTATTATTATTATTATTATTATTATTATCATTATTACCATTAATATTGTCCTTATTATTATTAATGTTCTTATTTTCTTACTAATACTAACATCCCTTTTAAACCCTAACCTATATTATACTTAACTTTGGTCTTATTTTTATAAGTATTAGTATTAACATTTTTATTATTATTATTCTATTATCCTTACTATGGTTATTATTATTATTGCTTAGCCTTACTTGGTTGTACTATTGTTATTATTATTATTATTATTATTATTATTATTATTATTATTATACTTAACACATTTATCATTAGTGTTAATAATAATACTACCTTGTCTTACCCATGTTACTTAACTCAAGCTAGTAAATATCATTTGGTTGTTAACTAAGAAGAGTACTTGAACCTTATTACCATACCATTTAACATTAACCCTAACCTCATTACTATGACACTATTATTAACCATTACTATTATTACTACTATCACTACCTTAGTGTTGTAATCAAAAGCATTTGAACCCTTTTATTATTCAAGAATATACAACTATTATCATTATCACCCTTAGGAATAGTTACTTGTAATATTGTGACCTTATAATAGTATTATTTCAAATATGACACCATTAGTAGACTTAGCCTTAAAAAAAATGCTAGGGTTTCTCTCACTATAAACATTAGTGTCACTAGTATTAGTTTTATTATTATTATTATCACTATTTTTCTATAGTTAGCATGAACATTATTATTATAAGAATAGGGCTAACGGGTCTAATAATATAAGTGTAACAGTAGGTATTAAAAATAAACATATTTTGACTACTAATATTTAGTATACTAATTCTAAAGTAAAAACCCTCATTTTTGTATAAAACCCTTTTTAGTAATAAAAACCCTAACCTTAAACTAAAATGATCATTGATAGTAATTATAAGGGAAACTAATACTTAGCATTTTCCCCTTTTATAGGTAACCCCGACCAAAGCCCTAAGGAGTTAGAGGAGCGTGCTCCAAGCCCGGCGTCGCCTTAGGTAAGGACGAAGCTAATGGCCTTGTGCTATGTGTGACATGGATTTGTTGAATGTTATGTATGTCATGCTATGCCTTGTATTATATGATTTGTGTATAACTTGTCTTATGTGTAGTGCAGCTTGGAGATTGAGGTATGTTGTATGTGCTTCCGTGACATGAGCATGACATTTATATGTATGATGTTTATGATGTAATATGTTATGGCCCACTAGGACGTGCATGTTAGGGTAAATGGTAATATGAGTTGGGAACCATCATGGGGGTCTTGAAGTTTGTATGGTGGGATTAGGGTTTGTATGGTGGCATAATTGTTCGTATGGTGGTACTAATGATTTCATAGTGGTATTAATGGCTTATGGCGGTATTCGGGTTCGTATGGTGGTATTGTGATTTTATGGAGGTATTAATGTTGTATGGTGGTATTTGTGATTTTATGGAGGTATTAATGTTATATGATGTTATTTGTAATTTTATGGAGGTATTAATGTTGTATGGTGGTATTAGGGTTTGCATGGTGGTATTAGGGTTTGTATGGTGGTATTAATATTCATATGGCAGTATTAACGATTGCATAGTGGTATTAATGACTTATGGTGGTATTAGGGTGTACATGGTGGTGTTATGGATTGTATGGTGGTATTAATATTCGTAGGGCGGTATTAACAATTGTATAGTGGTATTAATGACTTATGGTGGTATTAGGGTTTACATGGTGGTGTTATGGATTGTATGGTGGTATTAATATTCGTATGGCGGTATTAACGATTGTATAGTGGTATTAATGACTTATGGTGGTATTAGGGTTTACATAGTGGTGTTATGGATTGTATGGTGGTATTAATGTTAGTATGGCGGTATTAGGGTTTCGCATAGGAGTTAACGATCGTATGGAATCAGGATTTGGAGTGATTAACTCTGGGGCGTTGTGATTAAGAAGGGATGGAGTAACTAATTGTGACTGTTGAGGATGGTTAAGGTTTGGGATGGCTAAGTACGGTGGTTATGGTATAATAGGGATGAGAGAGATTAACCATGGGTTGGTGTGGACAATTAGGGTTGGTTATGACTGCTTAGAGTCGTTTGACGTTATCATGTGTATCATCCATTAAAGGGTAGTTATGAACGCAGAACTTTATTGGTTGTGATGTGTAAAGCATAAAGAGAATGATTTATGTGTATCCTTGGTGAAAACCTTTTGAATAAGATATGTTAAGACATTAACGACTTACAGAGAATGATGTTGAGCCGGACCCAGACCGGTCCACCGGCAAATAATAGTGGCAGGGTATGTTACCCTCGTGACCGGTCCACTGGCTATAATAGTGGCAGGGCATGGCCCTCATGACCGTTCCACCAGCTATAATAGTGGGGGATTCCGTGCTCAACAAACTAATTAGAACAATGATAAGACATGGGAAAGATACTAATACTTACAGTGGAATACCTTGTGAGTCGGGGCCAGACCGGTCCACCGGCAAATAATAGTGGCAGGGTATGTTACCCTCGTGACCGGTCCACTGGCTATAATAGTGGTAGGGCATGGCCCTCGTGACCGTTCCACCAGCTATAATAGTGGGGTTCCCGCACTCACATGGACTATTAAAGAATATGTGTGGAATGAATGTATTATTATTATTAATGAGAAATAAGAATAAGTCACCGGAAAGTATTCGGGCCTTATCTTGCTAGTTATCGCATGTTGTCTATATGATTGTCCTACGTACGTTATGTTGTATGATTGTATGCTTGGCCTTAGCGCACCAACGCCCTTACTCAGTATTGGACCCGTACTGATACTACCTTGATTGAATGGGTCCTATGATGATCCACCAATGGTGGGGAGCATACCTCCTATGCAGGTTTAATCGGTTACAAATTGTGGGGTGGAAGGCTTGGCTTGAGTGAGTAGGTGATCCGGATATTGGTCCCTTGGGATCTGTTTTATTTGGCTATATTTTGTACTACGCTTATTGTTTTGAAACCGTACTCGAGGTTGTATTCCTGAACGATAATTTAACTGTTGTTGACTCGTGGTCTTTGTGAATGGTCTATGTTAACTATGGACCTATGTTTTGACGACTCTTACTTAATGATTGTTTAGTTTAGCCTTAGCACTTAGTATTGGAACGGTAGGAGTGAACCGGTCTGGTACTAAGTGTGGCGGTAATACCCCCAAGTTTATGGTTTTAATTCTTTCGCTTCCGCTAAAACTCTTGTCTTAAACGAAATTTTTCAGTAGTAAATTTGGGGGTGTTACAGTAAGGTTAAGAGTCTATCCATTTATACTCATCTAATGTCCCATCTTTTAAACGGTGAATACATCTAAGATGTCGAGTCTAGTCTATACTTGTAGTGGGGTGGCTAAAAATTCTCAAAATTTACTTTGAAGTAAAAAAGAATTTCGTAAAAATAGAGCCATATCTAAGGGCTTCCTAATTGTGCCTAGTTAGGCAAGACAAATGTCAAAATATTTCATCCCTAATATATATGGGAGTTTTATAGAGCTAAACTTGCTCTCAGAAACATAATAGATTATACAATGTTGTGACACACCCATTTGAAGGGAGGTAGACATTAATAACTAATAGTTCCATATAAGATAAAGAGGTGACGGTGTATATAAAATCAAATATCATTAGGGAGCCTACTTCTCATCCACTCAGCATAAGTTATGATCATGTTGATGCTATTCTTGATGCTTGAGTTCTTTTCATTCTTGCCTCATCTATTTGTAACACCACTAAATTACTTAATTAAAAATTTTATCTTGCAAAAGCATTAATTATCAAATTATGGGTGCTACCGCCATACTTGACATAAGTATGATTCTTTTACCTTTCATATGCCAAGTGCTAAGGCAATATAATAACCAAAATAATTTAGCAAAATTAGAATACCATAGATAGATAGGAATTACAAGTAAATAATATCAATATAACATAATGACCAAAATACCACAAGGAAGATAAGAGTCCAAAGGAAAATGATTATAACTATGAACTATCACCTAAAGTTACGACACCAATTTGTCATAACTCTTCGACCTGAAGGCCACTGTGAAAAAGGGACCTGTTCCCAAGTAATGCACTTATCCTTCCCACCCTTATACAATTCATGCTGCTTTGTAGCCCTTATATAATCATCTACAAAATTAGTATCAATACGACTTACTTATACTATATAAATGACAATACCTCACAAGAGGTAGCAAAGATACATTCCACATAGTTACATAGAATCCAAAAAGCATACTTGAGCACAAAGCATGTCCCACAACCAAAACCAATACTCATGAAACATCGTATATAAACATCTAATCTCAAGCTCAACAATAAAACACGTTAGTTATCTTCTCACAAATCTAATTAGTTAAATAGATTTTGAACACTATTAAAGGGCACTAATGTGATTCTCAAACCAACAATCTAAGAAAATATAAAGGCAGGGCATTGAGGCATCTACCAAACCAACAATCCAAAATAATACCAAAGTAGGGCAATAAGGCGACTGCTAGACCTATAAATCTAATTAATACTAAGATAGGGTAATGAGGCAACTACCATACAACAAATTGTTTCCTTTCATTTTATTACCCAACAGATACATCCATTTTTCTTAATTAAGGGTGATACAATAAACCTAGGTACACTAAGGTAAACTTGGTCATATTGTACCCAAAATTGACACTATAGTACACTTAGTCATAACAAAGAAAAAATGCTACATAGTATGCTACAACCTCAATCACCTAGTCATTAAATATCAATACCCCCTATAGAGCTTGTAGGTCAGCTTTTGAGTAGAGTAGGGCCTTTACTAGGGCATAATGGACACCAACCTACGAAAAAAATGAGGGCTAACAACTCATCTCTAGGGTAGCTAATCTTAGAGAGCAAACCATTAAGTCGAGGTCTTTCACTTTAAGTATTAATATTTTATGAGGTGATCACATATGTCATATATGACATAAGAATTTCCATTTTCTATGCTTAAACATTTTCCAATTTATTTTCAATTATTAAAGTAAACCCTAAGGTCATTGATTTATGCCAAGCCAAGTCAAAACTAAGGTCAACTTATGAAAAGTCTAAGGCCATCCTAGAATTGAAATATTTTTAGAAGATACATTATGCCAAAATTACTAAAACACCATTCAAAACTTTAGCTTCACCATTTTATTCATTTCCATACCAAGAATTATCATTATGAGAGATTTTTCATGATTAGGCAAAAAGGTAATATTCCACATTATTTTAGCACGTAGATAATCGTTGGATTTTGGGAATTAACTATATTTTTTCACTTTTCATAAATTTAGTTTGTTACATCCATAAAAACTCTAATCATGAAACTCCCACATAGCAGAGCTTCCATACAACATGTACATATATATTTAAAGAATAATAAAACATTTACATAGGAAAATTATCATCATAGTACATGTAAGGGAATATCTCTAACCCCAGATCATTTGAACAGAATTTATCATAAAATAACCTTAATCATGCACATGTGATTCCATGTGATCATCGTAACCCTAACTACCATACATAATCAATAATAAAGGATTTACCATTGTAATGAATTAATAACTTAAAATAGTAAAAATCCTAACAAAATGTTAGACATGCGAACATAAGTCATAAAACATATTAGCATTCATATAGTTTAACTTTAAACAATTGTACGTATCATCCATTTAACATGTTACTATTTTATCATGCATGCCATAATACTTGTGAAGCATAAACCTGTAGCATGATTGTTGGTGTCAATAATCCTAGCACACTCACACATAAATTTTATAATCTTATAAGTGATTGGATTTACCTAATCAAATTTCATGCAAAAAGCACAAAAACTGTCTTCGTCAAAGTTTTCAAACATTACCTAGAAAAACATGTATTAGCATTTAATATAACACTATAATAACTCACATTAACTAAAAAAATTTAAGGAAAAACTAACTGGCCAACAAGAAGCATATAAACCTATGAAATCAAAAGGGGAATGACTAGTGGAAGTTACTGAGAGAGGGAGAGAATTAATAGTGAGGCTTTACATTGATAAGGTGTAGGAATGCCTAAAATGGCTAAATCCATGGAAGAAGCTACAAAGGAGAAGGGTGTAATACCAAAAAATTTTATATGTTGAGCAAGAATTGTTCTCATTTTTGGACCTTTGATATTGATTTAATATGATGATTCTGTTTGATGCAAAGTTTATTTTGAAATCATGTTGAAAAAAGAATTTTAATATTTTTTTCATCCAAAGTGATTGACTAGTTCCATGAATCGATTAACTTGTTAGTCATTTCAACAAATTGAATTTTCTTGACTAAGCTGATAGACTAGTTGGGGGAATCAATCTACTTATTTATAGAATAATTAACTAGTAGGCCCAAACCCATCTAGTGATTGGTTGAGTTGGTTATATTTTTTAAGCTTCATTTTCTGAAAAATCTCTTACACTATAATTGATTCTTAACAACCCATGAGAAGTTGTCCCAATTTTCTCATGCTTTAAACCTATGAAATCAATTCTTTAATATCAAGCAAGATTCTGAGCAGTTTGAATATTCCTTTATCTCTAACCTACCATTACTTCTCTTGTGTATGCTAATTCTAGCATAACTAACTTACATTCTCCAAAGACACTATTTTAGCACTAGATAATAAGTTAGTAAATCTTGGATGAAATCCATACATTTAACTTGAATTCATACATTTCATTCTAGGGTTTTATGTTGATTCTTAAACCCTCTATGATTCCATTCGAATGGTTGGCTATAAATTGCCCCAATCATTCCTTATATGCACCTTTTCTTTCAGCCATAAAGATCCCTAAGTTTGATATCCCCTCTCTTATTTATAAACTTTGAGCCTTGCCAATAAACTTTCTTACACTCTTATGATCCTATATCTAGCTCTCACTTATTTCAATTATTCAGAAAGGAGGAGTAAGACTCAAGGAAAAAGGTTGAGTTGTCTAGTTGAGTTTTTCCTCATTTTTACCTCAAGTTGCTATTTTCTTCTTTTCTTTTGTTTTAAGTTCAGAAATAAATAAGATTTTGGTGTAAACTTATGAGTTTAATATTCTTTTTTTAAGGGTTTTAATGCTAAGAGTCTCCACATTTTGAATTCCTAGGTTTAAAGGGGATTTTTCTTGTATGAAGCAAGTGATTCTTCCTTCTAAAATATTTTGTTTGTATTCCTACATGTTTTGAGTTCCTTTAAGTTGGGTTTTCATGTTGGCATATGTGTATGCAGCCTACATAAGTTCTTTCGATGATTATATGGCATGATTTGGGTAGAAAACATGAAAAAGGGGTAAAAATAAGGTATGATGATTCTACGTTGTTAAATGCATGATTATCTAGTTGAAAATATGTTAGACTATAATGATGGATATGTTTAGACTTAGAGTGTTGAATGATGTTTTTTGTGAGGCATAAAACACTAGTGTTATCACATTTAATTGGGAATTTTTCAATTTTAAGCTCATAATCACTTAGTTGACGTTTCATCTAGATTATTTGGCATAACAAACACCAACTGCTATATATTCTACTTCAATGGACTAAATTTTTTCTTGCTATACCAGCTAACTAGAGCTTCTCTGAAAATTTGACATGTACCTAAAGAACTTTTCTATCAATTGCATATTCCAAAAATTAGTGTCGAAATATCCTAGTAAGCCTAGAAGAGTAACACTAGGGTAAAATAAGCATAGGTTAAGTGTGCCAATTATATACCTAAGGATTCTCTTGATCTTGGTCATGTGAGATTTCATGGGATTACAATGAAACCCATCACATAAGAATAAACTAAAAATGATATCATGTTTAGATATTGTAAGTAAAGAAGTGATTCAATCATATATAGATATTACCTTTAATTAACTTCTTTAGCTTTTTAATCCATGCCAATCTTTATAGTATAGAAACTAAGAGTACTCTAAGGTGTGCTCTAATTTAGTCCAAATATTTCAAAAATTCTTTTGTGCTTTTTTTTTGGTTCACTAATATTCACTCCTCTAATTCTTGATTTATATATGAGGAAGTAGGTTAACTCTCCTATCATGTGTCTTTCAAGCTCACTACATTTTAGGGTAGAAAAGTCCGTAAACATGGACTCATTATTAGCACCAGATATTATGTCATCAATATATATATGTACTAGTAGTAAGTCCTTTTTGATTTTATTAAAAAAAAATAGTTCTATCAATTTTACCTCTTTCAAAACTTATTTCAATCAGAAATGTACTCAGCCTTTAATACCAAGCTCTAAGAGCTTGTTATAAACTCTAAAGGGCCTTGTTGAGTTTTTCAATGTTGTTAGGTCTTGAGTAATTTTCAAAATTGTGTGATGCATAACATACACCTCTCATTCAATAAAACTATTAAGGAAAGTACATTTGACATCCATTTGATTATGTAAAGCATATAGATGATGTAAATGAAGGAAAAGTACATATAGCCTCGAGTCTAACTAAGGTGGAAAATGTGTCCTTAAAATCAATGTCTTCCTCTTAGGTGTGCTCTTTTCCAACCAATCAGGATTTGTTTCTAACCACAACACCACCTTTATCTAGATTGTTGCTAAACACCCATTTAGTCCCAATGATTTGTTTATATGGAGGCAACGGTAATAATACCGAAACTTGATTTCTCTTAAATTAGTTAAGCTTATCTTCAATTGCCTTGATCCTATTTTGATCATTCATAGCTTCCAAGTGAGACTTAGGTTCTGACTAAGATAGAAATGCTAAATGTTTAAAATATTACCTAGTGAGGATCCTTTTACAACTCCTCTAGTTGGATCACCAATGATGAGTTCTTAGGGATTTCTACAGGCATATATCTAGGATCTAGGAAGTTCCCTTATCACTTCATCCTCTTGTTGATCTTTAGAGGATCTTCATTTTTTCTCTTCTTCTATGTTTTTCTTGTCATTCTTTTTCAGTAAGTCTCAACTTGGATGGAAGGATCTACTTTTCCCTTTTTAGTTTTCTACCCACTTGAGTTAGATTCATCAAAAGAAACATGTAAGGATTCTTTAACTAACATTATTGTTTTGTTGAAGATATCATAAGCTTTTCTTTGTAATGATTATCCAATCAAAATACTTTTATCTATTTTGGAGTCAAAGTTAACCAAAATTTCTTTTCTCATTATTAAGGAAAAAGAATTTACAACCAAATGTGAGTAATTAACCTATCTTTATTTTCAAGATGACCCATATGAGTATTTTTTTCATTATGTATTTTGTGGTGGCTACACCCTGGGCCCAAAAGTATTTTGAAAGCTTTAAGTCACATAGTATTTTGATCACGAAAATCCATGAAGGTGTCATTCTAAGACTCCCTTCTTTGATCACTCATTATATGGTGATCATAGTTCCCTTTTCCACTTGAATTTTGTTACCAAGAAAAAGAAAGGCATTAAAAGCACCATCTTCCGTAAAGGGAAATAATTTCCATAGATAAGGTGAATAATCATTTATAATGACTATCTATAACCATTCATATTATGGGTCTTATTAGGCCTTGATTGATCCATGTGCAACAATTCAAGGGCTTGAGATGTGACGACAACATTTTTGGGTTTGAAGGTAAGCCTATGTTGTTTTCCTTATTGACATGCATCACATAATTAGTCTTTCTCAAATTTTAACTTTGGAAGACCATGTTCTAGGTCTTTTCTAGAAAGTTTGTTTAATAAGTCCATGATACCATGTGCAATGACTTTATTCCATATCCATACCTTGTTGTCAATTTCACTTAGACATGCTTTGTGTAATTTTATTGATTTAACATCAAGTATATACACATTTTTAATGCATGGGAGTACATAGAGAATGGATTTCCAACTCTACTTAAATTTTTTTATTATTATGAATTTGAAAAGGTTACTAGAAATGCTTTATTACATAGTTAGCTAATGCTATTTAATTTATGCTTAAAGCCATGAATGAAATATAAATTATTTATGAAGGGCTTAGAGATGCCAGTACTAATGCTACCAATATCTATGATCCTTCCTTTTGAGATGTCTCCAAATATCATGCTTCGACTATCATATGGAATTATCTTAGAGAACATGGTTTAATCACCTATCATGTGTCTTGAGAATCCACGGTCTAGGAATCATTTATGGCAATGTTTCTTCGCTTTGAAGCATAACTACAAAAAAAAAATGTCCTAGTTTAGGTAACCTCTCAATGGGTAATTATTGGGTTAGTGTTCAATTTATACAAGATGGCTTCCTTTAGTACCCACACCTACTTGAATTTTAGAACCACTTTGGCAATATTTTGTAAAATTACATGATGAAGATACAAGACCACATTTACTAAAAAAATTGAATAAATCTTTTTCTTATGAGTGAAGGTGAATTTTCCCTTTTTATCACATCTACACATTGTATTTGAGCGTCCACTTTTCCCACACACTTTAAAATCACTTGATGTAGGATCATCATCGACATGTTGAGCTTTATTGGCTTTATAAAAAGAAATTCTACGATTTGGCATTTAATTACCTTCTTTTTTCCATAACCTAAATCCTCATGGTCCTTATAATATTGTTGAGCACTTAAAAACACTTTCAATATTTCTTCACACTTGGTGACAATACATGCAATCTTTTAAAATTTATCATATTTGGCTTGTAGATCAAATATTATGGACTGAAATTAATATATCTTAATCTTGTCATCACACCAAATAAATTCCTTAAATTGAGTTATTCTATTTGCTAGAATAATTTTGACAAGAAGTATGTGAGATTCAAGAAGCATGTTTTCATTTAATGCAAGAGTGTATTGGTCATTTATTGATTAACTAGCTTTTTTGTAACACCCCAAAATTCACTAAATTTTTTTTCTTAAAAGCGGAAGCAATTAAATTAGAAGCACTGAAAACCTGTGAATTCTGGAAATGTTACCGCCACACTTAGTACCAGACTGGTTCTCTCCGACCGTTCCAGTACCAAGTGCTAAGGCTAAGAAAAAAAATTCACAATCAATTACAAAATTTATACAAACTAAACTTAAAATAATCATTAAACGGTTGTAAAATGAAATCAGAGTACGCATCAAGAAATGTAATTCATTTCCAAAAGAGAATTAAACTTACAACCGATAAAAGGTTCATTAAAATACTCAATCGAGTAATGAATCAGAAAATGGTAAATACTATACCAAAGAAATAACAAAAGGAATGAAATCGCGTAAAGAATGAATACGGCCACAACACTCTCGAGCTTCAAGCCAAACACGCTCAACACTCAGCCCCAACGGATATCTCGCCCACCTGCACAAATTCAGAAGGCATACTACTCGTGGGAATGAGCAGCACCCATAAAAAGGGTGATCAGTACGCTACGTACTGAGTAAGGTAACCGAGTACTAAGGCCGACACATAAGCACATAATCCATGCATAAGAATAAAAGATCATAAACATGATAACATAATTCATGTGATCATCCAAGTAAAAGTATAAAGGCCCATATGTATATAATCCGATTCAATTACTTAGTTTATCTCTTATCAGGAATCATGTCACACCATACTTTTATTCAAGTTCATACGATTACGGGAACCCCACTATTTTTGCCGGTGGATCGGTCGCCAGGGAAACGTTCCCTGCCACTATTTTAGCCGGTGGATCGGTCGCGAGGGTAACATACCCTGCCACTATTATAGCCGGTGGATCGGTCTGGCCCCTTCTCGTACGGTGTTCCACTTTAAGTGATTAGTGTCTTCCCATATCTTTCAACATATAACGTTTTGTTTTGTTGAGCTCGGGATCCCCCACTATTATTGCCGTGGATCGGTCGCGAGGGAAAACATTCCCTGCCACTATTATGCCGGTGGATCGGTCTGGGTCCGTCTCAACATCTTCCACTTTACGTGATTAATGTATTAAGTATCTTATTCAAAGGCTTTCATCATGCACATGCACGAATCATAAATCATAAATTCCATATTCATCATCATCTTTAATCACCACATACACATATGCTACCACCAAACCCTAGCCATGCATGGATCGCTCCCTTTACACTTATCCTCCAATTCTACTTCACATCTCACTCTAGGGTTTTATCCCAAAACCCTAATTTAGTCTCCTTCGTACCCTTAATTTGCTCCACATGCCATTTTTCATCCCAAGTGCTCAAACACCCAAACAACACTTACATTACCTTCCTTACATCCCAAATTAACTTTCCACACATAAATTTCATACCCATGCAGACATTAATCTCCCCATACTAACCTTCAAACCTTTTTCATGCAAACCCTAAAATTCCATGTGAAACCCTAATTTCAACCATGCAAACATTAACCATTATGTAAAACCCAAAACCTCATCATACAAAACCCTAAATTCAATCCACATAACCCAAAGATTCATTTATACCAAACCCTAGATTCAAACCATATACATCCCAAAGATTCATTCACACAAAACCCTAAATTCAATCCATATACACAAGGATTCAAATCATTTAAAACCCAAAGATTTTTCCACATAATACCATTGATTAGATTCTCCCCTTTCATAACCACAAATTATATTCTCCCATACAAGACTATAAGTTAGATTCTCCCACATAAAATCATAAATTAGAATCTCCCAAGCAAAACCATAATTTGGATTAATTAGATTCCCCCAAACAAATCATAAATTAGATTCTCCCAATTAAATCATAAATTAGGTTCTCCCATATAATGTCATAAATTACATTCTCCCCAAATAACGTCTTAAATTAGATTCTCCCTAACAAACCATAAATTCAATTCTCCCATATAACATCATAAATTATATTGTCTCCCACAAAACTATACAAACCATAAATTAAACTTCCCCATATAAAACCATAAATTATATTCTCCATAAAAAAATCCTCAAAAATCATAAATCAGATTCTCACACACGAAACCCTAAAATTCTCCATTTTATTCCTTTACTCATGAATCAATGGAATACTTAGGTCAACTAACATCCCTTAATCAACTTCTTTCTCCATCCTCCTTTTTCATCCTTTCTCCCACATAAAATCATATCAACGTCCTCACATGCATGTCTTACAGGGTCATACACAAATAATACACATGCCATACGAAAACATACTTCAACTCCATGTCATAGCATATACGGCATAACTAATAATCATAAACATAGAATGCATATCATATGAATCACACAATGCACATTAGCACATAAAAGGCCTTAACACCCCTTACTTGAAACGACACCGGTCTTGCAGCACGTTCCTACACCTCCTTAGGGCTTTGACCAAATAATAACATACTAATAAAATAACCTTAACAAAATTCTAACTTTGCTAAAGACATAAAAATAATAGAGATATTATAAAGCTTGGTAATATAGGGTTAAAGACTTTACCCTAATAATAATAATGATGCTAATATAATAATATCAAAACTAATAAAACTACTATCAATGAGAATATAAATAATAATAACAATAGTAATAATAATAATAATAACAATAGTAATAATAATAATAATAATAATAATAATAATAATAATAATAATAATAATAACAATAACAATAAAATATAAGTTTTCAAATAGATAATGACTTACCATTTATTTAATATTAATAATAAAATTAATAACATATATAATAATATTAAAATAATAAAGATAATAATAATATTATTATTAATGGTTATAATAACAGTAGAAATAATAATACTAAAATAAATAAGTGCAAATGTTAATACAAAATTAGGGCCTAAGATTTTCCAGAATAAATAATAAAACGATAATAATAATTATTCTAATAATTATAATAATAATAATAATAATAATAATAAGAATGATAATAATCCCATAATAATTCAATTAATAACTTAAAATTCGAAACTAACAATAATATTGTTTTATTACCACTCTCCACCCTGCAAGTACAATTCATAATAAAATTTCTCATCAAATAATAATAAAACATATTAAGAATATAAATATTAAGAATAATAATAATGGTAATTATATGCAAATAATTGAAATAAATTAAATCAAGGCTTATAATAATATGGAAAATGGTTGAGAGGGTCTAGGTTTCAACCGTAAGCTGGTGGGGATAGGTGGCACCGGCGGTGGTTCACGGCGGCGGCGGCGGTGGCCGAAAAAATAGAAGAACAAAGGGGAAAGATGGGTGTTGGGAAAAAGATAGGGAGAATTGAGGTGATATAAGAGGTGTTTATTGTTTCCCAGGAGGAGAGGGACAAAATGATGGTGGTGGTGCAGCCAAAGGTGGCGGTGCACGGCGGTGGAAGGCGGTTTAAGGCTTCGGGGTCAAAATTCCGGCGAGAACGAGCATCTAACTTTGCATGATTATTGAGGCTCGTACAGGAAGAATCGAGAGGTAAAAATAGTTTGGTTAACTAGAGGAACTTTCAGGGAAGAGAATGGAATGTTTCGGTGGCGCTAATGTTGGCCGAAGGCGGCGGAAGAGGCGTCTGAAGTTGGGGTGGCGGCAGCTCGGGCCGAGGGTTTCGGGGAAGAACCAACTCCAAAAACTCTTACAATCTAGCTATTTATAGATTTTAGATGGTATAATAGGATTTTTGGGGTTAGCAGGAAGTTATGGGTTGTAAGAATTTGGGCAGCCGGCGGCGGAAAACTATCGGGCCATCGTTTGGTTTGCTCAAAATTTCGAGAGATTGGGGGAGGAGAAACGGCCGAGAGTTAACGTCAAATAATTATATGAAGTTATTTTTGGAGTTAAGAGGAAGACAATGAGACAAGAAACGACCGGTATTATTCACCTTAGTCGGAGAAGCCATTAATGAGATCGAAAGGTGCAGCAGCGTCGACGAAGGAGGAAGGAGGAAGAAGGAAGAAGAGAGGGAGGCGGTCGGGTCAGCCGGGAAAGAAAAGAAAAAGGAAGAACCGGGCTGGTCGGGCGCTGGTCGAAGGATTCATTAATTTGAACGACGCGTTTAGATGGAAACCGAGCCAAAACGCAGCGCGGCACGGGGGAGAAGGAGGACGCGCGGCGCGGGTTTGGGCCGAGGGAAAGAAAGAAGGGGGAAAAAGATTGGGCCGCGGGAGAGGGCAGCCCAACAGGGGAAAAAGAAGAGGAAAAAGAAAAAGAAGAAAAAGAAAGAAAAAGAAAGAGGAAAAAGGAAGAAAGAAAGAGAAAAAGGAAAAAGGAAAGGGGAAAAATAATTAAGTTAGGGTCAATTAAATTAATCTAAATATTTAGAATATTTAAAAATAATAATATTTAAAAAAAATAATATTTAAATCCCTTTTTAGGCTAAATTAGGATTTTTAAAAGATTTTCCATAAATTCCATTTTAATTAGCAAAACACCCTAATTTTCTTCCATTAATTTATTTATAAGATTAACATTAATTTGAAACTATTTTCTCCTCATTATTTTAAATAAAATAATTTATTTAGTTAATTTCTAAAATACAAATCCTTAATTAGCTAAAATACCCAATTTCTCTTAATTAACATACTTATAAATTTGTTCTTCATTTTCCATAATTAATTTCCTTTTATTTTAATCAAAATAATTTATTTAATTAATATTTATGATAAAATCTCATTTAAATATAATATTTAAGATTATAATTTTTCGGGGCATTTCATTTTTCTTTTTGTCTCTTTCCTTATTCTAACATTATCACATAATGAATCAAGCAAGACACATAGCAGATCATCATATGAGTAGAGTGAATTTGATTCAACTTCACCACTATTATCTTCATCATTGAAGCATGTGAAGGAGATAGAGGTTGGTGATTTCTCTCCTAGAGCTATGAAACAAAGGTTCACATCTTCTTCCTCTTCGTCGGAGGGCTCACCTTCACTTTTGCCAAGGGAAACCATAACTTTTCTTAGGTAATTGCCTTCCTTTGTTTTTTCTTTAGTTCCTTTTTCCCTTTCTATTTTTTAGCAATTTTATTTTTAAACCCATAAGGGTCACGAATGAGATGCTTGAATTTTTCATAATTTCCGGTATTTAGTTTGTCATCAATTTTTTCTTCTCTAAGCCTCATTATATTTCTTGAGGAAGGCCTACTTGATCTTCCATTTTTACTTCCTCTTGATTAAATGAACCTTTTAAATTTATTTGTTAAAAGTTCCAATTCTTCATCATACATGGGAGGTTCCTATTCTCCTTCATCACCTTCCTTTTTACCTATGACTTCTACTACTTCTTATTATCTAAAGGATATATAGGCTTTTAGCACCAGAGGCTTCTCATTTGTTTACTTGACCCATATTCTATCTTTCATTGATGAACCATGAGATTATTTAAAATCTTTTTAGTTACTACATTGGTTAAATCTATGGCTTCATCAATGGTGATAACCTTAGAACTCCATTCTTTTATAAGACCTTAGAAGATCTTTCTTACTTACTCTTCTTTACTAATTTCTTTCTCTAAGGCCTTGGGATTGTCAATAATGTAGGTGAATCAGTTTCTTAGATTGTTGATGTAGGATATTTTCAATCTTACTCATATAATATTGAAGAACAAGTGTTAACATACTTCAAGATTATACCAATTATTCTTAGCGATCCTAATACTTTTAATTTTTTGTTAAAAAACCCTTGTAAGTATTAAGTATCTTCAAAAGATGATCAATCCATCAAATATATTTCGTTTACAAGAAAAAAAATTCAAGTATTATGAAGTTGTATGGAAGACAAGGATATAAGACAAAAGGCTTTATTATATATAATATTTAATGTATTACATATTCAGTGTTTGTGTCACCTCGTTATTTTATTATATACTTTGTAATGTTTATAATTTGTAATTCGAATCATTATACATATTATATAGTCATGCACATAGTTGATCTTAGTTAATCGGGCCATTTATATATGGGGTTGATTAATATAGAGCAAAATAGGCCTGCATGTGTGTGTCTGTGTATACATATATATAGGGTGTTTGTAAATTGTAATGGACTAGCAACTAATAAATAAGAATTAAAAATTTGAGAGCTACCTTCTAGCCAATTTTTCTCTTCTTCATCAAGTGAGAGTTTCATGAGAATTTGAATACTATTCCCTAGAGAAAACTAACTGATTTATATATTGAATTAATTTAATCTTAGATTAGATCAACATCAACCTACAAAATGGGGCAAAATCATCAACTACAAGTCTATATTTCCATCTTTATAGAATTGATTTTACCTCCTAAATCATTAAGATAAAGGTATTGTGTTGTAGAAGATTAATCCTTCATTATATTTTCATCAAATATGGTATCAAATTTGGTCTAGAGTTGACATCATTAGGTGCAAAGCTTCATCATTAAGTTCAACATCATAAGTCATTATCAACAAGTTTCTAGTATGGTTCTTGATTTTTCTTGATTTATTTCTATGGATATTGAACATATTCAAATGATATCATATAGGATGTGCAATTAGTAGAGGATTTAAAAAAGGAATCTTGAAAAGAATCCTTAAAAAGTGCATGCAAAGAATCAACACAAATAAACTAGATGCATGAGATTGTTTTCTTGAAAAGTATAAAGAAGAAATCATTTGAGCATGTTTTTTTTATTCTACTAGAATTCTATGACCATCAGCAAAAGAATCATCAAATAGAATATAATGGTATTAAACTTGATATTCTTGATTTTGATGGTAAACTCGATGTTGATTAATTTCTTTAGTGGTTACATGAGCTAGAGGCTATATTTGATTTCATAGATTATCATGATGAATAAAAATTTAAGCTAGCTACTATTAAGTTTAAGAAGTTTGCTATGATATGTTATAAAAGTTTTAAAAGGACTTGGGAATGAGAAGGAAAATCAAAAATCAAGTCTTAAAATAAACTTAAGAAGTACCTAGGGAATAAATTTATACTTAAAAAGTGTGAACAAGATATTTATATGAGATGAACTACTCTTAGAAGAAACATTCTAAGGGTCGAACAATATGGTAGTGATTTTGAAAGATTAGTTCTTCTATGTGACATCCAAGAGAAAAAGAAAAAAACATGTTCTAGATTTGGAGGCATCCTTAACATGATGATTTGAGACAGAATGTATGCAATTCTCTTGATGATATGTGTAACACCCCAAAATTTCTTTCCTTTACTTTCAATTATTTATCATTTTTATTCAAAATTAACCCTTTATCCATAGCTGAATTATTTTATTAATAATCTTCGACTGGTAAACTAAATAAATTCCGAAACATTTTTTCCAATTAATTTCACCGATTTCCTTTTTTCTATACATACTCTAAAACCAATCATTCCTACAAAATATATTTTTACCCCATAATCTAAACAAGCCAAATTAATCTTACAAATAAAAATAAAACAAACCTATAATTTTAATTTACCTTACCTTTTTACCTACTTCAAATTATCCTCTATGCACCATATTTTTCTACACTTACATGTCTAATATTTCTCACCCAATCACTCCCCTTATATCATGCCTTACCATACCTCTCATCCCTTACTACTTTGACTAAATTGTAACCCTCTCCCACCTATTACTAAACTATACCCGTCTCAAACCTAGGACTAAACAAATAAAACCTACCTCCTAAACTCACCCATATATACACAAACATTACCTCCTCTCTTTTCCTTCGTGCACCACTCCTTCCTCTTTTCTCCTTTGTGAACCACCACCTAGCCTCTCCTTCCTCTTCTTCCCCTTCTTCTTCATCTTCTCATTCATCTTCTAACTTTCTTCCTCTTCTTTTTCCTCCATAATGCCCACCTCTTTCTATTTCTCTTTTCTTTCTTTTTCTCCTTCCCTTGTAGAAAGTCTTATCAAAATCCTTCCCAAAACCTTAAAAAATTCCCCAATATGTAAAAATAATTTTTCCCATTACTTCCCATACATTTCTACTCACACTCCCTATACTCTAACATGACACCACCAATTCCATAGTAGCACATCACCATCCCAGCATGAAAATCTTTCCTTCTCCTCTTGTTGCTTCTTCATCTTTTTCCTTTACAACCTTTTTTTTCCTTCCCAACATTATAGCCCTTTCTTCTCCTCCTCATTGCTAGCTTTTCTTCTTTATTCTCCTTCATGCAAGTTATGTCACTTGTCATGCCTAGGTAGTGGCAGTTCATGTCGTTGGTGCCCCTCCTCCTTCAACCATCCTAGATGCTACATCCTCTTAATCCTCTATGTGATTGTCCACTACCATCACATCCATATTCCTTCCTCTTCTTCTTGTTTTGCACCGACCTTCGTAGCCATGCATCACTTTCACCTTCGCAACCACCCCACAATAGCCAACTCCCACTTTTAATACAATCACCATTTTGACCCAGCAACCCAACATCCAACCAAACCTTTTGAGCTCTTCAAGTACCACACCCCTCACCTTCAACCATTGGTAGCCCAATTCCTTCCAACTCCTTCCCATTATGTGGATGGCTCACAGTGCATGCATAACATGAATTTGTACAAAGTTTTTTAGTAAAGGTATAATATTATTTTATGTCTTAAAATATTAGCTTGGTATTTGGGTATCATTTTTGTTATAAAAGTGTATTAGCATGATTCCATTGTATTTTAGTAGGATGATCTTAATTTGCATTTTGTTGGAATTTAGGTAATTGTTATGCTCTGCTAAAATGATAAATATTGCATGATTGCACATTAGGGATTTTATGTTGAATATGTTAAGTCTAATTTGTTAAATTATAATTATTTGCTATATCCTAAAAATCTACAAAAATGAGATGTTATCATATGTAAACTATTTTAGAGAAAAATTATGGTAAAAATGATCTTTCATAATTATATTTGACAGGTATATGGAAAATAATATTTTGAGCTTGCTCAAGTATAATTGTAGCATATATAATCATAGATATGTTCCCTAGGAGAAATTTGGTCATTTTATTTATATTATGATTTTTATCATGACCAATATGACTAGTGTGTATTATATATTGTAAGCATGAGATTATGTGATCATGAGTGTATTAGATACACATGGTAGGATTTATATAGAGAAATGTGGAAAATTTATCATTTGGTGTGTCTAGTAATGTAACTGTATGATAAATTGGTTTAATTATTATGTTTTAGCCTTTTCATGATAAATTAACCAACAAAATAGATTTAGAAATAAAAGAGAATGTTGATGAGGTAATTTCAACCTCAGGTGAATTTGATCATTTTCTACCAAGTGCAATCACAAGTGAATTATTGAGCAGAGGATAACCTTGGTATATTTTTATAACTGACCTTAGTATTGATCTTAATTATCGTTATCTCGGAATAATTGGAAATGAGTAAAATTTTTAAATATTAAAATTAGATTTATCTATGTTGTATGCTATTTATTGGTCACCTTAATAAAATACTAATACATAATGTGAAAGACCTCGAGATTAAGAATCATGGCTCTTTAGGGGTCACTACCCTAGACGTTGTTTAACCTATAGTTGATTCTATATTTCTGTTGGTGTGCTTTAGTGCCCTTACTAAACCCCATATTTACCTCTATTTAGCTCTATAGACCTAAGTAGGGGGTATTCATACTTATAGATTATATTTCCTTGTTGGTAGGTTAATATGTTATCTTCTTCTACTAGTATGACTTGGGTACTTTTGCATCCTTGGGTTTATAGTATGTAGGATACTATGTTGCGTTAGTGAGCTTGTATGAGTAAAGTACCTTAGTATTTCCAGGGTCAATGTCATCTCTTGTTGAGTAAAATAAACTAGAAATGATTGATAGATTATTGGATTACTCAGTAACATCCATTTTGTCTACATATGGCTTGGTTATAGCTTTTGTACCTACATGTGCTTTGGTAGCAGCCTTTATGCCTACTTGTAACTCAACAGTAGCCTTTGTGCCTACTTGTGGTTTGGTAGTAGCTTTTGTGCCTACTTATATTTTGGTACTTGACTTTGTGCCTACCAATGGCATGATAATTTGATATTGATATGTGCTTATGGGCTCACTTGTGTTATGAGATTTTTCAAAAATGATGATGAGGTATTTTGTATGTCATTATTATCTTATATTTGAAGTTTATGTGCTTCTAATTATACTACAAAGAGTATCACTTGGATGTTCCATTAGTGAGTTTCAATTACTTCTTGATGAGTGAGTATGGTTGGTATGAGGTATTTATTTTATGTGATTATATGAATTGTTAATTGGCATATGTACTTTTTGATGTTTTATACATGTAATGTTTTGATTCATTACATGTATCCCATGCTTGTTTTCATTCTAGTTTATTAAAAAGGGTTGGTTAGTACCATTATACTAAAGGGTTCCATTCATGGGCCCTTGCCTATTCAATGGGTAGTTGCAATGTAGGTTATCTTTTGACCTTAGTCAAAGCTTGTTGTTCCATTTGAGAACTTAGGACTATCTAATACTCCTTTATTATTTCATTTTTGGTTATATTTAGACCCTTATGTCCTCATGTATTTTTTTTTCTCTTTGAGTATTGTTAACCATTGGTGTTGCTTTTACTTGGCACCATATTTATCTAATGTTCTCCCTATTTTGACTCTTGTAATCATGTTATTAATTTAAACAGAATAATGATTTTAGCCTTAATACTTAGTATGAGAATGGTAAGGGTAACCGTACTTGTACCATGTGTGGCAGTAAAACCCATCTTTTTATTATTTTAGATTCCCTGCTTAACTTTACAAAAGAAACTTTTTGCTTTGTAAATTTCAGATTGTTATATTATGATTAAACTAACCTTGATATTTGAAAAGTAAATCAAGTCTTCCAAGCCTCATGCCAAGCAAAGTACCTCATATACAATGTACTATTCAAGTACTCAAGCTACAAAGTATGGATTGGATACTTCAAACTTTACACATGTTGATAAGAAGAAAGGATTTGCTCTAGAAGATATAGGATAGAATAAGGTCAATGAAATCTTTACATGACACGGTTTTAAATGCTGAGGATTTGGACACTTTGCTTGTGAATGTCCCAACTAAAGATTGTTGTCCACACAAGAAATTGAATCTATGGAGACTTGTGAAGAGGACCCTAAATTTGGGCTTATTGAAGAAAATTTTAGTGAGTTAGAGGAGGAGAAAAATTCTTGTTATTTATTAGAAAGAGTAATTCAAGTCCAAGCTATTATGCAACCTAATAAATGAGAAATGATATTCAACACTAAAGGAAAAGTAGGAGATATAGTTTTTAAGTTATCATTGATAGTGGATCTTTTACAAATGTAGCTAATGAGAGAATGGTGAAAGATTTAGTTCCAAATATAACACTACATCCAAAGCCTTAGTCTCTTTAATGGTTAAACAAGGATAAAGGAGTCAAGATAACCAAGCAAATCCTAATCTTATTTAGAATTGGTAATTATCATGATGATGTGATGTGTTTTACATTTGGATGTATGTGGAATCATATTAGGTAGACCATGGTAATATAATAAAATTAATATTCATAATGGTATTAATAATGAATATATAGTTGAGAAGGATAAGAAGAAGCATAAACTTAAACTTCTAAGTTTTATAATGAGACCATAGTGAAGAACAAAAGGAGTTTATTTTTGCATGAGGAGGCTATGATATAATGTACTAAAAAAGAAGATAGTTGCTATACTATGATTATTACAGAACCCCTAGAAGGGGAGAAAAAAATCCTCTATTAAATGAGCTTATTATTGAATATTGTGTTGTGTTTCTAGATGGCTTACCACCTAAATTACCACCTAAAAGAGTAATGGAACATGATCTAGACTTAATGCTTGGTGTGTCTTTACCTAATCAACTTGGATATTAATGTAATTTGGAAGAGGATAAGGAGTTAGAGAGACAAATATTATAACTCTTAGAAAAGGATATGTGAGATAAAGTATGAGTCAATGTTGTGTGCCTGTATTATTTGTCCCCAAAAAAGACGATACGTGGTGTATGTGTATTAACCCTAGAGGTTTGAACAATATAACTATCAAATATTAATTTCCTATGCCATGATTTGATGACATGATAGATGAATTATTTCGAGCTTAATTATTCACTAAAATTGATTTAAGATATGGATATCATGAAATGAAAATAGGAGAAAAGGATGAAAGGAAGACTGCATTTAAAATAAAATATGGTCTTTATGAATGGAATGTGATGACTTCTGGTTTATGTAATGCACCTAGTTTGTTTATGAGACTAATGAATGAAGTTCTTAGACCTTTTCATGGATGTTTTATTGTGGTATACATAGATGATATATTTATGTATAGTTAAAATTAGCATGGCCATCTTATTCATTTAAGAAGGTTATTTTAAAAACTAAAGGAAGCTAACCTCTATTGAAAAATGAAAAAAATGTAATTTTTTGCTTTAAAGTATTATTTTCCTTGGATATATTTTGAGTATTGAAGGTATAAAAGTTGATCCTACAAATATTCTAGCTCTTCAATATTGACCAAAGCCTAAAGATATTCATGAGGTGAGGAATTTTCATGTATTTTTTTTGTTTGAAAAGTAATAATATTCATTAATTATCAAAAGAGTTTTAACCTATGATTTGAAATTTCTCTAGAATGGACGATAAAAATCCTCTCTCTTACTTCTCTAATAGGAGGAAAAATACCTAGCTACTACTATGAAGGTTATTTTCTTGACTAAATATTTCCAATCACTTCTATGCTAGGAGAAGATCACAACATTCAACATTAATAGAGGCAACCAATGTATAAGGTTCTAAGGATGTGAATCCTCTTCTTATTCCCTCTAGTATTCTAGGTTAGATTTTCTAATGCTCGTGGCCATATACTACAAGGGCTTCGTACACCCACTCTTGCATAAGCACATCTCCATGAGTGCTTCATAACTTGGCATTCAAACAAAAGATGAGATAAAGATTCCTCTCCTGATTAGAAACATCAATTCTTGTTCTCCAATGGACTATATCTACTAAGATTTTCTTTGGTTGGTAATCTATTATGTGCAACTATCCACATCAACTTGTGTGTTTGACTTGCATTTTTTAGCCATACTGTATTCCACCAAGCAGTAGGGGGAACTTGCTTCCTTTGTTTTTTCATGCACAACACTATGTAAACTTTGGATAAGAGGGAGACAATGATAGGTTTGAGCACTTCTCTAAGTTTGAAAATCATGTTCAAGAACAATGAGGAGGTGTCGGGTAAACTTTCTTCCTAGACCGAAGTCCCCCTTAAGTATTAAGTGTGAATCCACTTAATCCATAGGCTATTATTATCTATAGTGCGACACCAAATGTGCTTACCAACTACTACTATGTTCTAGACTTGAATATATATCAAACCCAAGCCTCCTTATCCTTTAGGTAAGCATATAATTGACCAAGCAAACAATGATCTTCTAGTAGGATTTTGTTTGACAATCTAATGAGAATTCCTATATATACTAATGAGTTTATATATGAGGTTTTTTTTGTTGAAGGAAAATTTGGCACCAATACAATGAATGCCATATATAATAGATTTGAGTAGTTGTATCCTTCATACATAGGGCAATATACTAGTCGACCAATGCTTGATCTGATTGGTAATTTTCTCACCTAACTCTAACATGTGGTTCAATCGTAGACTAGAAGTCGATAGAGGGGCACGAAAATATTTAAAAGGCATTGACCCTACTGGGAAAGACAAGTAATCAAGTATACCCGGGCACACCTCAGAGAAACACTAATCTTTATAAAGAGTTAATCGTCAAACCTAAAGCAGCACTGAACTTATCAAAAGTGGACCTTAAAATAGTGATAGAAGCTAGATCCCCTAACAGAATAGGAGTATATCATTTGCAAATGAAAGGTTGATGGTTTTAGCTTCTTACATTTAAGACGTCCTATAAAACTATTTATATCCTATAGAGTTAGAATAATTCTTAATAAATATTCAAGAGCAATCACAAATAGGTTGGAAGAAAGTGGGTCACCCTACCTCAATCTCCTACACACTTTAAAAGATCAATGATTTTCTCCATTGATACAAATGGTGTAATGAACCTGGGTAACACAAGCCATTAGCATTTTAACATAATGAGGGGGAAACATGAGAACTATTAATACCTTTTTCATGAAATCATAGTTTATTGAGTCATATGATTTATATCAATCAACATTCATCATACATCATGGAGAATTATTTTTCCTATTGTAGAACCTAATAAGCTCATATGCTGGTAGAATATTATCTCCTATCAATCTCCCTTTCATAAAGGCTAACTATGAGTTGTTGATTATCTTGGTTAAGATAGGTTGTAACCAAGTAGCAAGAACTTTGGAGAGAAATTTTTATAACACAGAGTAACAAGCTATTGGCTCGAACTCTGTCACTTTACTTGAGTTTTCACACTTGGGAATCACAGTGAGTAAAGTAGGGGTGAGGAACCCAAGGATTATGCTTGTGTGGAAATTTTCCTTCACATAATTCCAAATTTCTAAACCTATAGTGTCTCAAGAAACCAATAGTATATCCATCGAGTCCTAGAGCTTTTGTGTTTCCTATAGAGAACAAAGCTAATTTGATTCTATCATAGGATATGGGCTTCAAAAGGTCTTTTTTGTTGTAGAAGATCTGCCATTGGCCCCTTTTTAAAATTTGAAAATTAACTAGTTCTATATCAAGGCTATTAATGCCTAGTATATTTTGATAAAATTCCACAAATACTTCCTATATTGAGTGTTGATATGAAGCTTATGTACCATCAAGTCTTTAGATTTTTTTTATCTAACATTTTGCTTGTCAAGATTTCATGCTTACATAGAATAATTGATTATTAGGATCTCCTAATTATATCCACTCTATTCTAGATTTTTGGTTCAAAAAGCTTTCCTCACAATGAGCATAGTGTTCATATAGCTTAGCACAAGCCTTTTTCATCCTAATAGAACATAGAGTTATTAGGATTGTAATTTATATGTTGTTGAATTTCCTCAAGCCGTCTCTTCTAATCTTGAGCTTTAGCTAAAATTCTTCCAAACTTTGCTCGATTGAGGAGTTTTAGTTGTTACATGAGGTGATACAAAGCATTTTGTTTTTACTTTGCTAAGACTAGAGGTAGATTACTATTGTTACATTACTTCTTTGAATATGGCCTAGAAACGGTCATCATAAGTCCACATTTCTAAAACCTTGCTCTTAATTTTGGGTGTCCACAGATTTAAATTGATAAGTGTTGGGCTATGGTGAAAGAAGTAGACTAATGAGAATTCAACTATTGACCCTAAAAATGTATCCATCAATTTAACATTACCTAAGACTTAATCAAACTTACACATTATTCTATTTCCCCTAGCAGTCCTATTACTCGAGGTATATCTATCTCTAGTCGAAGGCAAATCATCAACAACTAGATTCTATAAGAAATGTTTAAAGTCTTCAACATCCCCCACATTTATGGTTGTACCTTGAAATTTTTATTTACTTTCTTGGACAACATCAGAGTCACCTAGAATAAGTCATGGGTCATTTTGAATAGCTGTGGATTCCAACACTTGTAACAGACATTTCTTATCACTGCCTTGGTTATGAGGATAAATAAAAGGAATAAAGAAAACTATGTTAGTTACATTATTAGTGAAATAAATTTGAATACCCCATCCATGCACAGTAATTTTCTCAATATTCCACTATATAGGATCTCAAATGCACCAAATCCTACCATTAGGATGGCGAGAGTAGTTATTTAACATAGCTAGATATGTACCCAATGTTTTAAAAATTGTTTCAATTGTGTTAGCCTTTAGTCTTGTTTCTAACAACCCCATTATTGAAATCTTATTTACCTACATCCAGTGCCTCAACTCTTACTATTTATAAGGCTCATTAAGACCTCTTACATTCCAAACACCTAAAATATGTCAATAGAAATAAGGAGAAGGTCAGTAGTCCCACATTTTCCTTTTTCCCCCACAGTTCCTAGGTTAATAAATGGAGAGAATATATTATTAGTCACTACATCAATGGGTTGACTTTTCTCTAGTAAATGACCTCTCTAAAATTTATATTTCTGCACATGTTGTGATGACTCCCTTAGAGTTGCCTGTGTATGTATTAGTTTTCAAGCAAATTTATTATTATTTTTTGGGGTCTAGTATGATATATGTAAGTTTCTTGATTGATATACCGATCATGAACTAGATCTCTAAGTGGTCTTTGAATATTAGCAAGTGCTTGGTAAGTTTCTTCCTCTATGATATATGTTTTAGGACCTGTGTTAGGAGTAGATTTAATATTGTGTCGAGTAGAAACACAACTATTGTAGTAAGAAAGCCTCCATTTGAAAACCATTAGTTATGTCAAGAGATTACCATCAGGGTATTCCTTATCCACAACATCCACAAACTTCTTTTTGACATCCACCTCAACTAAATCCCTTACATAAGAAATTATATCCCTATAATTCTTAAATCCATCTAAGTACAAGGGTCTTCCAACAACACTAGTAACTCAACTAATTGGATATTCATCCCAATAAACTAGGGGAAGCTTAGGGATTTTAATCTAAATAATGCATATTGTGAAATCTTCTTTCATATACTAGAATTTTCTTTGCCATGGCTTGAGGATAAAGGGTCTGTTCATAAATTTCCAATAAGGGCATTACAAAACCTAGTCCTTATCCTCGCTCGATGAAAATTTGGAAATCACAAATTGCTCTTCATGCATAAAAAGTTTAGGAGGTTGTATTTTGGACCATTGTTTTTGGGTGAAGGAATTGATGTGCCCTAAACTAGGCTTGTAGCTAACTAAGTATCCAATCAATGTTCCCTATCAGAGTTTAAAATTCATTGCTACCCTTTCTTTTTGAATTTAAACTTTCCAACGATCTTCTGCCAAAGTTGAGGGAATGTAATTGAGAGTAAAGGATCTGGACATAGTTCTATTGTGAAGAATAATATCATTCCATGTCTTGTAAGGAATTGTTTCTGTATCAATCAAGTCTAGTGGAATCACATTAGACCCTTCCTTAACTACTGGTGGAAGTGGATGATATTGTCCATTCAAGTTATCTATAGAAGTCGTTCATGGAGTAGAAATGTAGTCTCCTCCCAAAGAGCATGATGAAGAATCGTCAATGGCAATACTTTCCCCATTAGCAAGACTAGGGTTTATAGGACCATGAATCTATGATTGAGAATTTTGTGGTTTCTCTGGAGTTAGATTTTTCTTGGAGTGAAAAGAAACAATGGCCATATGATCTTTGATAGTTGTGATGTTCAATCCCTTTTGAGGGGGAGCTCTCATCCTTCCATAAGTAGATCTCCTTAGTTTCACCTCTTTCTCTTAGCCTTTTCCTCTATGGAATATGTTCGGTGTTAGTAAGTTTTCATTGTTAGGCAAGATTTTATCGAAGATTCGTTAAGGATTTTTCAACTATTACCGCACCAATAACACAAAGTAATGAGGAAAGTGAAGTAAAGTGGAGTGTGGATATAAATAAAGCCTTTAAGACTTTAAATAACAAGTTATGTTTGCATGAGTATTATCTTTACCAAACTTTGATAAATTATTTAAATTTACATATAATGCGAATGGAGTAGGGATATGGGGTGTAACCCCACAAGTAAAATGGGCTATTACCTTCTCTAGAGAGAAATTAAATGGGGCTAAATTGAATTATTCAATATATGATAAGGAATTCTATGATATTATGAAGTTTAGAAACATAGAGACACTATTTGATGCCTAAGCTAGTTGTTTTGCATTCGAACCATCAGAGTTTACAATATTTGCAATGGAAAAAGACAACTAGTGCTAAACATACCAAATGGGCTAGTTTCTTACAATCCTTTGTGTTTTCTTTTAAGTATTTCAATGGTAAGGAAAATATCATAGTAGATGGCTTATCTTAGAGATGTGTGATACTTGTTTTGTTGGATCCAAAATTATTCTATTTTTGAAATATTAAAGAAATTATATGCAAAGGATGAAAATATTTTGGAAATTTATAATGAATGTAAAAAGAATAATAGTTGCAATAATTATGTGTTGCAAGATGACTTTCTTTTCAAAATTAATAAGTTGTGTATACCTTGTTCTATTGTACATAATTTACTTGTTAAGGAAATACATAAGGGGGATATAGCTAGTCATTTTTGTGTTCACAAAACCACAGAAATATTAGAAGAAAATTTCTACAGGAAAAAAATGATAAAACTAATACAAGCTTTTATTGAAAGATGCGTGATTTGTCAAAAGAGTAAAAGTTTCTTTCCTAAGGGCATATATACTCCTTTTGCAATTCCTAATAAATCATGGAAGAGTGTTAATATGGAATTTATATTAGGTTTATCAAGGATATAATGGGGAAATGATTCTATTCTAGTGGGAGTTGCTGTGAAATGTTTTAGCTACATTTAGAAGATAATTTGGCATATGTTAAGTATTAAGTTGTTGTTTAATACATCTTATCTTCCACAAACTGGTTGTCAAATGAATGTGACTACTGGAACTTTGGAAAATTTATTAAGATGGTAAATCAATGAAATATAGGAACATTATTCAAATTGTAACTCTATAAAAGCACTAAAGATTAGGATATAAAACTTGCACATGCTGAATGTGCTTATTATAGGAGTCCTTCTAGCATAATTCATTTGGTTCCCTTTGAAATTGTCTATAGGTTTAATTCTTAATTACCTAGTGATATGTTATCATTAATAAAAGGAGATATTAATTGTAACACACCCATTTTTAACTACCAAAAAAATTTTGTTTTAAATAACGTGGAAACTAAAAATACACCTAGGAAAAATAGGGTGTTACTGCTGAACCTGATACAGGATAGATTTCTACTGCCTACCCCATATAATATACAAGGCTAACACCCAACTAATATTATAACAACACAGTTCATGAATATGAAATATATAAAAATTTTGAAAGATTTTTAACATTGAAAGATCTTAACAATCCCCAACTAAATCATTATAGAAATATGAATAGATAAAAGTATAGGGCTATGTTAAAATAAAGTCACGATATGACAACAAAATCAAAACTACGGTTTGTTACAAACCACACAAGATCTCTAGGTATCCACGCTTTTATGCCTGACCCTCTACATGTAGGAATGAGTAGGTAGCCGAGCAAATGGGCACATCAGTATGCTACATATTGAGTAAGCCATGTTACTCCGTAAATGGTAACATAGATATGAAAATTCTATGGTACATAGCTATAATGTTTAAAAATCATCATGATAATGTCATACATTTATAAGTTGGAATTAACCAGATCATGCTAAGATGCAAAAATCAGAAAACACAAAATATATCATGCTCGAATTCATATTTTTATCACGTAGGTACTAACACATGTAAAAGCAGATTAAATCCAAGCAACACTATGCTTTATTTCCAATTACTCCATCCATTAGAGTATATCATTTACTTATCCACATATTGAGATTGGCCAATATTTAGATAACATTTCAATTAATAACAAGGTAGGCACATAAGCCATTACCCATGTGTACAAACCAACTATTATTCTTTTTGGTAATTCAATAATTGTCTATCCTTATCCAATTATTCATATTCACTTATACATTATCTAGGTCTTATCATCTAATTACTTATCATCTGCATTTTATTATCATTGAGTAATAGACTATGCACTATCCCATGGTCTCATATACAACGAAAGCCTATCTAAAAAGAACATAATTTTCGAGCTAAAGCCAATCACTAAAGTGGACATAAGTCCTAGTCAAAGCTAAATACCAAAATGGATATAAGTCTATGTCGGATCAAAACAATATGGACATAAGTCCAAGGTTTAAGCCAACAACCTAGGTAACCTGACTCTATTGTATTAATAGCCCCTAGTACATCATTAGTGTCTAGAGTGGGTAAGGCACCTACACCTCTTAGGATCCTGCCCAACTGTAAAGCTTGAAGGCAGAATAACCCTAGTAGGTAATTGAGGATTAGGTAATGTAGACCCATACATAAATTGATTGACTTTCTCTTTACGTGATTAGTAGGTTATTCATAAGGATAAGTGATCACACATGGTACATACAAAAGCAAGTAAAGTATTTTACATGTCTATTGCGTATCAATCCTCTTCCTTTCATCTCCCTAACAATGTGGGGTTTCCATTCATCCTTGTCCAATATTATGCATATCCATTGTATTATTTTATTCAAGCCCAAGTTGTGTTTCATTACTATTTTTCAAAACCATCACATGTTATAAGTGGAATATCCATTTAGCCATTACAATACTCATAGATTATGTCATAAATTATGATCCATTTACTCCTATTATTATGTAATTAATGCATAATAAAATCTATATTTTATCCCACTAATAATCATAGGACAGTCCAAAACATATCCTCAAAGCATAACAAAACAAAAGGTATAGAAACAAGTTGAACAAGTTCATTTATCTAGCCCAACCAGTCGATCTGTTGTACCAACCATTCAATCTGTTTGGGTATATTAGCCCACTATTCATATATCAGTCTATTAGTCCTGCCTGAAAAATTGATGTCTTTAAGAATAGAGTAAGACCAAGGTATCTAGAGGCACACCAGTTGATGGGTTGGGTCAACTAATCGATTGTTGTAGGAATCAAGTGATCTGTTTGACCTAACTAGTCAATCAGTTTGCTTGACAACAATATAAAACCATTAATTTTAGGAATAATCATGTAGATAAATCATCCTTAACTACAATAGACCATGTATAAATATAGTCTAACACATTTTTAACTGAATTAACTTGCATATCTCAATATTGAATCATCGAACCTATTTTTATCAATTTTCTTTATTTTTAACCAATGTATGAAATTTATCCATCCAAATCAAGTATGTAGGCTATATACATTCATACCCACATATATAATCAACTTAAAGTGACTCGCATCATACAGGAATACTCATAAGTCATTTTAGAAGAAAGAATCACTTACTTGATGCAATAAAAATTCCCTTAAACCATAAATCTAAATTGTGAAAATCTCTAATTTTAAAACTTTAAAAAACAAAAAATCTTAAACTAAAAGTTTCATACAAAAGTTATGACTTTTTGAAATTAAAATAGAAGGGAAAGAATGGCATACCACACTTAAATAAAATGTGGGAAATGCTCAACTAAACCACCCAATCTTTTTCCCAAATCTAACAAAAAATCTTCCTTACTTAATAATAATAAGAGACAGAGATATGGAAAGGATTAGAATAGTACCATAACGTTTGAAATACAGAGAAGAGGGAAGTTGAATACAAATACTTTAGGATTTTGGTAGCTAAAATAAAGGCAAATCAAAGTGATGATTGGGGATATATAGAGCGAATCAATCTAAAGGAATGATAGAGGGTTCAGGAACACCTCAAAAGCCTTAAAAACTACCTTTTGAATTTGAGCTAAATGGATAGGTTTTTTCTAAGATATGCTTATCTGTTCTCTAGAGCACAAATGATGTTTCTTAAGGCTCTAGGTCAATTAAGTCAGATTAGAATACACAAGAGAGGTAATGGAAGGTTAGTATGGAAGAAATTTTCTAGATGTTTAGAGTCGTGCTAGACATTAAAGCATTAATCTTAAAATTGTGTAGAGGAGAGAGGAGGAAAAAGACAAGGTTGATGTCGTCTCCCCTCCTCAATTGTCCTAATTAACTTCCAAATGAATATGAGGTAATTTTTTTGTCTATATGAATCATGAAAATGGTTAGCAATTTTTTTGCCACAATTTAGCATCGGCTGGTAAGGTCCCATTTTAGTGTAGGAAAATTTTCACATAATGAATTTAAAAAGATATACCCTACTCGGCAAACTAGTCAATTGGTTTTGACCTACCAATCAACTATTCTACTAACTAGTCAATTAGTTCCCCAAACTATTCAAATGGTTTTGACCTACCAATCAACTACAACAACAAACTAGTCGATCAGTTCTTGGAACAAGTTGATCGGTTTGCCTTCGTTAAACATTAATTTTCAATTCTATTTCAAAGAAAATATTACCTTAAACCAAATCATACCATCAAGTTTAAATCAAAGGTCCAACATTTAGAACAATTCTCATTTAATATTTTCAAAAATGAGGGCATTACATCATGAACCTTTCAAAAAGGTTTGCATCCCCAAAACTTGTAAAAATCAAATGACATCATTACACATAAGGTAAAACACACATCATATTCCCATTCATGAACAAGGTTTAATACCCCCTCAAAAATATATTTACACTAAGGTAAAAAGATATCTAAATAACTTAGGATATTTCCTTGAATTTCCTCCTCAGCCTCCCAAGTAGTCACCTCTATACCATGTTGCGACCAAAGATCTTTTACAAAAGGATGATTTTTATACAAGTCTCTCTCGTCTTTGCACTAAGAAACCTCAATGATCACTCTTAATATGTTAGAGATTCATTAAGCTCTAGCAACTCTAGTAGGATAAAATGTGAAGGATCTAGTACATAGTTCCTCAGCTACAATATAAGAAATACATTGTGTACAGGTGATAGCACCATTTATAGAGCTAAGCAATGAGTTTTTTCACCAAAATAGTCTATAATTTCTTATAGTCTAATGTGAATAGAACTAAGATTACCCTTTATGTTGAATCTCATAACTACATTGGTGACAAAGACCCTCAAAAGGACTCTATGACCTAACTCATAACCAAAAGTCTATCTTTTCAAGTCTACCTAGCTCTTATGTAAGTCTTAGATTACTCTCATTAGGTCTTGAATCGAACAGATGTGCCTTTTCATCTCCTCGATCATTTTAGGTCGCAACATAAGCATCTCACAAATATCATTCCAACAAAAGGAGCTACAGTAATTTATTCCATACAATGCCTCAAAAGGCACCATTATGATATTAGCATGGTAACTATTGTTGTAAAAGAACTCAATAAAGTTAAGAAATTCTTCCCAACTTGCCCCAAAGTACAATACACATGCTCAAAGCATGTCTTCTAAAGCCTAAATTCTCCTCTCTATCTTAATATCTGTAGGTAGGTGAAAATTTGTAGTCATCTTCATTTGAGTACCAAAGGCGGCTTGTAGTTTCTGCCAAAAATGTAACAAGAACCTAGAGTCTTAGTCAGACATAGTGTCCTTAGGAACTCCATGCTGCCTTACCATATGCTTTTTATATGTTTTAGCCAGTTGCTCTATGTTCCATGTCACCTTCATTAGTAAAACACGACCGAATTAGTCAAATGGCCTATAATGGATCAAATCCTCCAAGGGTTTTCAGAAGACCAAACATGAAGTCTATTGATATGTTTCCCCAGTTCCACTTAGTAAATAATAGTGGTTGCACCAACCCTACCTATCTCTTATGTTAAATCTTATCCTTTTGATAGATCAAACTATGGGTAATGAACTCTACCACTTCCTACATTATGCTAGGTCACCAATATATCTTCTTCAAATCCTTATATAACTTGTCTCCTCCAAGGTGAACAAAGTAAGAAGTACAATGTCCTTCCTCAAGGATCCTCCTCTTAAGCTCCACACACCATGGTATTTGATATTGACATCCTTGTGGATCTACCATCTACAATACCCATTTGGGTTCTCTCGAGTTTGAAATCACTAACTTTGTTAGCTTAGATCTCCTCAAAGATTGAAGGTATATTAATAAGAGCACTCATTTTTTACTTTTATACTTCAAATGGTAATTATTTCAATGTCGAAATTCCTAATCTCCTTGCATAAATGATCTAATAATACGATCTTGCCAAGGAATGTGATGTCTTTCGGCTAAGTGCATCTACAACCAAATTGGCCTTACCCTCATGTAGGTCAATTCCAAATCATAATCCTTGACAAACTCCAACCATTGAAATTTTATTAGATTCAATCCCAGCTATGTTAAGATATACTTAAGTCTCTTATGGTTAGTGCAGAAATTGCACTGAACTACATGGAGATATTGTCTCTAGATCATAAGAGTGAACATTACAACAACAAGTTCTAAGTCATGCTTAGGGTATGTTCTATTCATGAAACTTTAGTTATCAAGAGGGAGAAGCCAATACCCTTCTATGTTGGATCAACAAGAAATCAAAACCTTTCTTGGAGTAAACATGATACACCTTAAATCCATAAGACCCACTAAGAAATATGAGCACTAGGGATGAAGCCAAATACCACTTCAACTCCTCAAAGGCTCAACTAAAGTTCTTATTCTACTAGAAGTGCATATCGTTCTTCAACTATTTAGTCAATAGTAGTGTAATCTTAGAAATGTCTATCACAAACATATGGTAGTAGTTTGCTAACTCAGGAAAACTTTGCACCTCATTGATAGAAGTAGGTACTGGACATTTAGAAACAACTTGAATCTTAGTAGATCCATCACCACTCCATCCTTAGAGATCACATGATGTAGGAAAACCACTTGATCTAACAAGTAATTGAATTTAAGAGTTTGGCATATAACATGTCGGACCTCTTCAATGCCAAAGTCTACCTCAAATGCTGCTCAAGCATCTCACAGTTAATAGAGTAGAAGAAGATGTTATTGATGAACACTATGATGAATTAGTCCAAGGAGGGATGGAATATCTAGTTCATAGGAGACATGAAAGCTATTAGAGCATTATTGAGTTTGGAAGGCATCATAATGAACTAATAATGGCCAACCCTTATCCCAAATGCAGTCATAGGGATGTCTTATTCTACTAACCTCAATTGATTACAGCTTGATTGAAGATCAATATTAGAGAACACCTTAGATCCATTAAATTGATCGAATAAGTCATCAATCCTTGGTAATGGATAACGGTTCTTCATCATCACCTAGTTCAATGTTCGGTAGTCATGCATAACCTCAAGCTCCAGTCCTTCTTCTTTACGAGCAAAACTAGTGCTTCCCATAGTCATATGCTTGATCAAATATAACCCTTCTGTAAAAGTTCCTCTAACTTAGCCATGAATTCTTTTATCTCCACAGGTGCCATATGGTATGGAGCCTTAGGTACTGTCTTTGTCCTTGACATACATCCACGGTTAACTCGACTTTTTAAATAGGTTGAATTATTAAAATCGCTACATAAAATATGTTTGGCAACTCATGAACCACGATTATCTATTCCAATGGAGACTTAGTTGCTTAGGTATGTCTAATACTGCATAGTTAGAGTGGATATCCCTTACATATGAGGTTACTCAATGTAAATCCAACAAGATCCTTGTGGAGTAATTAGGTTCACAATTCTCGTATGAAATCGTAATACCTTTTAGTCATCGTAGAACTACACATTGTTGTATACAATGGATTAGGGCTCAATACTTCTCTAGCATATCAATACCAAATATCACATCAAAATCAGGTAACTCTAGTTCTTTGAAGTCCAAAGAAAAATCTATTACTCCCACTACCAAAATAACTCCTTGATAAAATCTAGAGTATACAATCCAATCCCCCAATGGCAACACCTTAGAAGTAGAGATACTACTAGAAGGAGATAAAGAAGCTCTAGCCACAAATGCATGTGCAGCAAAAGAGTGTGATGCACAAGAGTTAAACAATACATAAGAAAAAAGGTTAGAGATAACAAGCACACCAATCCTTTTCATTCCTAAAAGGGGTGAGGTCTTGGACCTTAGGCTTACTAACACAACTAGGGATACTAGTTGGCAATGATAAAACTCTCTAAGTTTATAGTTATGGCTACTAGATAGAGTCGATACTTTAACATCTAGTAAGAATCTACTTGATGTTGTTACTACTAACTCAATACTCATATGCTCTGTTTCCCCCTTTGCAACATCCATGGTACATCACCTGGTTACACAAGCAGTCTACCCCCAGGTGATCTATCTTGCATTGCTTGTAGTGGTAGTGACTCTGTTTTATAGGACCCTTAGATAACCCTCCAACATAAGGTACAATCCCCACACTTTAGCCATATCTAGGCATAATCTATGTTTTGAAACAATCTTCTTCCCATCATCGGGATGCTTACAAAGTTCAAACTTTCACTTGCTTTTGAACAGAGCACTTCGGGCTTGGATTACTTAGGATGTCGCAAAAGCTTGCTTGTACATCCGTAACATATCTAGGGAAGTAACTAACAACAAATGATTTTGGTTTCAAATCCCTAGCCTAATCTTGAAACAATGGACTTGCATTTTCTTGTTAGCTTATAATTCCTAGGCAAACTTGACCAAGTCCTTAAATAGAGTATAGTTCCCTTCAGATGACATGCACCCTTGGTGAAGCACAATGAATTCAACATAATTGGTCATGGAAAGGTCAGTCAGGCAAACATGGGCTTACAATGCCTCCTAGAATGGTACACATCCTATAGGTTCTCCACCCCTATGTTAGACACTCCTCCATTATGCGTTTTCCCTTCCTCTCAGATAGTATACTACCACATCAACCCTACTATCTCCTGGGCATCTGTAAGTTATGAAGGTCTTCTCCATCTTTAAGACCTATTATTCCATGATGTTAAGGTCCTTCTTTCCCTCAAAGAATGATGAGTGATGACCTCTAGCCCTCTTAAGACAATCCCCTAAAACTTCTGCAACCACTAGCGCCGATTGAAGTTGAGGTGCTTAGATTTGGCCCTTCATATAGACTTTTACTATCCCCATGAAAGCTTCAATGCACTCATAGCAGAGGTGAGTGGCCGTTGTGTCCTAGAGGCTAAAAATAGTTAGGGACAAAATTTATTCTATTGAGTAATAACACTAGCAAAACAACTATCACACATTATATCTATGGCATTGTCTGAGCCCCACTCTTACTTATAGACATTCTAGGTTTGAAAATACTAAAAATTGTAAAAAAAAAAAAAGAATCAAGGAGAAAAGGTTTAAAATCAAGACTGACACCATCCTATGGTATCAGCTTAAAAATTATTGGAAATGTATGTTTTTATAAAAGGATATGATAAAACTTAGGGTATCACCAAACTTATTTTCAAAGCAATGCATGTTTGTAAAAATTCTCTAACACCAACCTGCAGTGACAACTCAATTACGGTTTAAAGTAATATGCTTTTAAGAAAAAACTTTAATACCAACCTGTAAAACCCCTATTTTTCACTAGCGAAAAAATTCATTTAAAAAAGTGTGGAGAGTGAAAATACACCTAGCAAAAATGAGGTGTCATGGTTGTACTTGACAAAAGGTAGACATCTGTTGCCTACCCTATTTTAGATATAAGGTTAACACCAACGAACCAATTTTTTTAAAATATAGTGGGTGAATATGAATTATATAAAAGTTTTGAAAGATTGTTTAATTTGAAAGGCCTTAATGGTTCCCAACAAAATCATTACGAAAATATGAGCAGATAAAAATATGGGACTTCATTAAAATGAAGTCAAGGTATGACAGTAAAATCAAAATCATGATCCATTACTGACCCTATAAGATCTCCATATGTCCACGCTCTCAATCCTCGAACCTAAGATTAAATAAGCCCCTTACTAGCCATCCCTAAAAACATTCAAATGTCCCTCTACTCGTGAGAATGAGTAGGTTATCGAGAAATGGGCACATAAGTACGCTTGGGATTATCGAGAAAGGTTGGGATTAATCAAAACATGCTAACATTAATAACTAAGACAACACAAAATATATAACGCTTGATTTCATATTATAACTAGGTAAATACTCATATACGTAATATCAGATTAAATCCAAGTAACCACTAGAGTTTCTTTCTGATTACTTAGTCCTTTAGATTATACAATTTCCTTATCCACATGTTAAGATAGGTTAATATTCATACAACATTTTAGTTAACATCTGATTAGGCACTTAAGATATTACGTACATGTATAAATCAACTTTTATTCTTTTTGGTCATTCAACCATTTTCTATCCTTATCTAATAATTCATATTTACTTATTCATTATCTAGAACTTTATCATCCAATTACTTATAATCGTTATTTCATTATTATCGAGGGATGGACAGGCACCACCCCATGGTCACACATAGAGCAGAATGCTTTCCAAATAAGGGATATATCCTAGTTGACCTAGGAAACCTAGGAAACAAAACCCTTAATTACTGATATCCTCTAGTACATCATCAAGTTCTAGAGTAGGTAAGCCATTGGGATCTTTCAAGATCCTGCCCAAAGGTAGCTAAATGCCCTAAGGCAGACTAAGTCACAATAGCTAATCAAGGATCGGGTTACCCTAACCCATATGTAACTTGATTGTCTTTCACTTTACATGAATAGTATATTATTCATAAAACTATTGATCACACAACTCTCATATAAGAGCAAGCAAAGTATTTTCCATCTTTATTCCAAATCAACCCTTTTATTTCCATCCCCTCAATCATATGGGGTTTTCGTTCATCTTTTTCTAATATTATTCAGATCCATCATATTATTTTATTCAAGCTAATGCTTTGTTTCATTAATCTTTATCAAAACCGTCACATATCAAGTGGAATACCAATTTAGCCTTTATAATACTCATAGAGAAGAGAAAATCGATGATAACATCATAGGATAACTGTCACATATCAAGTGGAATACCGATCCATCATAAAATTATGACTCATTTACTCTTTTAATAAGGCCATTAATCCATGATAAAATATATATTTTATTCCACTAACAATCATAAGATTTTCCCAAACATAGCTTCTAAGCATAACCATACAAAAGAAGAGAAAACTATATCAACAAGTCAAACTGGTGGATCAGTGTTGCTCCACTAGTCGATCGGTCACACTAACTACTTTGTCAGTTTGGGCTACCAATGAATTCATTTTCACAAACCATTAAACTATTCATAGATCATTCAATTAGTCATACCCAAAAAGTCGACTCGTTTAAGAAGAAGGCAAGAATAAGGTCTCTACAAGCTTAGTTGATGGGTCAAGTTAACCAGTCAATTGTTGTAGGAACGTGTCGATCGATTAGCCTTAACACAACATCAAACAATTAAATTCAGCTAGAATCATGCTTATAAATCATTCTTAACAATATTAGAACATGTAAAAACATTATCTAACACATTTTCAACTAAATTAGCTTAAATATCTCAATAATGAATTATCTTGTACTATATTTATCAATTATCATTCTTTTTTATCTTATATATGAAATCTATCCATCCAAATAACTATACAGGCTATATACAACCATGCTAAGATATAGAATGAACAAAAAGGGTCTCACATTATGATGGAATACACAAATCATTTTAGAAGGAACCATCACTTACCTGGTGTACCAAAAAATCTACTTAAATAATAAACTCCAAATTGTGAAAATTGTAACTTTTAAAACCTTAAAACAAAATATCTTGAACTAATAATTTCGTAAAAAAAATTATTAATTTTAAATTTAACATAGAGCAAGAAGAAATCTGTACCATTATTAAAGCAAAATAAGGAAGTACTCAACTAAACCACTTAATCTTTTTCCAAAATCTAACACTTTCTTACTTAATAATTAAAAAAAAAGTGACTTCTAGAGAAAGTATCAAAAAACTATTAGAGGTTAAACTACAAGGTTCAAAATGTAGAGAAGAGGGAAGGTGAACATAAATACTTAGGGATTTTATTGGATGAAAGATAGATTAATATGTAATAAAAATTTTTTTTAGCTAAACCTAATCATGAGTAACTAATATCAAAACCTAATTATAACCTCGGGAATTCATTTTTCTATCTTACCTTAAGTCTTTAATTCTAAATATTATTTTTGGGTTATTAATATTTTATTCCCAACTTAAATGTAATCCTGAATAACTATTTGACCTAAATATAAATCTAAGCCCCCACTTTTTCCTTTCCCTTTTTCCTTTTTTTCCCTCTCCATATCTTGTTTAATTATTTTTTTTTCTCTCTATGCCGATCACCTTACCCTTTTTCTCCCCTTCATTTCCTTGGTGCATGTCTCCCTCTACCAAGCCTATCCTTTCCCCATCAATTCACAACTCTGGCGATTGTGGGTTGGGTTTCATTTTTTTGCCCGATGGCAACCTCCCTTCTTTTCCTCTCTCTTTGTATGCAAATATATATATACATATACCTTATTTAATGACCAAAATGTGCCTCCACCAAAACACTCCCAAGCTTGGGCAATTCCGACCACTTCTCCCCCCTCGTTTCAGCCATATTTTCTAGTTCAACCCCTAGCAACTACTGGTTGTGCCGTTGCTAGCCGTCCCTTACTTGACAACCCCAACTAACCCCCTGGTGTTACATAAGTTTTAGCTGACACCTCCTTCGAATTAGGGTTTTATTTTTCCCCATTCTTTTCTGCTCCATTACCATATTCCTTAATTAATTATATTTAAAATTCTAATTATCATTTTTTAATAGTTCTTAGGTGATATTCTAGAAGTTTCAAAAGAAGCTGTTGAGGATAACCGTGCTTAGAGATCGCAGCCTTTATTAGCAAGGATACTAGTTGATTCTTCTGGTTTTGTGTCAAATGCTTGTATGATTATGTGTGTTATCATGCTATTGTTATTATACTATTAAAATGCATGTTTTTGATGATATGATATGTTAACATTAATTAGATGATAGGAAGGAAGTAAGAATAACAAAATATATACTGATACGATGATAGTAGGCTAAGTAATATTTTTTGGATGAGTGTAAATTATGGGAGAGCAATATGGGCCTAATAAATTATTATAATTGGGAAATAATTATATTTAATATGTTTGTTGATAAAGAGGCATTTGAAAATAATGATATTGAGGAAATGAGATTTTCAAGAAATAAGGGTTGTTGGCTATCTTTAAGGATATTTTGATCAATATGGGTGAATATGGGAATTTTTGTATTTTAAGGTGTTAGATGGATTAAAATATGCCAATAATATGCCATGACATGTTTGGAAGTGATTATGAACTTCATAATATCTTCATATGAAAAAATACCCTAATTTTGGAATATTAGCCTTAAAATGGTACAATTATTATTACATGGGTAACCTGTTAGAGTTAGGCCACAAATTTCAGATGCGTTGTTGATATCCGTATTTAGGGGATTTATATAATTAACTATTCCATAGGTAATAATGGTGGTTGGATGTATTTTCTCGGGGTTATATGTTATTAACCATTCCACCAATAAGAATAGTGGTTAGGAGCGTTTTACCTAGGGGTGGAATAATAGTTCAACTGGTTGAGAATAATGGGGTCCATAAACTGAATGTAAATAAAATACTGTGTTATATGATGTTCAAATATTACGAAACTCAAATATTAATTATCTTATAGTGCTTTTTATATCTCGCATGTATACTACTTTTTACTATAAATGTATGTAATTATATGTTTTTCCGATTTGGACTATATTATTCCCTTACTCTGTACATAGTATATTGATCATCCCTTTCATGGGTACTGCTCATTCCCATAAGTAGATCTACCCTATTTTTTATGGGATTGATGATTATTAGCTTAATGTGCTTGCCTTGGGTGAGTTCTAAATGAATTTATAAAGGGTAAGGTTATCCGGATATCTCTATCTCTCCATGGACTTTTAGTTTTCTTTTTTCACTATTTATTCTTTTCTCCCTATTTCATATCATATATCATGGTGGAATAAAGTGCTTCCTACACCTGATTCCTAGGTATGAGGTTACTTTTGCCTTACATCCGACATAGATTGGGCATAGGGAGTACCTCTTTAAAATTGAATGCAGCGTGACACCCTTATGTTTGTGTTTTGGCTTCCGCTATTAGCTCCTTTAAAATTAAAATTTTAAGTTCCAAAATTTTGGGGTGTTACATAAGGTATCATATCTTTTGGTTCTTGGGAATCATGTTTTGTTTAGAGACTCAATTTTCACGATCCTAAATGTTTTTAAATTTTCCATTCTATTTTAAAAATCTAGATTAACAGTGTGAGGAAGTGGGAAATAGGTAGCTTGACTGGTCTTATTATGTGTGTTTGATGTGATGTGCTTATTAAGCTATGTAATTTTCTAACATGGTTTCAATTTTATACCTTAAGAAGATGCATTTGTGCATATTTTTCGCATCATGAATCGTGGTGAGCTAGTGCTACTACCGACATGGTCTCTGCTCGGGATTTAGGATCCCTTTACATCTCAAGGAGTAACTTGGATTCTATAGGCATGCATTTGAGGATTTAATACTCCCCACCTAGCTATGGTGAATTGATGAAGACAACGAGTTTGTTTCACAAAGACAATAGCCGGTGATTGTAGAAGAGCCCTTGTACATTTTATGTTTAGGAGCCCGATGATGTAATGATGCAATCTTAGTGGGTTATTTGATGACACGGATACTTGAAGAAGATTCTATCACGTAGTGTTTTTAGGATGTGGAACAAGAAGATGTTTGGTTCTCAGAGTCCCTACTATAGATGCACACGTGATACCAACCATTGAACCATGAGCCCTAAGATTTAGTCATGGAGAGCTACCATATATGCCGTCAATTGAATAAGGATGAGATCATCAAAGAGTTAAAATCAACCCTCTAATAGCCTTTGGATTAGGACACATCAAATCGAGTTAGTTTGATCATTCTCCTTCTTCTTTTCATGTTTGCATTGCGAGTGGACTTATTGCTTAACCATTTGATCCTTGGCTTGCACACACTTCGGACTAGGGTTTCTTGTTTGAGTTCTTATTATGCTTTGTTTATATTCTACATTTTTCCCTCTACACTTTTATCTCCATTACTTTATTCTTTGTGGGTTTTTTTATATAAACTTCTTACCTTATGAAATACCTCTTTTAAGAGGGTATTACCCTAAATTTTCGACCATGATCCCTTATAGTGTTTGCCATGTAACTTTAGAGACCACCGCTGCTCTTATCCACTCCACTCTTACCCTTTCCAACCTTTGCATCATTGATCACATCTCCAATCCTCATAACCCTTAACCCTCTAGGTCTTTATCATTTTAAGGAAGTACATCACAGATTCACCCCATATGATGAGAACCAATGAGATCGAGCTCGACGATTCCTTATTCTTCGAGGAGAGGCCTTTGCAGATTTTTGGCAGTAAGCTACAATACACCTAGACGAGCTCGGTTCTGCTAGAGAAGATTATTTGGAGCTGTCATAGAGTAGATGAGGTGACTTGGGAGACCTAGAATGACATGCACCAATCACACGTCGAGCTTGTTAGCATGTGTTTCTTAGGTTTCAGGATTCTCTCTCTTTTAAAAGGGTAGTTCCTCATAGTATAGTGTGAACTTCACTAGAGTTAACCATCAAGATTACCTTATTTACATTCATTTCCTCTTATTCCCAACCACAACTTCTTGACTTCGGTGACAAAGTTTATTTTAAGGTTGTAGTGATGTAATACCTTAAATTTATAGCTAAACCTAATCCTGAGTAATTAATACCAAAATGTAATTCCAACATCGAGAATTTATTCTTTTATCTTACCCTAAATCCATAATTCTAAATCTTAGCCTAATCAAAATCTTACCCAAAACCCTAATTTAGGGAATCATGGCCAAATAAGAAATTATTAGGAAGACTAATTAAATAAACTATTTTCTTTTTATTATTATGGATTTAATTAAGGTAAATCTAGGAGAAATTATAAATAATTTTAAATATGAAAAAACTTGAGTATTTTGCTAATTAAAATAGAATTTAAGGAAATTCTTTAAAAATTCCTAAATTAGCCTAAAAATAGAATTTAATTATTATTTTTAATAGTCATATTTTATTAAATATCCCAAATTACCCAAAATACATTTGATTATGGTAATTCACCTTTTCCTTTCTTTTCCTTTTTCCTTTTTTCCTTTTGTCCCCGTCTTTTTCCTTTTCTTTCCTTTCCTTCTCTTCCTTTTTTTCTCTTTTTCCCTTGACTTGGGCCAGCCCACTGGCCCAACTTCTCCTCCCCCAACACGACCCAGCCTCCCTGCGCCACTCCTTCCCTCTCCCAGTCAATTCGGCCCTCCTTTTTTTTTCTTTCTTTCTTCTTTTCCCCTAAACAGTCGGTCCAGCCCTCTCCTCTCCCACCTATGTCATCTTCAACATCCAGCGCGCACCTACAGCCCGAAATCAGTACCGGAAAAGCCTTCACCAACCACACCGTCCACTCCATCCATTCCTCCCCTCTCTTCCCGGTTGACTTACCTACCATTTTGACAAGTCCATTCCGCCTCTCTCCTGCGTGCCATTCCTTCTCCCGACAAGACATGGCCTACACATGTAGACCTGTGCCAGCCATTCTCGTCAAACAGAGACCCATAACCCTTGCCCCTCTACTCTCCCACTCCTCCTTGTCATTTTCCCCTTTTGATTGGCCTATAAATAGCCCTAAAGGCTTCCATAATCGAGTTTGGATTTAGTAGCCAAGAAAAATGACCCAATGACCACCGCCTAATCAGCCTGTTATTCCTCCGCCGTCGGCCGTCTTTGCCGCCCACTCAAGCCACCAAAACGCTCCCTGCACCGTCGTCTACACAACCGAGCCACCAGCCTTCCTTACCTTGCCTTGCATGAGCCACCTCGGCCGTGCGAAATCACCTTCCCGAATAGTCCATTTGACCTTGTGCGGCCCCTTGTGCCGCCGGTTGCCGTCGATTCCGCCACTTGTAGCACCGCCTCTACCCCCCAAAACAACCAGGGAATCTTGCCCTACCACCCCACACCTCCATTTTCCCCTACTTCCCTTTCCCCTAGCCTCCACATCCATCTCTCCACTCCCTCCTTCCTCTGCTGCCGCCGGCTCCACCACCCAGCCTAGGTTGTCTCCCAACTCCTTAACCCCTAAACCCAGTATATAAAAGTGTTAATGTTTTTAATATTATTAACTATTATTATTAGTGTTATTATGATTATTATTATTATTATTATTATTATTATTATTATTATTACTACTACTACTATTATTACTATTATGCCCTAACGTTTATTCCAGAGAATTTCTAATTAATGGTATTAATTCAGGCTAAAACCTTGTTGTGTTATTATTATTATTATCACTATTATTATCCTTATTATTATTATTACATTATTATTATTACCACCACTTTCATCATCATCATCATCATCATCATCATCATCATCATCATTATTATTACTATTATTATTATTATTATTATTATTATTATTATTATTGTTATTATTATTATTATTATTATTATTGTTATTTTTATCATCATCGTCATCATTATTATTATTATTGTTATTATTATTATTATTATTATCATTATCATTATTATTACTATTACTATTATTATTATTATTATTATTATTATTATTATTATGTTTATTACTCTAACTATGATTATCATTATTATTATCTCTATTCTTATTATTATTTTCAGTATTCTTATTATTATTAGCATTATTAATATTATTATTATTATCATTATCATTCTTATTATTATTTTCATTATTATGGTTGTGGTTATTATTATTATTATTATTATGATCATTATTATTGTTGTTATTCTTGTTGTTGTTATTATTATTATTATTACTACTATTACTATGATTTCTATTATTATTATCATCATTATTATCACTATTACCATTATTATTAGTATTATTATTATTATTATTATTAGTATTATTAATAATATTGTTATTAGTAATATTGAAACCCTTACTTTAATACTATGAATATTACTAAGACTTACTTTGATTAGTAGTGATTCGATTAACCATCTTGAGAATAATAATAACTCTACCTTTTAATTATAAACTACTATTATTAATATTAGCCGTAGTATTAGGCCATGATAGGGGTAAGATAGGAAATTATGGTAATTTCGGTAGAGGGATATTAACCCATAGTATTTCCCTCTTATAGGTGAATCGAGTCAAAACCCTCAGGAAGCATAGGAGCTTGCTCCAAGCCCGACGATGTTTTAGGTAAGGATGTAGCTAAAGCTGTCTATGTGTTACGTGTTTTACTTGCCTTGGATTCCTTGTACTATTAATATGTTGTGTTCTATATGCTACTATCTTATCTGTTTTAATTTGTAGCGCAGCTTGGAAACGAGGTGTGTTCTCATGCTCTTATCCGGTATGTGCTAATATGGATATGCTGCAAGTATGATGTGATGTGATGTGGCCCTTAGGACATGCATGCTAGGTTATTTGATGTGGTTTTGTGGGATGGAAGCATGAAAGAGAAAAATGGGAACGTAAGATAACTAAGGGGAAGTAAGTTGGCTAACGTAGGTAAGGATGACCTAAGTAATCTATGATCCATGAATGGATGAGTAAAAAGGGAATTAAATAAAATGAAAGAGTGGGAGAAACAAAGGTTTACATGGGAGGAACTAGGGTTTGCATGGAAATATTAGGGTTTGTCATGGTAGAGATCAAGGGATTTGCATGGGGAGGTTAAGGTCCGCATGGGGGTGAACCTTATATATGGAAAGTTACTTTGGGACGTGGGGAAGGCAATAGAAGGTCTGTTTGGGTGACTGGAGTCTCGAGGTGAAAAATAGTACGTAGGATTATATAAGGGTACCTAGGGACCGAATAGGGCTTGGGAGGAAACCTTAATTTGAGAAGGTGGAAAAAGAAAAAGAAAAGAATAAAAATAAATGAGGAGGAGTGAGGTATGAGTGGAGAGTTGAGTCTAAAGGTCATGACACATGGAGCGTTAAAATAGTGTGGGTTGTGAGAGGCAGAGAAGGAAGAGCCACATAAGCCCAAATTAGGGTTTCTAGAGAAAACCCGAGGGTAAGGTGGTGAGTGGACCTTGGGGTATAAGGTGGTGGGCCTTTACCCACACACTTAGGAGTTGGGTTCCCAGTGTCAGAAAGTGGGTTAAAGGATGGATGTCAGGGTGAGTTAAGAGGTGCAAAAGCCACAAGAAATGGGACACGCTCTACTGGAAGGATAAGTGCGGATATAGTTAGCCATGCATGTCAAGGGTGAAATTCTTTCGAATAAGATACGTTAAGACACTAATCACTTAAAGAGAAATATGTTGAGCCGGACCCAGACCGGTCCACTAGCGAATAATAGTGGCCAGGAGTATTTTTCCCTGCATAACAGTTCCACCGGCTATAATAGTGGGGGTTTCCATGCTCAACAAACCAAACATAATAATGATAAGACATGGGAAATATAGTGGAGCACCATGAGAGTCAGGGACAGACCGGTCTACAGGCGAATAATAGTGGCCAGGACACGTTGCCCTGCATGACCGTTCCACTAGCGAATAATAGTGGCCAAAAGCATTATGCCCTGCATGACCGTTCCACCAGCTATAATAGTGGGGTTCCCGCACTCACATGGATTGATAAAAACTATGATGTGAATCGATTATATTTATCAGAGATCTAAAGAATAAGTTATCTAGTCCATAGCCGGTATTGTTTATCTATGTTATCGCATGTTGTCCACGTAATTATGCCATGTATGCTATGTCATGTGTTTTTCTGTATGTTAGGCTTAGTGTATCTGTTACCTTACTCAATACGTAGCATACTGATCACCCGTTTCATGGGTCCTGCTCATTCCCACGAGCAGAAGACCCGTCTGAGTTTGTGCAGGTAGGGGACGTTGTCTTCGATGCCTACGATGCTAATGAGGCATCGGGTAGGGCTGAGAGTTGAGCCTGGACCTAGTTCGGGGGTTGAGAGTGATGTGGCCGGAGTTCATCCTCCGTTTTGTTTCCCTGTATTATTTTATTTTATTTTATCCCGCTGTATGATGTCCTCTGACATTTGGAACTTTAAAACTATACTTTTGGGATGTACCTTTTGATTTCCGCACTCTGATTCCATATGAATTATGTTTTATTAGTGACTCACATTTGATGTTATTCTTTTTTATCCTTAGCACTTAGTATCAGGACGGTAGGAGTGAACCGATATGGTATTAAGTGTGGCGGTAATGCCCCAAGTTTACGGTTTTATCTTTCTACTTCCGCTAAAACCTTTTAATTAAATGAAAATTTTTAGTTGTAAATTTGGGGGTGTTACAATTAATATTTTTTCCCAACTAAAATTTAACCTTGGATAATTTTTTACCCTAAGCTAAAATCTAAACCCCCATGTTTTCCTTTCCCTTTTTCCTTTCTTCTCCCCTCTCCATATCTTAGTTAAAAAATTTTTTCTCTCCACACCGATAACCTTACCCTTTTTCTCCCTTCCATTCCTTGTGTGCACATCTCCCTCTCCTAAGCCTACCCCTACCCCATCAATTCCCAGCTCCTAGACTTTTGAGTTGTGTTTGATGCCTGTACCCGATAGAAACCTCCCTCCTCTTCCTTGTGTGTATGTATGTATATGTATGTATGTATATATATCTATATATATATATATACCTCATTTAATGCCCTAAAATTACCTCCTTATTCCTTCAATATTTTGTTGAAAAACCATCCCAAACACCCTCTTCTTTCCCACTCCACACCATTGCCAAAACGGCTAAAAAAAACACCCTCAAAACCCCACCTTTGGCAACCCTTGCTGCACCACATCAAGCACTACCAGAACAAAATCCCATTCCCTCACCCTTAGTTGTAGAAAACCTCACCAAAACACCCCTATCTATAGTAAAACTACCCATTCCTACCCCCAAGCTTTGGTAAAATCCACTAAAACACCCCTAAGATTAGGCAAAATCCACCAAAACACACCCAAGCTTCAACAATTCCAGCGGTGATCCCCCTCCTTTCATCATTCATAGCTATTGCAACCCACATAGAAATGGCACTTGTGTTATTGCTAGCCCTTTCTTGCTCAGCAACCCTAATCGGACCCTTGGTGTTACATAGTTTTTAGCCCACACCAACTTCGAACCCTGGTTTTGCTTTTCCCCATTCTTTTCTCTTCCATTACCTTATTCGTTCATTAATTAATAAATAATTCTAATTATGTTTTTTTAATTTTTCTTAGGTGATATTCCTAAAGTTTTAGAAGAAGCTATTTAGGATAAGCAAGCTTAGAGACCAGAGCCTTTATTAGTAAGGATACTAGTCGATGCTTCTGGTTTTGTGTCAAACGCTTGTATGATTTTGTGTTTTATCATTTATTGTTATTATACTATTAAAATGAATGATTTTGATGATATGATATATTAATATGAATTATATGATAGGAAGGAAGTAAGAATAATAAAAGATGTACTGATATGATGTTATTACGTTAAGTTGTATTTTCATGGGAGAATATAAATTATGGGAAAGTAATATGGGCCTAATTAATTATTATAAGTGGAAAATAATTATATTTAATATGTTTGTTGATAGAAGGAGGATTTGAAAATAATGATACTAGGGATGTGAGATTTTCGTTAAAGAAGAGATATTGGCTATCTTTAAGGCATTTTAGTCAACATGTGTTAATATGCAAATTTTTTTATTTTAACTTGTGATATGGATTAAAATATGCCAATAATATCATGCGAATTTTTTGGGAGTGATTATGAAGGCCATAACTTCTTTAGATAATAAAATAGCCTAATTTGGGAATAATAGCTTTAAAACAATAATCTTACTATCACATGTGTATAAAGTTAGAGTTAGGCCAGAAATTTTGGACATATTGTTAAGGATGTATATTTTATTTGATAATTATACAAGCCTTATGGGAAAATGTATGACTTACTTGTGAAATTATGGTATTTAGGAGCCCTATGAATAGTAATTTTTAAGATACTATTATCTGAGGAACATATACTAAATTTGGTGAATAAATGATCAATATGGGTAAAGTTATGCTTAAATTATGAATTAAAGGCTTTTAGGGAAAGTGAGCATCTTAATCTTTGAGAATAGTCTTATTGTATGTATATTCATGTGTCGCTTGCATGAAATATTTTTCTTACTCATTACACAAGTGATGAAAAAGGTATTAACAATTTAAATTGAAAAGATCATGAGTTAGGATCGATTATATATGTCTGTTCTAACAGATATTAGTTGGGTGCATTTTTCACACGGTTTGAATATTATTACCATTCCACCGGTAAGAATAGTGGCTAGGAGCATTTCATCCTACTGTTGAATAACTGTTCCACTAGTTGAGAATAGTGGAGTCCTTAAACTAAATTTAAAATAAATCCTGAGAACGATTATAATCATTTTTAAGACACTTATCACGTAAAGTGGAATACTACGTGAGTCAGGACCTGTTATATATGTCTAATCCCTTGTGTGAAGAGTGATTATTTGATCCTTTACTTTCTTTGTCCCTTCTTGGGTGATGATGAGATTATCCTATATTTGTTTTATAGTTTAGCACGATTATATGCAATGGTACTCCGTTTCACCAATCCTGCAATGAAGAATCATGATGGATTTATCATCAAGTGTGAGGCTTCTCTTTCTACCATCTATGAGCTCTTGCCTTGTCTTTTTCACTAATTCACAATTAACCTCTTTAGTGATTTTGATTGGCCCTTCAATTACCATGGACCATGTGTTAGAGTTTTGTGATTTTATAAAGAAAATCATTCTACTCTTCTAGTAGGCAAATTTCTAATCATTGAATAATGGTGAATTAGTGGTGGATATTCCTTAATTTTGACAAATGGAATCAATTCCGCTTGTAGATCCTTTTCACCTTAGAATTTTGTATCCTTTAAGAGATTCCCTTAATTTTATACTAATTGAAAACACCTTAAAGGGGCTGAATAGGGTATTATGGAATGGAGATGAATGAATAAATTTTTTTACACACACAATAGAGTAGCTCAAGAGCAAATTACAATTTATATCCACCAGCAAAATTTAATTCTTTTTTTGATTTTTACATAGCAACATTATTTTATTTATGATACTTGTCTACTTATTTATGATTTCTAAAATCTCAATAGCCTTCTAAGAGATGCTTTATAACTTAACCTATTTATCTTTTCTTGACTCTCCACAATAATCTCTCAAGAATAATAGGCAAACACCTATTAACCCTTTGAAATTAATTTTTTTTGTTGCGATTACAAATTATTATCTCTAAGAATTCAAGATATGAAACTATAGAGCAGTGGATGAGATTTAATCTAGTTACATTTATAAGAGATATTACAATTTATGAGTAATTTGAGTTAAGAGGCTACGTAAAGAGAACATTTCAATAGAACTCATGATATGAAAATTTAGAGAATTTGAATGAGGAATTGGATCATTTAAGATTATCTGGTTACTTACAGTTTCATTTTAGTTGAAAAAGTAGTTCTAATAAATGAATAAGGGCCTTATTTATAAGGGTTTTCCTTATTATATAGTTGTGTAATAAATGTAGCAGTGCCACCCAATAGTTAGAAAATCAGCATTTAATGTTCATTAATCAATCAATCTAGCAAAATATGTGAATCACTTATATGACAAGTCAATCAATGGTTGAAACTACTCAGCTAAATAGTTTTAGACAAAAATGGAAAGTTAGCATTACATTAACCAATGGAATGGTTTTTTAAAGCATTCAATCAAATTTGCATAATGCACAATGTGTCTTACGACCCAATATGATTAGTGACATTGTATGGTAAAACTAGTTGATGTATTTATGTCATCAATCGATCAATTTGTTCTAGTTGGTCAATCGGTTATAAACTAGCTAATTAGTTTTACAAAATTAGTGGATGAGTTTAAATAGAGATGAACAGGCTTTTCTAGGAGTAAAACCAATGGGATGGTTGGTCAAATTTGTTGATTAGTTTCCTATAACTAGTTGATCTATTTCGCTAAACTAGTTGATGAATTTAAGCAAAGACAAATATGTCTCTACATGATTGAAAACAATAGACTTGTTAGTCGAGTTTAGTTAGTTAAAGTAGTTATTGGTTTTCAAACTCTTTAATCAATTTAGCATAAATAATCATTCAATTTTCTACTCCAATCAATTTGTTTGAGTTTAATTCATTTTATGACTTTGATTTCACTGAATGACTCAATTTCTCTTTAGACTAGTAAACTTGTTTGACTGGAACCAACAATTTAGTTTGAAAACACTTATAAAGAGATTAGAAATCAAGATCAACCATGATATCTTATAAAATGAAATGAAATCAAGTGTTTCAAATAGTTTTGCTCAAAATGTGAACTTCCTCAAATTAACTCATCAAATGGATTTTGTAACTTAATAAATATGATATGGAACCTTCAATTCTTGGTTATCATTCATGAGCTAATCTCTTGCACTTGAAAACTTGCCTCCTCTTTTAAATTTGTACATTTGAAGAAATGCATTATGTGGGTGCATCTAGATTTCTTTTTAAGTTACTAATAGTACATGCACTCTTTAGTAAACACATTAGTTATCAAGATGTGATTGTTTTAAATAAACAAGGACAATGTCATTGTTTGTACCACACACTTTCCTAAGATCCCTCAAAATTTGTTTAAAATTATTCTGATATAAAATAAATTAGTCTTAATTTTGATAAGCTAATGAACTTATAATAAATATGTGAATTGTAAAAGTACCTATAGATTTGTTTGCTTACTCAATCAACTTGTATCCTCAGAGATTGACAATTTTATTCTCAAAAAACCAAATGACTATTTTGCTCAAACTAATCGATTGGTTCCCAACTATAATCACCCTCCATCATGCCATCATTCCTGCATTTACCCCTCGATTACCTACACTCAACCATACTGGTCTTGTCTCTCTCCCTCGTATGGATATTGAACAACCCTAACTTCTATACGCTATATTCCCAATTTAATTTCATTGTTTAACTATTGCTCTTTCTCTCCTTTTCCATTTCCTTAATTAAAATTGTTAAATGGTAAGTGTTCTTCATTCTTGTGCTTTTCCTATTTGTTGAGAAAAAAAATAGAGGCTAACCTCTTATATTTTTCACTCCCTTGATTGAATTTTTATTCTTTATTTCTCTCTTAATCATAGCTTTAGTTCTTCCTTATCTAAGAAAGGTTAAAGATTCTAGCTTTGTTTTCCTTGGAATTGAGTTTATGAGTAAAGGTTTGGTTGCATTTTTATTTTTGGATTTGTTGTTCTAATTTTATTTGATTTTAACAAAGTGTTAGAAAGGAGTTTTAATCGTTTTTAGTTTTAATTCTCTTGTTCTATGCTAGAAGAATTGCTTCGAGGTAAAGCAGCCTTATCTTTAATATGAATGCTATTTTTATGTTAATCATAGGCTATTTCTATTCTAAAATAAAGAATGAGGTAGAATTTCTTTCTAAAATTACTTATTGATGGTTTCTCCAATTTTATACTTGATTTGGGAGTTTGATTATGATTTTGTTTAATTTCATGCATTACCCTATGTGTTTCCATATGTGCAACATGTCTCTATATGTGTTTTATGATATCATAGCATGCAAGGTTTTATAGGTTAAAGTTTGGTGATCTTTCTTATCTGTATTGTAATTTTGGGTGTTATTTTACTCAGACCAGTTTATCTAATTGTTGAACCCACCAAGTAGGAAATTTTGACCTGCTAGTTCTAAGATCACTTGATTAGTTCGATAAACTAGTAGACTGGTTTCTATAAACAGTTGATTTGTTCACCTAACCCATCAACTAGTGACCTTATAACCAATTTGTTCTTGTCTCTACTTAGACCCATCGACTTGTTGAACCAAACCCCTTAACTATTTATTATAAATAGTTTATCAATGCAACAAACCAAGCGAATTGTCTGCTAGTGTTATTTTTTGATCAACTTAGGTACAACTAGACCTATAAAATAGTCTTAGAGACTAATCAACTTATCCCACTATATGCTACCTATTTCTTAGTTATTTATTGTTCATATTTAGGGCCTCATATGGTAATAACTCCATGTAAATGCAACATTCAAATTATGATTTTGACCATGTTTAAGTGGGTGAGGTTATCCTAGTATAAGCACCTTAGAACTTTTTATTATCCATTACCTAGGTAAGTGTGGTTTCCTAACGTTTTAGCCCTCGCAGCTGAGGCATTCAAGTTGTGGTGGGTTAGGTGCCTAAGTACAAGCCCCTTTGTTGTAGTTCAATCATGTAAGGTGCGTGTGGTATCGCAATTTTTGTTACCCCTCAAGGTAAGTGCACTTGATGTGTGGTGGGTGTGGTATTCTATTGTGTTTATTTACTACAATCACTTTTGTTCATGCTAGAAAATTAGGTGTAATTAACCAAACTACTTTAATAACTAGAAATAATTTTTTCACGAAAGGAAGAATTATAATAGTATTTACATTTTTTTGTTGGGACATATTTATTGTATTACCATTAATCCATGATTTCCATGTAAGAATCTCTTATTGTGTTGCTGCCATGATCCTAAGTGTTAATATATATTGGTGCAGTTGTCACCATTTTATTTTACTAGTACTTCACTGCAATGATACTGCACTTGTGTGGTTATTGCCATGATAGGACTTGTAGTCCAGGGAGTAGAGGATGATTTGTAGGGTTATGAATCTCATTTATAGTATGTTAAGGGTGATAATGTGGGCCAGTAGCTAGTCATTGATTGGAGCGGAGGATTGCATTTTTTCTTAAGAGTTAGGCTAACCGGCTAGAGGATTTTTTCACATTGTATTAGAATGTTTTCATTCTTCCAGGTATTTATACTCTTATCATCGATTTCCATCATTTTTATTTTGCAAAATTTCATGCTCTTCCCATCTATATTATTGTTCTCATTTTTGTTATCACCTGTACTTTTATATTATTATTATGAGCCTTCATCTTTTTGATCGTTGTTCTTATCTACCTTGCATCAGGCTTTTGTCAGATGATGATCACACCTCTCTCATAGCTCATGTGGTGGTAAAATTTCCTAATTTTTCTTTTCAAACTCTTCCTCATTACCTTTAAAATGAAATGTTTTGTTTTGTAAATTGGGGGTGTTACAATTTGACCTATGAGGTTAGCACATATTTCTAATATGACCCCCATCTTTAAACCATCTATAATGTGTTCATAATATGTTAAATATAGAACAAGTGGCTTTGGTTTGGGGAGTATATTGAAAATATGGTTGAATATATGTTTTTAAAAAACCAATAAACTGATATTCCTTAAAAAAAACAAGTGGTTTATTGAGAACTTACATTTCGGTTTTGAACTATCATTTAACCTTTTTTGCATTGAATTTCCTATTTCTTTTCAAATTTTGTTAAAACATTAGATTTAAAGTTTAATTATGCTATTAAGAATATTTGATTTATTTGGGATTATTTTCACATTATTTAGAGTCCTATATCATTTTATTTATTAAAATTTTACCAAACCAACTTTTACACACGCTTTCATCACTAACGTAGCTTTCCTCACTCCTCTCGTGTACCTCTAATCATAGATTATGTGTAGGAATTTATTCTATTTTATATGGTAGCCTTCAAACATAAGATTTATGGCATATAAAGTATATTTTGGATCTCTTTATGTCTGGACTATGTGGAGGATGATTTTTGTTTATAATTTGAAGACCTAAGAAAAACACATAGAGGAGAGGTCATGTTTTTTAAAATAATTTATTTTTCTTCACTAGTTGTCATAGTTATATTTTAGGTTGATGTTAAATGTCAAGAAATTAACATGGCTTCCCTTGTTAAGTACATGGTTTGTGTTAATTCCAAATTCCAATCACAATATGATTTTTAATTGTTCTATTTGGTTAAGTATAAATTGTACTATTTAGTGAACCATAGGGGGAAAATATTGCATTAAAAGAGATAATAGAGGATTATAAATTGAGATTGTATTCAACTTGTCATTTCTAGATTTCCTCTTTATTTTATCAATAAACTTCCTACTCTAAGCTAATTTTGTACATCATTTTTATTCTTTCCATTTGTTTTTCATATTCATTTTTTTGTAAACTATATTATGGAATGGCAATAAGTAGTATTAAAGCCTAGTTTATTAAATCAAGATTGATTTAATCATGTTAGATCACATATAGGCTTGAGTGATAGATGATGGAAAGATAAAGGTTGATACATTTGATGGTTTTGATTCCTTTCTCTAAGAATGAAACTTAAAGATTATTTATATTCCAAGGATCTCCATCAACCCTTGGAATGACTTAAGCCCACATATATTGATGAGACCAAGTGAAATGCGGTACGAAAAAAATACACTAAGATTAATTTAGATGTGCCTTGTATCAAATATAGCATTCAACATCATAGATCATATAATGTTGGCAGGTGTGATAAAAGAGCTTGGCAATATGTATACAAAATAGTTGGTGATGAGCAAGGTATTTCTTATGGGAAAAAATAAATCTTGAGATGCTTGATGGTTTACCTATGGTGAATTACATAAATGAGTTTCATGTAGTATTTAGATATTTTTGTTTTGTTGAGATATCTATTGAAGAAGATTTTCGAGTTTCATTTTGTTTTCATCTCGGCCAAAGTGTTAGAACACTACTATTATTGCTACTAGCAATTTTGATGGAAAATCTGAGTAGACATTTGATGTTGTCAAATAAGTAAATATTGGTGAGAAAATTTGCATATAACACCCCATCTTTTCTTAAAGTTTTGAATGGGAGATTATGCAAATTTTAGTGTTTGATTTTGATTTGATTTAAGGTAAGATTGGATTTGAAATAAGGTTGGACAATTAAATTTAATTAGTTTTTTAGGTGAATTGATCGCCTAGTTTGCTGTTTTACCATAATAGGTTTTACTCGACTAAACCTATTAGTTGGTTGGGAAATCAATCTACTAGCTTGTAGTATGGCTAACTGGTTAGCCAAGATGATCGACTAGTTTATTGAGCTAAGAATATTGTTAAAAAAATATTTTTGGTTCAATTTTCTTATACTAAAATTGAACCTTGTTAACCTATGCTAAATTCTTCTTAAGACTTTTTTCTCATTTTCATAACACATTTGGCCTTTGAATACTACCTCATATCAATATGAGAAGTCAGTTTGAAAAATAGAGGAGCATGACATTAATTTTATCCGTTTAACCTCTCTCCTCTTCACATTCTAAGATCATTACTTCAATCTTAGACTTGACTCTTCTTAGCTTGGAGATTTTTTCCACACTAATCTTCCAATGCCTTTCCTGTGAATTTATTTTTTGAACCTATTGAAATGCGCTCCTCCATAATCACCATTTGAGATCTAGAGGATAGGTAAGAATATTTGGGAAAAAATCTTCCTATTTAACTTCAATTCAAATAGTGGGAATTAAGGTTTTTATTTTGTTCTTTACCACAGTGTGGTTCATATTGATTTGTTGGCTATATATATACCTAATCACCACCTTTATTCACTTTTCTTTGACCAGCAAAAATAACTAATCTCTCAAGTATTCACCTTCTCTGTCTACATTTAATCCTTAAATTTGAATTCATTTCACTCCTATAATCATTTCTCTAGCTCCCTATTATTTCAATTCATAAGTAAGAAACTATTAGATTTAGAAAAATGGTTAAGTGTTTTAGCTAAGAATCCTTTGTTTTCTTCATTAGAGTGTGGTATGTTCATTCTTTTAAGTCTATTTCAAGTTGAACTTATAAAACTTTATTCGCAAGTTCCTAGGTTAAAACATGTGTTTTCAAGGTTTTGGAAGTTGAAGATTTTATAGGTTGAGGCTGTTTGCTTAATGAAGTTTTTTTTTACATCAAGTAAGTTATTCTTACTTCTAAAATGGGTTATGGGTAATATTGTATGTTATAGAATTCAATAATTTTTATATTACATTTTAGCATGAATATATAACTTATGGAACTAATTTGGATGGTTATATTGGGTTATGAGAAAAAAAACATGAATCTTGAGGAAAGGTTAGGTTGTGATGATTAATGATGAAATGTACACCTAATGTAAGCTAAAAATGTTTTATGTGAAGTTAGAACATATCTCAATGGGGTATGATAAAGATTTATAAGCTTGATATACATAAAAATGAATGTTTGGTGTTGTTGTAGGGTAAACCAATAGATTGGTTAGGACAAACTAATCGATTAGTTCCTAAAACTATAAACTGTTTCACCTTATCCTTCTATTGGTTAGCTTATAGAGACCTTCCTCTTTCTCTCTTCTTAAACCTTTCAACTTGTTGTGTAGAATTGATCCACTAGTCTATGAACAATCATCTAGTTTTCCCAAACTAATCGACCAATACATGGAAAAGTATGGTTTAATCATGTAAAACTATGGTATAACCGAGCCAAACTGTTCGAATGGTTGGCCAAAAGTAATCAACTTATTCGTGTAATTGATTAACAGGTTATACCAGACCAATCAATTGGTTTGGCTAGTTTTTAATATTTTTTTCCAATTTGGTCCAATTATGCTTTGAGGATATTCATGGGGATTATTTAAAGGATAAAATAGATATAGTATTATGAATTAATAATCTAATAAATGGATTAAATTGACCATGATTTATGACATACTCAATGAGTATTGTAATCGCTTAATGGGTGTACAAATATGAGATGTGATGGTTTTGAGAAAATAAGTAATGAAGCATGACATGTGCTTGAATAAAATGATGTAATGAGAATGATTAACATTAAACAAGCATAAATGGAAATGTCACACATAGGTGGGGGATAGATATGGATTAATATGGGAGAAACATGTGAATGTCTTGCTGGCTCTTTATATGGGCCTTGTATGATAAAGCAATATCACAAATAATGTAGTAATCACGTAAAGCAAAAGACAATCAAACTATTTATGCGTTTGGGTTACCTGAACCTTGATTAGCTACACAAAGTTCATCTATCTTTTAGCATTTACTAGTGCCTTTCGGCAGATTCCTAATAGATCCCGTTACCTTACCTACTTTAGACATTGTTCATGTGTATCAGGAAGTATTGATACTAAAGGGTCTAGTTTCTTATGTGGTCAACTTCTGCACAGAATTACGTCAATCATTGTTGCCTTTAGCCTTAACTTATGCTCATTTTGGTGATTGGCTTCGATCTGAACTTTATGTCCCTTGGATTTGATAGCCTTTCATGGTATATATGATAATAATTGTCAAAGTTGGGTAATGTGGGAGCAAATGGTTTGTATGATAGTAATGCTAAAAGTTTGCACGGATGCTTGGATAATATCATAAATGAATAGCTAGTTAATGAATGGAAAGATTGACTTGATGTGACCTATAGTAATACATGGATAAGGATGGTATAACCTAATTGGTTGTGTAGGTTGGAAAATAAACCCTAGTGGTTAACCAGACTAATCTTCTTCGTACATATGTGATTATTAATGTTATTATACTATGATGATAAGCATGAAAAATTCTCATTGGCCTCAGCTATGCATGAGAGTACATGTTCATGCAATATTACACTTACTTATATGGCAATGGCCTGACCCATGTTAAGTATGATGTCCATGTCATGATAGAATCTTATATGCTTGTGACTTCCATTAGGAGGGAACATGGATTACTCTCTACGTAGCATACTGATATACTAGTTTACTCAGTCACATGCTCATTCCTAAAAGTAGAGCGCCATGTGCAGGTTTTTGGGGATGGCTAGTAGTGGTGCTACCTTAGCTTGGGATTAGAGCTTGATAATATGGGCATTCAAAGGAATTTGTGGAGTTCGTGATCGACCATGTTTTGGGTCATGGCCTAATCTAGTTTTCTAATTAATATGGCCATGTATGCTTAACTTATCATTTTTCCAACTTTTGACATTGTTAGAGACTACCAAAATCCATTATTGTAAATGAAATTTTAAAGGTTGATGTAACATAATTTTGTGTACTCTATTTTAAATTGGGTCTTCTGGTTTTACCTCATATATAATATAGGATTGGTGGTGAATGTCTACCCTATGTTAGGTCTGGCAGTAGCAGACCATTTTGCCTAAGTGTATTTAATGTTTTACCACTTTTTCATTATATAAAATGAAATTTTTTAATAGTGAAAAAGGGCGTGTTACATGTTGGCATAGGGGATTTTTCTTAAAATTACATTACTTTTGAAAATAATTAAACTGAAACCATCAGTTGTATCAAAGCTTTTCCTTAAAAAAAAATCAAAGCTCTTTCTTAAAAAGGCATTACTTTTGAGAATAGTTAAACTCATACCATAGGATTTTTATCAGAGCATTTTCTTATAAACATGTCATTTTGAACTATTTTTAAATTGATACCATAGGATGGTATTAGCCATGATTGATATTTTTTCCTTTGATTTGTTTTTGCAAGTTTCAGTATTTTCAAACCTAAAATGTCCATGAGTGAGAGTGGGTCCGAAATGTATTGTATAGAGTCTCAATGACAATTTGTTGTATAAATCTTGGCACTTGGTGAATTAATTTCTCCCCTAATTACTCCTAATCTTTAGGAATCGATCACTGCTAACTACTGCTATGAGTACATTGAGGCTTCATGGAGACTTTCAGAGCCTACATGAAGGGTCAGATTTGAGCATCAGAGTCATCACTATTGTGAGTAACTGCACCAATTCTAAAGGAATAGCTTAGGAGGGCTAGGCATCGTCACCCACCAATCATTGAGGGCTAGAAGGACCCTAACATCATGGAGAAAAGGGTAAAGGATATGGAGAAAACTTTCACCACCTATGGTTTTCCTACAGTTAGGAGGGTGGACATGGCGGTATACTATCTGAGAGTAAGGGTAGACGCATTGTGGAGGAGGGTCTAATGTAGAGGTAGAGAACCTAGAAATTGGGGACCATTCATAAAAGTAATGTTTTCACGCTTTTACCCAACTCACCTTTAAATGAAGAATTATGATGAGTATATGACTCTTTAGTAGGGAGGCAAGTCCACTGAGGAGTACTACATGGAATTGGTCTAGTTTGGTTTTGAAGTTGAGGCAAATGAGGTGAATGCAAGTCCATGTATGCATGATTAGTTTGGGATCATATATCAAGAGCTAGTAATGAGAGTTTCTCCACCAAACAAGGTAAGGATGTATGAGTAGGCATTTGAGGCTTCCCAAGTCATCTAAGCCCAAAGAGGTATGTTGAGGAGTAAGAGGAAGTTCAATGGTCACTAGCATTCTAGCAAGAGAAAGAAAGCCTTTTGAGGTGGAAGCATAGCACTAGATATGGAAGGAGTAAGGGCCATTACTCAAGTTGGAGGTCCATATAGGGAATGTGCCAAGGAGAGGCACTACCACAACAAGTGATGCAGAAAATATCACCCTTAGGTAGACTATAGAGGCAACAAGATGAGGTGCCATGGATATGGCATGATGGGGCACAGAGCTTATGAGGGTTGAGTTAGGGTGGTAGAATCCAGAGGAGCTAGTCTAGAGCTCATAGTACAAGATTCATTCAATAGCTATAACTACAAACTCAGAGAGTTTCTCCCGCTACCAACAAGTTTTATAAGACAAGCTAGTCAGCTAAGAGGCGAAAGGCCTCACCCTTTCCAAAAGGTGCATGTATCAGCTAGTGCCATGGAAGTTCCTTTGAGAGGATGCCTTAATGTGATTAGCTAAGCAGAGGGATATCATCATGCTAGTGTGGTGATTCGTATGTTTAACATCTCTACTTTTCCAACGTTTATATTATTTGACTATGGTACATCAAACTCCTTTATGTCATCTGCATTTGTAGCTAGAGCTGCCATATCTCCTTCCCACAGTATTTCCACTTCTATTATGTTTCTTTTGGGGATAGGATTACATGCTCTCAATTCAATAAAGGATTAGATTTTGTTGTTGGGGAAATAGAATTCCTATTATACCTCATAAACTCAAGTTGCGTGATTTTAAAGTGATCATCGGGATGTATATGTTAGGGAAGTACTGAGTGTTGATTGATTGTGCATAAAAAAACATGGTTCTATGAGGACCAAAGGGTAATAGGATTTTGTATCAAAAGTGTGAAACTAATGCCTGTGCAAGGATCATGTTCGCAATCACAATGAGAAACCTTGGTTGTAAAGGGTATCCGCTCTTCTTTTGTAGTGCCTAAGACATAGAAGTAGTTGAGACGTCGTTAGATCAAATAGAAATGGTGCATGAGTATCGTGATATATTCCCTAAGGAAATCCCAGGAATACCACTTTTTTGAGAACTTAAGTTCAACATGGACTTATTGCTAAGGACAAATTCGGTACCTAAGGCCCTATATCTTATGGTACTTGCAATGATGAAAGAATTGTTAGCTTAGTTCAAGGAGTTACTAGATTAAAGTTACATCTAACCGAGCACATTTCCACAGGGAGCATCAATCTTGTTTGTTAGAAAGAAGAATAGGACCTTGAGTTTTGGCATCGACTATTGAGGTTTGAATCAAGTGACTATAAAAGGAATATTATTCTTTGCCTGGGATCGATGACCTATTTTGTCAACTAAAGGGAGGCAAGGTATTCTATAAGGTTGATTCATGGTTAGGCTACCATCAACTAAGGATAGCAGAATAAGACATACCCAAGATTAATTTTTTGATGAGATAGGTCCACTATAAGTTTGTAGCAATGCCTTTTCAACTAAATAATCTACTAATAGGTTTCATGCCCCCCATAAATAAGATATTCCATCCGTTCTTAGAATAAATCATTGTTTTCTTAATCAACGACATCCCCATCTACTTTAGTGATCGGGTGATGCATGATCACCATTTAAGAAAGATTTTGGTATTGCTAAGATCACACTAGTTGTATGCTAAACTCTAGAAGTGCAAGTTCTAGATAGACCAAGTGGCTTTTCTTGTGTATATAACTCAAATAATTGAGTGGTAATACATCCAGCCAAGATTTAAGTTTCTAAAAGGCCAGCACCAACTTATGTCAACGAGGTGTGCTGAAATACCCCAAAACTTAATTTTAAGAATTATAGCTAATTAACAATTTATTATGGAATTAATTAAATTAATTATTTTTATTAAAATAAAAGGAAATTAATTAAGGCAAATATAGATGAAAATGATAAATATTTATATTAGAAAAATTTAGATATTTTGCTAATTAAAATAGAATTTATGAAAAATCATCCAAAAATCCTTAATTAGCCTAAAATGGATTTAAATATTATTAATTTTAAATATTCCAAATATTCAAATTAATTTAACCAACCCAAATCCCTTATTTTTCTTTTTCCCTTTTCCTTTTTTCTTTTCTTTCCTTTTTCTTTGTTTTTCTTTCTTCTTCTTTTCTTTTTCTTACCTTTCCCTCCCCTGACCTGGGCCAGCCCAGCAGCCCAAGCCCCTTCCCCTTCCCCTTCCTTCTCCTTCCCATATTTGTTCCCCTTTTTTCCTTCATTATCCTTTTCCACGACCGAATCCTTCCTTTCCTTTCTTCCTCTTTCAGCACAGCACAGTAAGTTGCGTTTCATTTAACTCCCAGCTTACCGGTCTAGTTCTTCCTCTTCTTTTCTTTTCTTCCGGGCCACTAAGTCCGCATCCTTCTCCTTCTTCCTTCTTCCCCCTTCGACGTCGACCTACAACTACAACGCCCAAAGCCCTTAGTTTTTCACTGCAGGCCTTGCCCCTTTGACCGTCCATTACTCTTCTTTCTCTTCCCTCTGACTCGCAGGCTACCTTGACCCACCCTATCTCACATTTTTTTTCACACACGATTCCCTTCTTCCTGCGTACGACCCTACCACGTTTTTCTTGAATTTCTCTAACAACCATCACTATCGGTGATCCTAACCGACTGACTTGATCCTCCCGTTCTTTGCTCTAACCTTAGCCACCTCATTTGCTCTATAAATACCCCCATAATCAGCAAGGGTCGAGTTTTTGAATTCCTACCCAAAAAATCCCCCTTGTGCGCCGGCGCCCCTTTAGACACCATTGTCGTCGCCTTCGGCCAACACCGCCGCCCTCTCTGCCCACCCAACTAATCCTTGCACCACCCTTTCACTAACTACACCTCTCTTACCCCTCGATTTTCCCTACACAAGTCACAATGGTTGTGCGAAGTCCCCCCTGATCAGCCCTTTCTTCCACCTCTGCCACCCTTCGCGCCGCCGTCCACCATCACTACCGCCGCTTCCACTACCCCTTCCATATTCTCAAAACCCCTGTAGACCATCCTCTATCTCTCCTAACTTTCTTTTCTTCTTCCTCCCTCTCCTCCTCTCTTTCTCTTTCTCTTCCTCATTCGGACACCACCACCGCCTTCGTGCACTGCCACCTTTGGCTGCACCGCCATCCTCATTCTGTTCCTCTCCTTCTAGACAACCATAATCACCCCTATCCCCACTCACATTCTCCCTATCTTGTTCCCAGCCTTCAACTTTTCCCCTTTTCTTCTCTTTTTCCGACCACCATTGATGCCGCCGTGCACCACTGCCGGTGTCACCCGTCATCACCAGTCTAAGGTTGAACCCTAAACCCTCTACACCCTTTTTCACTATTTATATAAGCTTTATTTATTTCATTTTCCTTTAATTTAATTATAATAATAATAATGATAATAATAATAATAATAATAATAATAATAATATTATTATTATTATTATTATTATTATTATTATTACTATTATTATTTTTCAATGTTAGTAGTATTATTCTATATAGGGTTGAGACCCTATTATGTCTGTTTCAAAATTTTAGTATTAGGATTATTAAGATCATGTCTTATTATTATTAATGTTATTAATATTTGTATTATCATTAGTATTTATTATTATTAGTATTAGTATTATTAGTATTATTATTTATTACTTTTATTGTTATTCAATGTAGGATCAAAACACTACTTCATTTTATCTTCGATTATTAACATTACTATTATTACCATTATGATTATTATTAATTTTCAATATTATTATGGTTTTTATCACTAATATTATTACTATTTCTATTATTATTATTTTTTATATTATTGTTATTATCATTGGCCGAAGCCCTTACTTCACTTTATTTTTTAATTATACCCTTATTATTATTATTAGGGTTATTATTATTATTGTTAGTATTATCATCATTGTTATTATTAGTATTATTTCCATTTTCATTATTATTATTATTAGAATTAAATCTTCAACCCTAATATTATCAAATTTTTTTTTATAGAAAGTGAATTGTATATCATCAAGAATAATTATAAATGAAGTTGTAGAATTGATCTACCATCCCCACCATACCTCTAAACTTATCACTCCTACTAGGATGAGTACATAGAGAAGACATGGTCAAGGTAATACGATGAGCTAACCTTTTCAAGTGCTAAGCAATATTTGAAAAAATAACATCATTCCTAGCCTTCGATACTTCATAGAAAGCTACAACATAAAAACAAGAATAAAATTGAGATTTTGTTGCACCTCTACCCCTTACTTTGGAGAAGTATCTCAGCAAGTCCTGCCAAGATCTATGTCTCTTCCTTTCCCTACAAGCCTTACTTATAGCAAACCATATTTTATTCACTAAAGGACAATGGCAGAATAAGTGAGAAATATTTTCCTCCCGAGAACAGAAAATGCATTCAAGATTGACGGATGGAACAAAGTTGATTAAGACATCCTTTGTAGGAAGCCTTGAGTGAGCAGCTAACCTGAAAATAAGCTTATGCTTTGGAGCTGCTGGGTTAGATCAAACAAATTTCCACCGCCTTACTTTAGGAGGTGAATACCTTATTGTATCATACACCTCTACAATTTGGTAAAGATGATTCCTCTGTCAATGCTGGAAAATTGGGAGCAAACAAGGTCTTAATCCAAAAATCTTCTTCAGCAGCACAAAAGCTGTGCAAGGCAGGTGACAAGATGCAACTTCCTGCCTTTTTATGAAATAGGAATGAACCCATTTAATCTATAAAGCATCCTTCTTCTGACATATCTGCCATAAAAGCTTCCCCACTACTGCCACATTCTAGTTATATAAGTCCAGAATACCTAATCCCCCCTCCTTCTTAGGTATGTAGACCGCCTTCCAAGCTACTAAAGCTCTCTTAGTCTGAGACACTTTCCCTGACCAAATAAAAGCCCTGCGTAACCCCGCAACTTTATGCAAAATCTTCTTAGGAAGAAAAACAAATGGCTCCAATAATTAGTAATGCCAAAAATGACTGATTTTAACAATTTTAACCTATCTACATAAGATAACAACTTATTAGCCTAATGATGCAGCCTTCCTGAAATTTTATGTAACAAAACCATCATATCTTCTACTTTTAACTTAGAGGCATCCAAAGGGATCCCCAAATATTTCAAAGGAAATTTCCCCTCCTAAAAGTGCAGATCGGAAAGAATTGAGCTCTTCCGAACCTTGTCCACACCACCCACAAACACTCTACTCTTATCTGGACTAACATGAAGCCTTGAAACAATAGAGAAATCAGTTAAAATAAATCTAATACCCATCACAAATGATAAATCAGCTTTGTAGAAAACCAATAGGTCATCTGCAAAAGCTAAGCTGATAATCCTCAATTGCTATTATTTCTTATATCTTTAGCAAGATAGTAATTAGTTAATGTCATTTTTATTAATATGTTATTATTTTATCAGAAACCTATGCTTAGAATAAATTTGTATGTAATAGTATTTCTGGGAGGAGGATATCTAATCTTTAACTTTTTCCTCATATATGTGAGGCCAGTTAAAGCCCTAAGGAGGCATAGAAGCATGCTCCAAGACCAGTGTCGATTTAGGTAAGGGTGTAACTAAGGCCTTAAGTGTGTTGATGTTCATTCTATGCTTTGTATGTGTTGTATATTATACTTATCATTATAATTATTTTGTATGTGGTATGATGTGGAGTTGAAGTATGTTTCTATATTATTATATGGCATGTGTATTATGTATATGTGGTGAAAAGTTGTGTAATGTGATGTAATGTGTTGTGAGGATTTAGACATGCATGTGAGGATTTTAAATGTAGTATTGTGTGGGGGAGAGGATGAAAAAGGAGAATGGGGAAAGAAGTTAACCAAGGGGAGTAAGTTATCCAAAAGGGAAAGAGGTTAAACAGGGTGAGTAAGTTAACCAAAGGGGAATAAATTGACAAAGGGATGTGAGTTGAACTAAATATTTTAATTATACATGCATGGATGAATAAAAAGGGGGTTTTAAATAAAATAAAAGAGTAGGAGAATCTATGATTTTGCATGGAAGAATCTAATCTATGGTATTGTATGGGAGAATCTAATCTATGGTTTTGTATGGGAGAATAAAACCGAGGTTTTATATGGATTGAACCTAGGGTTTTGTATGGATGGACTTAGGGTTTTTCATGGCAGATTCTATAGTCTTGTATGGGAGGATCTAGTCTAGGGTTTTGTATGGATTGAATCTAGGGTTTGGTATGGATGAATCTTAGGTTTTGTATGGAAGAATCTAGGATTTTATATGGAGGAATCTAGGGTTTTATATGAATGGATCTAGGTTTTGCATGGATGGATCTAGGGTTTGCATGGAGCAATCTAGGGTTTTGTATGGATGGATCTAGGGTTTTCATGATTGAATCTTGGGTTTCATGTGGAATTTTTAGGGTTTCACATGAAAAAGATTCAAAGGTTGCATGAGATGTGTAAAGTCCGCATAGGTGTAAAATTTACGTATGGAAAGTTGATTTGAGGTGTGAGGAAGGTAATGTAAGTGTTTTTTGAGTGTTTGAAAACTTTGGATGAAAAATAGTACTTGGAACAATATAAGGGTACGTAGGAGACAAAGCTAGTGTTTATTGTGGACAATTAGAGTTTGATGTGGCTACTTAAGGTTTTTGTGGTAGCACATGTACTTGGTGATTAAAGTGTAATGATGAGGGTGGAATCTATGTGTTGTGATTTATGGAGTGTTAAAATGATTTGGGTTGTGCGAGATGGAGTAGGGTGGGCTACTTAGGCCTAAATTAAGGTTTCTGGAGTAAGGAAATAAGTGGACTTAGAGGTGTGTAGTAGTGGGCCTTGACACATATACAGTGGAGATGGAATTATATGGCGAGTTAGAGTATAGAGGAAAGGTTAATGGGGCAAGTTTAGGAGGTACAGGGTTCTCATAATATGGTATGGGTCATTTGGAGGATAAGTGCAGAGGGAGTGAGTCATGCATGTCTAAGGTAAAGTTTCTGAATAAGACACTGTAATACATTAATCATTTAAGGTGGAAGATTGTTGAGCTAGGCCTAGACCGATCCATCAGTGAATAATAGTAGTTAGGGTATGATATCCTATATGTTATCGGTCCATCGACGAATAATAGTGGTTAGGAATTGTACCTGTGTGTTTCTAGTCCACTGACTATAATAGTGAGGGATTCCATGCTCAACAAACCGAACATAATTATGCTAAGACATGAGAAAGACTCTAAGTACTTACAGTAAAACACCACGAGAGTCGGAGCTAGACCAATCTACAGGCTAATAATAGTGGCCAGGAGCTTTATGCCCTATATGTTTCCACTCCATCAGCAATAATAGTGGTTAGGAGCTTTAGGCCCTGTGTGTTTTGGTCCATCGGCAATAATAATGGTTTGTGCACCTTTATGTATAAGGTCTACCAGCTATAATAGTGGGGTTCCCACACTTGAATGGAATTAATAGAAAGCATGGTGTGAAATGATTATTGATAAGAGATCATTAATTAGCTAATCTTGACTATAAATGGGCTTTGTATATTTTTCTGGATGATCATATGCATTTATGTTAACATGTTGATCTTTATGCTCTTTTTATTTTTCTTCATGGTTTATGTGATTTTATGTGTTGGCCTTAGTGCATTGGTTACCTTACTAAGTACGTATCATACTGATCATCCTTTTCATAGATGTTGCTCATTCCCACGAGTAGCAGGCCCTTCTGACTTTGTGTAGGAGGGAAAGACATCAGGTGGGACTGAGTGTTGAGCATGTTTTGGCTCCAAGTTCGAGAGTAGTGTGGTCGGATTCACTCTTCTTATTTTTTATCTCCTTCTATTATTTCTTTTGTATTAGATTTACACTTTTATGATTCATTACTTGAATTGAGTATTTTAAATGAACCTTTTATCAACTGTAAGCTTATTTCTCTGTTGGATATGAATTACAATTCTTTATGTGTACTTTGATTTTTTATTTTTGATCATTCTAGTTCTGTTATGAACTTTTGATTTGTGTTTAATGTCAATATTTTCTTAGCCTTAGCATTTGGTACCGAAACGGTCGCAAAGAACCGGTTTGGTCCTAAGTATGGCGGTAACATCCCCAGAATTTATAGGTTTTAAATTTTAAATTCTTCCGCTTTTAAAAAAAATTAGTGAATTTTGGAGTATTACACGTGTAATAATTTGGGATTGGTAGGTTACTACCATAAGTTTGTGGCAGAATTCTCTAAGATAGCATAACTGTTGACACATCAACTAGAGAATGCTACATGGTTTCACTGGGATGAGAAGTTTAGTTAAGTTTTTGAAAGTAGAAGGAGTAATTGGTTTAGTCCCAGTGCTCATGTTGCCAAGCGGGTTTCATGATTTTGAGGTGTACAGTGATGCTTCGAAGTATGATTTAGGTTGTGTGTTGATGCGACATAGAATAGTAGTGGTATATTCTTCTCATTAATTGAAGTGACATGAATAGAACTATCTGATGCATGTCTTAGAGTTTTCTATAGTAGTGTTTGCCCTTAAGATCGAGAGGCATTATCTCTATGGACTTTAGTGCAAGTTCTATACTTACCATACGAGTGTCAAGTACATGTTCATGCATAGGGAGTTGAATCTAACACACCACCAATGGTTAGAGTTGATTAACAATTATGACTTAGAGTTGACCTACTATGTGGGCAAGGCCAATTTGGTAGCAAATGCTCTTAGTCGAAAGACATCACATTCCTTGGGCATGATTATGTTGATAGATCACTTGTGCCAAGAAATTAAGAAGTTTGAGATCGAGCTGAACACAATACGTTATCTAGAGGTAAGATTTATGGCACTCAGCATTATCCCTTCAATGTTAGAGGAGATTTTAGTTAATCAATATGGTGATGCTATGCTCGAGAGAATCACAACTAGTATTATAGAAGGTAGGGCTAAAGTACTCTAAATGCATGGGGATAGTAGTATCAAATACTGAGGTTGGTGGTGTGTACAAGGAGGATGTGTTGAGATTAAGAAAAAGATCCATCAATAATGATATTTTACTCCTTATTCTATCAACACTAAAAAGGATAAGTTATACAAGGATTTGAGGAATGTGTATTGGTAGCCCTGCATGAAGAAGAAAGAGGAAAAATTTGTGGCCTAATGTTTGCTTGTCAGAATGTTAAGATCAAACATAAGAGACAAGCAGGATTAATGCAACCACTAGAAGTTCTCGAGTGGATGTGGTATATCATATCTATGGACTTCATGGTTTTTCTTCCAAGGACCCTTAATCGATTGGATTCTATCTGGGTTATTATAGATCTTCTAACTAAGTCAGTTATTTTCATACCAATAAATATGATGTGGAATATGGAGCAATAAAAAAAACTTATAGGAAACACATTGCGAGATTACATGGAGTCACTAGGGATATTATGTGAGATTAAGATTCTAGGTACTAATCGCACCATTGATAAAAGTTGTAAGCCACTTTTGGTATCCAAATAAATATGAGTAATGTTTTCTACCCATCTACGGATGGTAAAATAGGGATAACCATTTAGATATTGGAAGACATGCTTCAAACATTTGTGCTAGTCTTTGGGGGCAGTTGGGAAGATATTTGGACTCGATCAATTTCTCTGACAACAACAAGTACCACACAAGCATCAAGATGGAACCTTTTAAAGATTTATACAAGGGAAACTTTCATAGTCCTTTTTGTTGGAACAACATCACGCAACCACTTGTTTTGGAACCAAAAATGATTAAAAAGATGACGAGGCACATCCGATTGTTTCAAGACTAAATGAGAGTAGTCTAGGACTATTAGAAGAGCTCTAATGATCAAAGAATACATACCTATGGTTATGGGGTGGGTGATAGAGTCCTTTTTTAGTGTCTCTCCCACTAAAGGAGTCATGAGGTTTGGTAGGAAGGATAAGTTCAGTTCAAGGTATACTAGACTATATTGTGTTGGTGAAGTTGCCTATAATTTATCCTTACCAATGGAATTGTCATGTGTTCACAATGTCTTTCATATATATCAGCTAAAGAAGTATGTAGGGGATACTTCGCACTTTATTTGACTGGAGTAACTAGAGCTTGATGAATCTTGAATTATAGAGAGTGACCGATGAACATTCTAGATACAAAGAAGAGAGAGAAGAATATGAAGATCATCCCATTAGTAAAGGATCTTTGTTTATGGCATGGCACCAAAAGGCTACATGGGAGTCTAAGGAGGATATTCTAGCCAAATACCTAGAGTCATTTTCTTAGCATGTACCTTAGTGAAATCCTATTCTTTAAGGGGTAGTGACCCTTTTTCTTAGATGTGATGATTTGGTATGTCTTACTATACAATAAGTACTATGATTGGAATATTTATAGGCTTTAGGGATGAAGCCTCTTTGAGGGGTAATGATATAATATCTATCTTTTTGTTAAGTGTTAAATAGGAGGTTATGCAAATTTTAGTGTTTGATTTTGATTTGGTGTTATTATTTGGTTTTAGATAATTGGATTTGAAGTGAGGTTTTAAAATAAATATAATGAGTATTTCAAGCATGCAAATAGACTGGCTTATGAATCGATTGACTGGTTCATCATTTTAGAAAAAAAAAATTTACTCTACTAAACTAATCAACTTGTTGGGGAATTAATCGACTCATGTGTAGAAAATTCGACTAATAGTCTAAAATGATCAACTGGATTTTTTAGTTGGGTATATTTTCAAAACTCAATTTCTCTGCAAAATTTCTTATACTAAATTGGAACCTTGTTAACCTATGCTTATTTGTTCCTAAGAAATCCTTAAACTTTTCCATGATGCATTTTTCCCAAAAATACTACCTTAGCTTGATCTTAGGAGTCAATTAGGAAAATTGAAGGGGAGATTTGAGCTTTACTTTATCTTCTTCCACCTTTCTCCTCTACACATTCTGAGATCAATGCCTTGACCTTAGACTCGACTCTACTCATCTTAGACATTCATTCTAAGCTAGCCTTCCATTACCCATATTGTGAATTATAGTTCTGGACCAATTGACCTACACTCTTCTATAAATACCATTTGAGATCTTGAGGATAGGTCAACATATCTTGGATTAAATCCTTCTATTTACCTGGAATTTAAATCGAGAGAATAAAGGTTTTTTATTTTTTCCTAACAACACTATGATTCATAGTGCTTTGTTGCTCTAAATATAACTAATCTCCCTTTTTATTCACTTATCTTTCAGCCACAAAATATACCTAACCTCTCTAGTATCGACCTTCTCCCTCTACACTTCAAGCCTTAGAGTCAAATTTCTATCATTCCTTTAATCCTTTCTCTCATGTTTTAATTATTAAGCAAGAAAGAGTTAGATTTAGGAAACAACATTGATTGGTTTAGTTGAGTATCCATTATTTATTCCATTTGGTGAGGTATGTTCATTCTTTTTCCTCTATTTCAAGAACGTTTGAGTAAAATTTTTGTTCTTAATGTTTTGGATGTTAAGGATTTCTCGGGTTGAGTGCTTCTATCAAGGAAAGTTTTCCCTACATCAAGTACGTTATTCTTTCTTCTATGATGCGTTTTTGGGAATATTACATGTTATAGGATTTTTTTAAGTTTGATATTACATGTTAGGTAAATTATATAGCTTATGGAACTAGTTTGGATGGTTAGATTGTGTGTTATAAGTGAAAAGCATGAATCTTTAGAAAATATTGGGTTCTAATGATTAATAATGAAATTTGAAACTAAAGTAAGCTAAAAATGTATTATGTGATGTTAGAACATGTCCAATGAAGTATGATAAATATTTGTAGGAATGAAAATGCATGTTTGGTGTTGTTTTCAGGCATACCAATCAGCTAGTTTGCTCAAACAAATTGACTAGTTCCTAGAACAATCAACTAGTTAACCAACCCATCAATTGGTAAGCCTCTAGAGTCCTTGGTCTTGATAACTGCTTAAACCCATCAACTTGATGGGAGGAATTGATTGATTGTTTTACGAATAGTCGACTTACTAGCCTAAGCTGATCGACTAGTTTGAGGAAAAGTTCGGTTGGTTTGTGTATTTTTTCTTTTCTATTTCGTTATGCTTTAAGGCTATACATGGGATTATTTAAGGGATAAAATACATACATTATAATGAATCAATGATCTAATGAATGGATTAAATGGACCATGATTTATTACATACTCAATGAGTATTGTGAAGACTCAATAGGTGTACCACATATAAAAAGTGATGGTTTTTAGAAAAAGAGTAATGAAGCTTAGCATGAGCTTGAATGAAATGATAGAATGGGCATGATTAGCATTGAACAACCATAATTGGAAACCCCACTCACTTGTGGGGAATGAAAATGGATTAAAATGGAAGGAATATGCAAATGTCTTGCTTGCTCTTTATATGGGCTTTGTGTGATCACGTAACCTCATAAATAATATACTAATGTTTTAGGTATGCCTTTAGCACCCCGCTTTTCCTTATTATGTTTTGTATTTTCCACTTCAACATTGTTTAAAATAATTTTTTTTTTGTAGTGAAAAATGGGAGCTCTACATTGCATAAACAAGTTGCATACCAATTTTATTAGGAATTATTTAAATGTTGGTGATAGAGGATATGGTAAAAAGAAATTCTTTGAGAGATGTGGCAAATCAAAGTCTAAAACTTTTTATGAAGTAGATTATTGGAATTGAGCTAACAAAGGTCATTTGAAACTATATTTCAAGAATCCTAATAAAAAAAAAGTAGCAAAACTATGTTCAGGATAGTGATCGGTTTGCTTGTTTTATTCATGCACCCAATCCTGTGGTGTGTAGTTTAGAAGGATCATTAGATTCATGGATTGTAGAATTAAGGTGTCCTTCCCTTCCACTTCCTAGAGGAACCTATTTGTAGAGCTTCTTTTTAGTTTAATTTAGGAAAGTGTATCTTGCTCACAATAAATACTTGGAAAATTGTAGCAATGAAGATGAGTTAATTCTGACCTACATTAATTACAAGTGAGAGCTATAGGATATTAGATTCATTCCTTTGTTGAAAAATAATCATACATGAATTAGTTATTAAATGGATCAAGTCATAAAACTATGCTTTGGGAGAGGCCTTGGGAGGTCACAAAGGGAGCTATGATGATAAGGAAAAAAAGTTTTAATGACTCAATTTACTCTAAGTTGTGCCATTATAGGCTTGCCCACAAGAGTAAATAAGGTATGAACATTTTTTTTCTTTAAGGGGTATTTTTTTCATGTTATAAAGATGTTGACTTGGATCTTTGTAAATGTTATGTTTTTGGCAAATGAAAGAAACCCATGTTCACTAAGATATATGGGGCTCAATGCTAGAACTATCAGTTGGAGACTTGGAATATTACACAAATTTGAATGATAACTACAACAAGAATATGTTGGTCCACTTCTTTAACTAAAAATCTAATGTTTTCATTGTGTTAAAGTCATGGAAGAGTGAGGTTAAGATTGGGACCGGTTCAAAGCTCAAGTGAATAGGTTTAATAATGGAGGTGAATATTCCATTTTTATTTGAAGATTTCAAGTGTTATGGTTGAGTTTTTTCATTATGATGGCTTCATTCCATATGCCTTTTATCATTATCATTATTATCTCTTTATTTCAATGTGGTTATTCAATGTTAATTCATGCTAAGTTAATAATAAATTTGCTACATAAATTAATAATTTTTGTTGTTGTGAAGCATGTTTTTCCTTCTTTTGAAAATCATGAATATTTATGTGTGCTTTATGGTGAATAGCACATTCGTCATATATTCATCATGTTCTTCATTTTTTCAACTTATTTTTAATATAATTACATAATAATTTCATTAGTGGGGAAAATCATATTTAATCTTGTTTTTCACTATTTTAAACATAATATGGCATAATTTCCTTTAAAATGCCTTTAGAATAAATTAGAGCCAAACGTTGAACACAATAATTGACCATTGAACTTTTGACCCTTGTGATTAGTAACCAAACGCTAATAGAGTTTCAATAATAAATTAATTGTTGTTTTTATATTTAAGCTTTTAGACAAAAACTTGCATTTCTTCTTGATTGATAAATCTAATTTTTATGAATAGTAAATTTTCCAAATTGTGGTTTAGGACCACATTTTGTATTAGTCTAGCTATTTTAATCCGTATTTTTCACTAAGTTTGGGCACAACAATAAAAATGATCTGTTCATGTTCTTACCTTAGTTTTTTGATATACATATAAACTTATGAATAGGTCACTAATATATTTTAGTCATTAATTAACTTAATATATCAATAATTAGTTAGGTTGGAATTTATGACCATGTTGACATATGTTTAAATTTATTTTTTTCTCAAAATCTTATTAAGTAAATACTTTTTTATTTTATATAATTTGGAAAGTATCTCTCATAACCTATGACCTTTGATCTTAAGGTTATTTTCTATAGAATATTAAGGTGTCATTTAATTCATGATGATCTTCTTCATCACCTCTTTTATAGATGATCTCTGGTCATTTCTATGGGTTTTATGTTAACCTTAAACACATATATAATATAATAATTATGTGCTCTCGAGTTATTAATATGTTAGTAGGTTTGGTTTTAGCATACAAAATACAAGATCCCTTAGACATATCATTTTTTTTTCTTGTAAAATGCTAGGTGCTATTAGTTGATGATTTGAGTGTCTTGGAGCTGATTAAATGATCCTATGAATATCATTATTTTATTATTTTTTTCACATAAGGGAGTCATAGGGTGTGATTCTATCTTCTTTTTCCACATTTTGATTTCTCACATGAAACGCATGATTTTAACCTGAAAACAGCTCTCTTATCCTATGAACTTACAACATTCCCCACTTTTATGAATACTAATAGGCTTAATGCGTTTAGCCACCTGCTTTCAAGACATGTGCAAGAATGGCGACTTCGCACCGTCTTAGGGAATCTATTTACCCTTAAGATCACATAAGTTGTAGTCTAGGTCATAATTCCAAGTCTGCATGCTGACAACAGCTACATGCACAAATTCATGAATCAGGTAGCTTTCACCTAGGGACAACTATAAGGCACTCCCACCTAGTAATGGGGCAGATCTAACCATTGAGCTCTAAAGAATAATTATCCTACTAGCATGGATGAACTTTATAAATACCTTACGAAGAAAAGAAAAGAGGCATTAATCAATTAACCGTGAGGGATATCGAAAGAGAAGAAAGTCAAAAATTCCAAAACATAAAGGATAATCAACAACGATGATGGAAGATTAGTGAAGTAAGAGAACAAAGGAGGAGAGTCTTAGTAAAGCTTCATTAAGAGAGGAAAAATGAGTTATAAGGTTAGATAAGGGTTGGAAAACTTTGATCCCCCCAATCCCTTCCCTTCTTTCTCTTCTTTATTTTATGTTGGTTGGGAGATGTTTAGCTTCAGCTAGGTTTGAGGGAAAGGAAAAGTTGATAGACTTTGTTGCTCTAAACTTGACATTCCTAGTCCTGATGGGCTTAATGATATTTCATTTTGTTAAGTTGAAATTATCTAAGTGTTGAATGTTGTCCATATTAGGTGCCTAACAAAATTCTACATCAACATGATAGTGTGCAGAACTTATGATGACAAAAAGTGGCAAGGGTGATACTAAGAGGTGAAGAAACCTTATCATTAACCCTTCAACCCTTATTGTGCGATATTGGCAGGACTCATGCACCATGACGGAGATGGCCTGAGAGTATGTTTCACCATTGAGTGAAACCAAATAAGGATAGGAGGATTAATATCCATTGAGCTCAACATTCTATGAGTTGTTATAGGGTACACACATTTAGACTTAGCAACTCTACTCTCACAACTGCACCTCCTTATTTCACACACATCTATCCTAAATTGAATCTATTAACTCTCTACGTACTTTATTATTTCTTACAATCTCAACATCACCTTATTATCATTATTTGCATCAATAGATCTATAGGATACTCGACTTTACCTAGCATAAATTCACTCATTTTAGTCCATGTGGGATCGACATCCTCTTACCTCTTCATTACTTGGGCGATCGTGTATACTTGCTTGAGCTATGCTGTGTATATTTTACTACACTCACCCTACTAAAATCTTTTGACTAAACACACACTACCACACATCAACACACATAAAGTTTCTAGCACCATTACCGAGGAGTGAAAAGGTTGAATTTTTGCTACATGTTAGTGGATAACATTTTGTGGATTTTTCTTGCACATAGCTAACAACAGAATTTTCTTTAAATTTTTTATTGTTTTGTTTTTAAAGGACTATCCCTTACATGACAAGAACTGATCAGGGTGCCTTAGTACAAATTGATCTAGAAATAGAGCTCACTTTGGGTAGAACTCGAGCCGCCCTACACCATCTATAACATCATGAAGAAGGATGAATATGAGAAGGTTTTGGAAACATGAGTAATTTAGGTCCATAGTAGGTTGAAAATGGTAACAATGGATTACCTAATCCACAGCCTAACTAAAGGGAAGGATTACCTATGATCTTAGCCCCTCACATCAATATAAATCCTGTATGAATCCAAACTCCACCTTGAGGAGATGAATACAACTGAGCTATTTAGAATTATGCTACGTCAGTTCAAGATCATCGAAACCCTACCATTTTTAATATTAAAACTCAAGCCCCATATTGTTAGTTTAAACTTGTTATATTCCACATGTTACAAAAAATAGGACAACATAGTGGCTAACCTACTAAAGATCCACACGTGGACTTGACAGCATTTATGGAAGTTAGTGAGTTAGTTATAACTTTTAGTTTTAGGGAGTTCCAGAAACATCCCTCCGACTTAAGTTATTCCCCTATTCCTTAAGAGATAGTGCTACGGAGTGGTTGGCTTCCCTACTGGCCTATTTAATCACTTCCTTGGATGACTTAATTCAGAAGTTCCTCATGCAATACTTCCCTCCAAATATACATGCCAAGCATAGGCATAGCATCACTACATTCTTGCTAGAGGAAGATGAGACACTCCATGATGCAAGGGACATATTTAAGGAATTGTTAAGAAAAAGTATAAACCATCGAATCCTTCACTAATTACAAATAGAAATATTCTGTCATGAACTTAACCTCTTGAAACAAAACTTGGTGGACGCCTTAGCCAATGGAACCCTACTTAGTAAAACTTTTGACCAAGCTTATGAGATTATCAAGACCATAGCTTGCAACAACAAAAATAGGGTAATGCCAGGAGTGTTCATAAGCTATGGCCACTAGGAGATTCAAAGTGGATGCCACCATAACCCTACTAGGTGAGGTATCCTCTATGGCTAATCTATTGAAAAATATTACTCTCACTAACTTATAGATGCAAAGAAGAGAAGAACAATCCATTACTCCCACATCTATTGTGTCATATGCATAATGCGGAGAAGGTCATTTTTTTGAAGTGTGTCCAGCAAATCAAGTGTTGGCGAATTACCTGGGAAACCTATCTATGAGCTCTCAATAGCCTTACAACAATCAGTACAACCCTACTTAGAGACAACATCCTAACTTCTCATGGGCTAACCAAAACAACATTCAAAACCTAGCCAACCATTAAAACCAATAGTGTTACTTCAAACGTCATCCCTAGCCTCTTCAACAATCACAAACTCACCAACCACCTACCCAACATAATAATTCCAACTCCTTAGAAACTATTCTAAAAGAATATATGGCAAAAAAAAATGCAGTAATACAAAGTAACACCGCCTCCATAAGAACGATAGAAATACAAATGGGGCAGCTAGCTAAAGCCCTAAGCAACAAACCTCACAACACTTTGCCTATTCAAACTAAGAACCCCATGAGAGATGGAAAGAGTAGTGTAACGCTATTACCCTTAAATTGGGTATGCAAATTACACCACCATAACAAAATGATGAAGATAAGGAAAAATCCCACACTAACAATCTTGATAGCAATGTAGAAACAATCGAGAGAAAGTTGAACTGCACACCTTCCAAACTATAGATTAACCTCACCCATGAATTAGAACAAAACACTACTCCAATACCTAATCCACATAAGAGAAGTAAAAAAATGTTGAACATCAACATCAAACCCATTAATCCATCACCACCACGACTTTTGAGACTCAAGCAATAGTAGTAGGATAAGCAATTCGATAAGTTCCTTGAAATTCTTTACTAGTTGTATATAAACATCTCATTGGTTCAAGCCCTCCAACAAATGACCAACTATAAAAAAAATTTAAAGGACATTTTAACAAGAAAAAGAAGACTTTGTGATAACAAAATTTTAGCTATAACCTAGGGAAGTAGCTAGATTTTCTAACAAAACCAACCTAGAAAATTATAATACCCTAGCAGTTTCAAAATTCCCTACCCCATCGGTGGCAAGTATTATGGTAAGGCCCTTAATCACCTCTATGCTAGTGTCAACTTAATTCCTATGTCTATTTTTAGGAAAGTAAACATTAAGTAATAATGGCCTACCACTGACACATTGTAACTCACTCATTGATCATATGTTCATCTTGAGGGAAAGATCGAAGATGTGCTAGTAAAGGTGGATAGGTTTAACTTCCTAGTAGACTTCATCATCCTTAACCATGAGGCTAACAAAGAGGTTCCTATTATTCTTGGAAGACCTTTCTTGGCAACTTGTAAGACCTTGATTGACATATAGAAGGTAGAATTGTTGATAAGGAGCATATCACATTTAATGTCTTCAACTCTATGAAACTATCGGAGGAGAACCTAGATAAATTTTTGTGAGTTGATATTATTGACTTAACTATCTATGATGAGTTTGTTGTCAGAACATTTCATAAAGAATTTAAGTTCTTTGATGAAGACTATCTAGAGTGAAGCTATCTAACTATTATCCCAAGAGCACTATGAAAAGGATATAGTATGGTGCAACTAGATAGAACGTGGAACACCTAGATAGTCTCCATCTAGCTCATCTATAGAGCAACCGAGATGACTCAATCAAATGATGGAGGAGGTGGTGAAGAAGGAAATCGTTAAAAGGCTCGATGTAGGTATCATATATCCAATTTAAGATATCAACTAGGTAAGTCCTGCTCAATACGTCATGAAAAAAGGAGGTATGATGGTTGTTCACAATTTTGACAATAATTTGATAACAACCCACACAGTCATAAGGTAGGAAATTTGCATGGATTATCAAAAACTCAAGAAGGTTACCTAAAAATACCATTTCCCCTACCTTTGCATTAACTAAATGTTAGATAGATAGGTAGGAAGGGCCTTTTATTATTTTCTAGCTAGATACTCAGCTTACAATCAAATAGCCATTATACCTGATGACCAGCATAAGATCACATTCATATGCCTCTACAACACATTTGCTTTTTGGTAGATGCCTTTTGGCTTGTTCAATCCTCCTATAACTTTTCAATGGTGCATAATAGCCATTTTAATTGACATGGTAGAAGAAATAGTACAAATCTCTGGGATAACTTTTCTATTTTTTGGGAAAGTGTTGAGAGTACCTAAAGTACTGGGAAAGAGTGTTGGTGATATGTGAAGAGAAAAACATGGTTCTTAACTTGGAAAAATGTCACTTCATGGTTCAAGAAGATATTGTGCTAGGTGGTAGATTCTCACAAGAAATAGGGTGAAGGACTAGAGATTGATAGGGTGAAGGTGGAGATTATCAACACATTACCTCATCTCACCACTACTAGGTTTGTGAGAAGTTTCCTAGGACATGTTGGATTTTACCAAAGATTCATCAAGGACTTTTCAAAATTTACTGAACCCCTTTATTAGATATTGGAATATAATAGAAAATTTGACATCAAAAAAAGTTGTAAGATAGCCTTTAAGAGGGAAAAACTAGCACTCATCAAAGCCCCTATTATTGTACGACCAAACTAGACTCTACACTTTGAATTAATATATGATGCGAGCAATTACGTAATAGGAGAGTTATAGGATAATGGAATAACAAGTTATTCCATAGTATCAACTATGCTACTAAAACATTTAATGAAGCACAATTGAATTACATAATAACTAAAAAAGAGTTACTAGTATTAGTGTAGGAATTTGATAAGTTTTGATCTAATCTCCTACAAATTTAAGTGGTTGTATTCACCCACCATGCTACTATACACTATTTACCTACAAAAAAGATGCCAACCTAGATTGCTAAGATGGATTTTACTCTTACAAGAATTTAACATCTAGGTCAAGGACTATTAGGGGAAGTACAATTAGATTTTAATTCATCTCTCTAGATTAGAAGGGTACATAAAGTATCAAACACTAGTTTGGTTTAAAGAGGAACTACCCAACAAAGAATCTTAAAAGTCAGATAGGATTAGCCACCCTAATAAACAAATATAGCCAACTACTTGGCATGCAAAATACAACCCCGTGACAGATCTCGCCAATAATTGAACATATTCTTCCATGACCTCCTATACTACAAATAGGATAAACCATTCCTATTCTAATAGTGTGTTGATAGATTAATGCGAAGTTTCATAAGTGACAATGGGGCTAAGAAAATCTTAGTCAGCAACCACCAGGCAACATACGAAGGTCATTTTGGAGGAATAAGGACTACAGCTAAGGTCCTACAAAGTAGATTCTATGGGCGCAAAATATTGAAAGATGTTAGGTAGGAGGTCCAAAAATATGAAAATCATCAATGCGCTAGAAACATCATAGAAAGGAATGAGATGCCTCAAACAAGAATATTAGAAGTTGAATTATTTGATGTATGGGGCATCAATTTCATGCGCCCATTTCCATCTTCCTTGGGTAATGAGTACATTTTAGTAGCAGTGGATTATGTCTCCAAATAGATAGAGGCAACTATGTTACCAACTAATGATGCTAAAGTGGTGATCTGCTTCCTACAGCAGAATATTATCACACGGTTTGGGACCTCTATAGAAATTATTAGATGGTGGTACTCATTTTTGCAACAAGTTGTTTCAATAGCTCATTTAGAAATATTAAATTCATCAAATGATAGCCACAACCCATCACCCACAATCAAATGGTCAAGCTAAGTTGTCTAATAAGGAAATTAAAAGAATCTTAGAGAAAGTTGTTAACCCTAATAGGAAATACTAGTTAGTTAGACTAAATGACTCATTGTGGGCATACAGAAAAATATTGAAAACACCTTTGGGAATGTCACTTTATAGCATTATGTTTTGAAATACTTTCCACCAACACCTTGAGTTAGAGCATAAATCATATTAGGCTCTTAAATTTGTTAACCTAGATCTAATCGTTATAGGAGAAGCTAGGAAATTAAAGCTGAATGAGCTTGAAAAACTTAGAATTGTTTTAGATAATAGTGAATAGTTATACAAGGAATAGCCAAATAAATTTCATGACTAGCACATGAAACAAAAAAAGTTGTATCCTAGGAATTTAGTGTTGCTCTATAACATAAGAGTGAAGTTGTTCCTAGTTAAGTTGATGTCAAGATGGTTAGGACAATATGAAATTGTTCAAGTATATCCCTATAGGGTAGTGGAACTTAAAGGCCCAAAAACAGTAGGAATATTCAAGGTTAACGGCCACTATGTGAAGCTTTATAATGTTGAAAATCTTAACAAGGAAGTTCAAACACTTTCCTATGAACCTTATGAGGTTAGGGTAAGTTTTTTGGCTGAGGAAATAAAACCAAGTGCTCGTAGGAGGCAACCTATGTTATTTTTTCCCCTACACTCATATTCAACATGCTTTATTTTATTTTTATCTTATTTTAGCTCTTTCTTGAAAATGGAAACTATTATATGCATACCCTCTTAGTGTAGCAATGACCATGCTATTGAGTAGGTGAAAGGGGTGGCAGAAAGGTATGCTCTATGCATCATGAGCATAACGGTTATTGACGATTCCAATCTTGTAGGCTGACATGGTGTATCAGATGTTAGGAGGTGATATAGAGTACATATATCTTTGCGTCACTACCCCTACATATGTTCACCATGTCTAGCTGTGCATCTTTTTCAAATCTCACCTGTCTAGTCATTTTCATCGATCCAACCTACCTTCCATTTCCCAAATATCGAGGAAAGTCTTCCATAACCTTTAACTGTAGGAACAATACTTACTCGATGACTACCTCCCTCTCTTACCCACCTTAGCTATATAATTTGAACCCTCTATCGCCACCACCTAAAGGGATAAGACACCATAGTGCATAATTGTTCCTATATCATCCACACTTTCTGCATCAAACACTAAAATGCCACAAAGAACAACTCGCTTAGTAACAAAAGTAGCAGCTAAACCTACTTAGAAATACAAGAGACCCACTACTTCAAGAAAATGCCCAACCCTATTAGCTACCTCAAATGACTTCTCCTCAATAGAAAAAAATGAGGTAACCTTTTCTTCTACTCCACTAACAAAGCCTTTGGAATGTTCAGCAAACTCCCTAACCATATTTCAATCTAAAATAGCCCATGAACATTTCAACAAATTAACCAACCGTGATTTCTACTTCGATTGAGGTTTCACCTTACTTGACCTACTATAGTATCTCGCTGACCCTATCAACCACCATCATTAGGATACCTTTTACAAGCACCCTTAAGAATATTCACCACTAATAGTCATAAAATTTTACATCAACCTTAATTTAAGGTGGAAAATAAAGATAGTTTATATTCCATGAGAAGTTAGTTTCGTATCTCTTTACAGCCAATAACAACTTTTACTTCATATCATCTCTTGATATTGATGAATAATCTATGATAATTGAAAACCCTAAGATAGAAAGCGTAGCTGACATCCTCACAACTATAACAAAGCTGGGAACCCAATGGCGAGTCACCTCCAATGGCACTCGCCACTATAACCACCCATAACTCAACCCTCAAGCCAATGTCTAGTACTATTTCCTTATAAGCCATTTAGTAGCCACACACACCATCGATGTGCGAACAATCATACAAGACCAACCAGAGCTAGTGACCCCTAAACCACAAGGTCCCATCTTCTACCTATCCTTGGCTACTAGCATTTATGCTAGGGTAGTAGTGCCTCTAGAACCCCTTGAGGAAATGGTTACTAGTTCATAATCCGTTAATAAAATTCTCATCAATTGGTTTTTCAACAGCCCTTGTTAACTCCCAAAGCCAAATCACCATCACAAAATCTTGCGCATCATCAAGAAGGGTTAGAGGAAATGGTGCAAGCATTGAGGGACAATATGGACATATTACTTAGAGGATAGGAGGAGATCATTACAATTGTTATGACACTTTTAACAACATTAGAATTCATCAAATTTATTATTCACAAACTGGAAGGGTTCAGCCAAGGATGAAAGTATCACTTAAGCCTTTAGAGGAGGAACAATTTGGACACCCACAAGAGCCGATAGGGGGTGTAACACCCCAAAATATACACATTTTTTTAAAGCAATACTCATAAATTAAAACCGTAAATTCTAGGGATGTTACCGCCCCACTTAGTACCAGACCGGTTCACTCCTACCGTTCCAGTACCTAGTGCTAAGACTAAGAAAACACCATTAATAATACCATACAAATTCAAATTTATAAAAATGAGAATAAGAGTACGCGCAAGTCTTACATAATTTGAAATACCGGCTATTGTTTTTCCATATAATAACTAAACAACATTAGTAAAATTGTTTCAACAATTCAAACATAATAAAAGATAACATGAATCATAAATTTAAAAAGGACAACCGCCACGTCACTCTAAAGATTGATCTAGCCCAGCTATCACTCTGCCCCTCCAGTTGTCCCGTAGACATCGATAGCATCAAAGTAGTTGTCTCCTACCTGCAATAGATCAGACGGGCCTTCTACTCGTGGGAATGAGCAACACTCATGAAAAGGGTGATCAGTACACTACGTACTGAGTAAGGTAACCTAGTACTAAGGCCAGCATAAAACACATTAATTCATGCAGGATAATGATCAACATACATTTACAAACCCACACATGTGACACATAGAGGCATAAAATAAAACCCATAATTTATAATCAACAAATCCATACATGAGGCCCAAAAAGATCCTGATTAATCATTTAATCTTTCTTTTATCAAAAGTCGATTTACACCATGCCTTTTATCAAATCCATAATAATTAACTATACAAAATATTACTTAAAAATACAAATAAATTACTATTTCCATTCGAAAAGGGTGGTGATATAAGGGTTTCTACCCTTCACCAAAATAGTATTAGTAGTAGTAGTAGTAATAATAATAATAATAATAATAATAATAACAACAACAACAACAACAACAACAACAACAACAACAACAACAACAACAATAACAACACCAACAACAACAACAACAACAACAACAACAACAACAACAACAACAACAACAACAACAATAACAACACCAACAACAACAACAACAACAACAACAACAACAATAATAATAATAATAATAATAATAATAATAACAATAATAATAACAACAACAAAAATAATAATAATAATAATAATAATAATAATAATAATAATAAAAGTAAAACATTATTAATAATACTCTTATTAGTAGAATATTAATATCAATAATACCATAAATATTAAAATTACAAGGTGGCTTTCAAAACCACCCCATTTAATAATAATACTATTCAAAAATTTAATAATGATATTAATATTATATATATATATATACTTATAATATAAAAGTTAATAAAGATAATAATAATAATATAATTAGTAATAATGTTAAAAATGTTAATAATAGATGTAAAAAGCAAATGTGCGAGACTTGGTTAAAATTTTAGGTTTCTAACCCTCCTGAAATAAATACAATATTAAATAAATAATTACACTAATAATAATAATATTTATAATATTATTAATAATAATAGTAAACATGTAATAATTCCATTAAATAACCAAAATTCGAGAATAATAATTTATCTAAGTCAAGAATACTCCTAAATCTGTCAAAAAAAATTTAGCAATTAGGATTCCGTTGATAACATTAAAAATTAGGATAAAAGCTGAATGATTATCAATAAATCAAAAGGAAGTGTTTAAAAGGTCTAGGGTTTCACCTTGAGTTGGAGGGGATGGGTGCAACCGGCGGTGGTTCCCGAAGGTGGCCGGAAAAGTGATCTAAGAGGGGTGAAAATGAAGAAAAAGAGGTAAGGGGGAAGGAGAAAAATAAAATAAGTTTATGGGTCAGTGGAGGACACTTAGCAGGAGATATTGGGTGGTTTAGAGGGTGGCAGAAGTGGCGGATGTGGCAGTGGATGGTGCTTTAAGGTTTCGAGGTGAAAATTATGGCGAGATGAGCAGCAAACTTTGCATGGTTATAGAGACCCGTGTAAGGAGAATCGAAGGATGTAGATGGTTTAGTTAATTAGAGAGTGTTGCAGGAAAGATTTTGGGAGGAAGAAGAGGCGACGAGGTTGGCTAACGGTGGAGAACGGGGCATCTAATGGTGCAGTGGAGTACAGACGGGTGCTTAGGGTTTTCGGGAAAATAAAGGTCAATTTCAAGCCATACAAGGGGTATTTATAGCATTGGAGGGTAGGCTTGAGTTGTGGAGGTTACCTGAAGATCAATTTCGATGGGAAAATGGGTTGGTAATGCTGTTGATCGGGCGGCACAAATTCAAAAATTTGCCTAAACTTCACGAGGGAAAATGAGGCATCGTGGGGAAGGAAAAGGGAAGTGGGGCATTTCAAATTGAAGTGTTAGTCGAGGGGAAGAGAAGAGGCGGGAGAAATGCCGGTCATGACACGTGTGGCCCGCGGCGCCATTTTCGGGAGAAGAAGGTCGCATGTTCGACAACGGCGGAGGAGGGAGGAAGAAGAAAGGGATGAGCCAGTGGTTTGAGGAAAAAGAAAAGAAAGAAAAGGGAGGAAACTGGGCGGTTTGGCGTAAGGGTTAAGGCTTTTAAATGAAACGGTGCGGTTTGGGTATAAAATTGAAGAAACGCAGCGCGCTGGCTGGTGAAGGAGAGAAAGAAAAAATATGCGGACGGGCGTGGGCCGCGGCAGGAGAAGAAAAGGAAAGAGGGAGAGTGTGCCGCTCCAGGCCCAAATCGGGGAGGTAAGAAAAAAAGAAAGAAAAAGAAAGAAAAAGCAAGAAAGAAAAAGGAAAATGGGAAAAAGGGAAAGAGAAATAATTAGGTTAGGGCCAATGAAATTAATCTGAATATTTAGGATATTTAAAAATAATAATATTTAAATAAAATAATATTTAAATCCCTTTTTAGGCTAAAATAGGATTTTTAAAGGATTTTTCAGAAATTCCATTTTAATTACCAAAGTACTCTATTATTCTCAAATTAAATTATTTATAAAATTCATATTAATTTGAAACTATTTTCTCTTTCTTAATTTAAATAGAATAATTTATTTAAATAAATTCCCAAATTAAAATCTTTAATTAGATAATATACCCAAATTTTCTTTACTTAACCTATTTATAAAATTTCTTATTAATTGGCCCTAATAAATTTCCTTTTATTTTAGTAAAAATATAATTAAATTAAATTTTCAAATAAAACCTTATTTGAATATAATCTTTAAAATTAGAAAATTTTGGGGGCATTTCAGGGGGAGGATTTGGGCAATTTTCTATGCGTACAATGTAGCAGGGTGTCTTCTATCCCCACCTTAGAAGCAAAAGGCATGAGTGATACTAGGTTAACCCCTAATATAGGATAACTTGGATAATGCCAAGAATGAAGACTCTGAGAACATAACCACCTCTATCACACCATCAACAACCCCACTAGTGAAGTCATCCCCATCTAAATCAATTATACATGTGTTTAGTTTCCCTTAGAGCTAGTTGTTTAATGGTTATTTTACTTTTTTTATTTTATTTTCTACTAAATCAAGGCCACAAAGCTACACTCTTTTTTGTTACTTATCTTTTAGTTACCTTACCCTTCCACAGTGACAGTGAAGACACTATCAACTTTTATCCATGGCAAGGCCTATCTTAGCTATTATATTACTCTATTTTAGTGCTACGTTTTATCATAGTTCTAATTCAAGAAGTGGAATATTCATGCCTTATGTTTAAATAATTATTTATTTTTAGGTTAGATGATAGGTATAATCTCAACAACAATGGTAGCCTTATTACTCTTCCTACCAATTTCTATATAAACTACTTAATTACTTCTACTATAAAATTTATGCACACATGAGTATTGAAAAAACTCTTGAGTTTATGACCGTAAAGCTGAAATAAGTTAGCCAATTTAAGGTCATATATTACATGTCAATTTTGTGGTCGCATCTTCTTCTTTTTTTTTTACCTTGCAAAGATGGGGATTATTACAACCATTAGCATGGAAACACTTTGAGCACTAAGAATTAAGAAATATCTTTAGCCTTATATAACTTTGCAGTAAGGAGAAATACACATTCACTTCGACAACTTTGAGATAAAGTAGTAAGAGACCTACCATAACCACCCTATTAAGAGTATACTTGAATAATTTTTTAGGGAATTCACCCTAAAAATTAGTAGGAGAGCGTATGTTGGAATATAAATAGATGTAAAGGGAGCTTCAATTCTTGAAATGCCTAGTAACCAGGGGCACTTACATGAGATCCATGTGTCTACCTACATTAAACAAATTAGTAGAGTGACAAGCTTGATTAATTATTTTTGGAATAGGTGTCAGAGAGGAGTAACCAGGGGTACCACTTTAAGACCTCGATTTATCACTTACTTAAAAAATCCTGGCCCATATAAGGAAACCCTATTTCATTATATTAAAAAAAATAAGGGTTATTATTAGGCTGACAAACAGAAGGGATGGTGCAGTTCACTAGTACCTTAATGACCATTATTGAACTAGTGGGATGTCTTAAATAAAAACCCATGCACACCACATGCCGATAACTCTTTTAATATTTTACACACTAATACATAGTTCTCAGCTGAACCAAAAGCTCAACATTGATAAAGGCTAAGAATTGCTACCTTATTTTACTTGTGTCAAAATGTTTCTTGGGATGACTAACAACTTATGTTTTGGGAAAGAGATATAAGTATTTGAGCTTATGAAAGGACCATATAAATATCATTATTTCATGATATTTTCATATAAGGGAGTCATAAGGTATGATTCCATATGATTTTTCCACCTTTTGAGATCTCACATGAATTGCATCATTTTAACACAAAAATACATCTCTTATCCTATGAACTAACAACATTCCCCACTTTTATGACTCCTCATAAAATTAATGCGTATACGTAGCCACTTTTAAGACATGTCTAGGAATGGCTACACCCCAATTTCTCAGAGCATCTCTTTACCCTACCAATACTATAGGAGTTTTTGTGTAGCTCACCATCATAATTATACATGCCAAAAAAATTAGCACACAAGGATTTTCTTAATATGGTAGCATTCACCTAGGGACCACTACAAGACTCTACCACCTGAGAATAGCGTGCAACTGCCTCACATCTTGGTGCAACCAACCACTACAACACTAGGGATTCTTTGTCCTATCTACATGGATGCACTTTGTAAATACCCTGAGCAAAAAAGAAAAGATGCATTGATCAATCAATGGAGAGGGAGATTGAAGGTGAAGAGAGTTAGAAATTTCAATAAGTGATGAAAATAATTATAACAATAGAAGAGTAGTAGGAGAAGGGAAGAAAGGAGATGAGTCCCAGTAGAGCTTCATTAGGAGAGGAGAAGAGTTTTAGCAATCCTTCATTGGAAGAGGAAAAAACGGAGTGATTTGGTCAGATATAGGTTGGAATATTATGATCTCCCTAGTCCCTTCCCTTCATTCTCTTCTTTATTTTACTTTAGCTAGAAGAAGTTTAGCTTCAGCTATCTTCTAGTGAAAGAAAAAATTTATAGCCTTTGTTGCTGTAATCTTGAAATTTCCAATTCTGATAAGCTTAATGATATTTCACTTTGTTGAGCTAAATTTTTTTTATTGAAAGTTAACAACATTTGGCCCCTAACTAAATTCTATATTAATTGGATAGTTTGAGGAACTAATGATGATAAATGGTAGCATAGTTGGCATCGAGAGGTGAAGAAACTTGATCATTAATCCTTCAAACCTTATTGTATGACATTATTAGGGGCCATGCATCGTGATGGAGATAGCTTGAGAGCATGCTTCACTATTGAGTGAAACTTAGTAATGATAGGAGGATTTATATCCATTGATCTGAACATGCTATGAATTGTCAGAAGGTACACATTTTTAGAGTTAACAACTCTACTCTCACGACTCTACCTCCTTATTTCCCTCACATCTATCTTAAATCAAATTTTTTAACTCTCTATGTATACGATTATTTCTTTTACTCTCAACATCACCTTATTAGAATTTAGTTACATCAATAAATCCATAGGATACTCAACTTTAGCTAGCATAAATTCACTCATTTTTGTCCCTATACGATCGACATCCTCTTACCTCTTTACTACTTGGTGTGACCCTATATTCTTCATGAGCTATGTTGTTCTTACTTTACTATAATTACCCTACTAAACTCTTTTTAGTTAATGTGCAATAGAACACACCAGCAAGCACCAGTTGTATAGTAGCTTGGTGCCTTTTCTACTTTTTATTATCTATGAACATTATAGGACATATATATAGTTAAGGATTAAAATATATTTGGTGAGACTACCTTTATTTGAGACCTATAGTTGTGGAAATTAAATTCCTTTTATAATCTCTCATTTTAGGTGCTCTATATTACCCCATCCTAAAATCTACCAAAAAGTGTTTAAAAATATGTTGGTATAAAATTAATTAGTTTTTGCTTTGAAAAGGATCTGAAATAATAATATAAAGTTGAAGTTCAATTATACCAATCAACTTGTTTTGATAATCGATATATTGGTAAAATTAGAGACCAATACTTTCATTCTATGGTAATCTATTTAACTTGGTTTCCAAAACCTATTGACTAGTTATCCTATGATTTCAAATATTTTTTTTTAATTTTTGATTAAAAACCATTTATAATGTTTATGATCACTTGTAATTATAATCTATTTGTGCTAATAAGCATATGTTGGTGCTCTAGGATTATTTTCAAGTAATTTAGATCATTATATGGTCTTTATTAAGATAAAAATTTCTCAAAAAAACTTTTGAGGTATTTCTTTCCTTCTCTCACTCCCCCTACCATTCATTTCTCTTCCGACAACTAGGGCTACATGTAAATCATTCTACATTTCCCCAACTTACCTACTCCCTGTCATCCCACTAATTTTCATCCATCTCCCTAGCCCTCATCATACACCCTATTACACTTTTATCCCCCACACTCGAGTAAAGTAAACTCCAACTCTCTCTCTTTCTCAAATTTTTATATCAACCCAAATCTTTCATGTACTCCATTTTTGACTCATCATTTACTCCATACTTCTGCACTTGCTAATGCTCTTCGTTTTATTTGTGAAAAATCCTATCCTTTTTCTCTTTTCTTTTTGACTAGGAAAAGTATATGATTACCCTTTTATCTTCCAATCCTTAGGTCAAATCCTTGTTTCCTCTTTCCTCTCCTAGCCTTAAACATTGCTCTAGTTTTTTTTTTTAAATTAAGAAGGGACTAAGTTTTTGAAATGGTTGAAGATCTTAGCTCTTTTTCTTTGAAGCTCAATGAGGGAAAGGTTATGTTATGCCATTTATTCATCATCATCTTCTTATTTCATTTTAAAAGGATTTTTAATTTTTTGGATTCTTGATTCCCATAAGAAATCAAGGGTATTTGGTATAAAGCTACCATGTTAACAGTAATTTTAGGCTAGAAAATTTTCTTGGAAGTAAGGCATCCTTATCCCTAATGTGACTAAGGTCTTGTGTCATTTGTTATTAGTTTATGTTCCTAGCATATTTCTATGATGCACATATGTTAATTAGTTCTTAGATTCAAGCATGTGAAAATGCTTTCACATCAAAGTTATAATAAAGTTTCATGTATTTTGATATTATATATGATTTTGGTAAATTTAAGCACGATCTAGTTGAGTATCAACATCTATGATGTTTTATATGAGTTCAAATGTAAATTTTGTCTTTGTTAGTTTTTTATGACGTAAAAGGATGGTACAATTGATTTGGGAAATTTTGGTGAATTTTTTCTAAGTTTTCATCATGTGATTGGGAGATGGTTCCCCGAAAGTATTTGATTAGTTTCTTATAGCGATGATTGGCATGTTGCTTAAATTGTTAAATTATTTGATGAACTCGTTCATTAATCTCTTTGAATAGGTAATTAGTAGGCCTAACCCATCAAAATGATTATTTTTTTTTACAAGAGTAATTATAACCTCTACTTAGAAATATGTGTTGGTTCAACCAAACCCATCATCTAGCTTTTTTGAATGATCAATCCATTAGAATAACTAATCAATTAGCTTTTCCTTGTGTTATTTTTTCTTATATTTAGTATGACCTAACAAGTTGACTCTTCCTAATGACCAATAAGCTTGTTTTGCCTAAGTTCACCTCATTTCTTTATTATTATATGATCTTATTTTTGGGCCTTTATCTTAATTTTTAAAATAATAACAATATTTTTATACTAATTTCAACCATTCTTAAGATGAATTTAATGTAGATCAACTTTATAATATTTTGGTGCCTTGTGGTGTTAATTTTTGTGTCACCTCTAAACACCAAATTTTTAGCATATCTACTGGTTATGTTCATTATCATCACTTAGAAACACCCAATTATTTATTAATGGAATTAATTATGATTCATGATATCACTTTGAAATTATTAATAATGGAATTAAGATTTTGTACCATTATTTTGTCCAACTCTCATTGTAATTAAGAAGGAGTTAGTGGGTGTGGTCACTCTTTATTTTTTTTTTCTTTTCAATTGGTGGCTATTTCCTTCTCTATCAGGTTGTGGTCTCTAGTAGGTTTGGGAATATCTTTGAGGTATAGTATAACATTATCGGCATAGCATTAATACCAGGGAAGGGAAGTTGTGGTATCCCAATACAAGCTCTCCAGCACTTCATTTGTCAATCACTTAGGTAATATGGTGTCCCAACTCGTAAAGCCCTCATGGAAGAAGCACTCAAGACGTAGTGGATGAGGTATCCTAGTATAAGCCCGCTCAATGCACTCTAACCTTATTTAGTTAGCATGGTATCCATTTGTGTATAGATGCTGCCATAACTTTTGTTGATGGTAGAGAACTAGGTTTAGTCAAATTGAATATTATAATAACTTGAAAGTATGTGGTCATTAAATGAAGGTTTATAAAATGGGTTAGGTTAATTGAATCAATTCCAAGAGGTGTGCTATTATTCCTCCTTAGTTTCTGTGTGAGCATAGCTTGTTATATTATAATCATTAGCTTGAGTGTTATACTATGTAAGTATGCTTATTACCATACTACTATGTGATCTAAATGTGTAGCACAAGCCATTACTATATTTTAGGTAGTTTGTTTATCTAGTATTTCATCATATTGATATTATATTTCTTTGGTAGAGGATGATTAAAAATGTCACAAATATCAACTTGCATATGTAGAGAATGATGTCATGGGCTAGAAACAACATTTTAGTTTTGTTAAAAGTATTCCTATATAGCTTAGAAGTATTTTTTTCTATATTTTATGATATCTTTGGGTTTTTTTTAACAGATGTTTAAACTCTTGTCTTTAGTTCATATATTTTGATTTTTTAACCCTTATTCACATCTTTATCACTCTCAACTTTATTCCTATTATTGTTATATTACGCATGCATTCCTCTCTTCTTCTTTCTATTTTACCATATATAAAATATTTGTTAGGTGATGATCGTACCTATCCCATGGTTGAATTGGTGATAAAGTCCCCTTTTTTTATATGCTTCTATATTGTCTCTAAAATAATTATTTATAGTCCAAAATTTATCGTTTTTACAAGTTGTTATCAGAACATATAGTTTTAAGTCTTGATTCTTCTTTCTGAAAATAAATTTCTTCATGATTTCTAGAGCTTGTAGAATCTAGTGTAGTCTATGAGAGGGATTTATGTTGGGTTGGGAATTAGCCTTAAATATTCTACTTCAAGTAACTTCTACCCTTGTATGTAATATGATAACCTCAGATGAATTCAATTTATAAAGAGTTGTTGGACTTATTCTATGTTGGTTTATTTTTTAGGATTTTGATGGCTATGAACTAATCACTTGAGCATTTCATGGAGAATATTTTGGCCAACATGGGACAATAGATTCAATATGAAGAGGCTCCATTTCCACCGCTGCTACCAAGTTTTTCGATGCAAACCATAGAGGATTATCTCGATAGGATTATCACCATAACTCACAAACCATAGAGGGTTATGACAACCTAGATGTATTAGACTGCTAACTTAAGGACCTCGAGAAGATATTTGTGGCTAGTGGTAGTCCATTGAATAAGCGAGCAGTCATTAGAGTATTACACTTGTGGGGTCATGCTAATGGATTATGGAAATGTTAGTAGATGAGAGAAGTCGTTATACATTAATGGTAGCCTTTGGTGGAGATGCTTAAGCCTCATTTTTATCCTTCTCGCCTGAGGATAGTGAAGCATGATAAGTTCATGGCTCTACTCTAGGATATGTCTTCAATCAAGGAGTATTATAACCTCTACCTTGATGTAATCCATTTTACTTCATAGTTCGATGCTAATAGGAGAGGATGAAAGTTAACCATTTAGAAGATATTAGTGTGGACTGAAGCACGTAACATGTTGGACATGTATGACTATGCCTTGTAGGCATCGCCAATTATATGAGCTGGTGGTCCCTAGGTAAGAGCCAAGTGGATGTTTGAAGTCAATTAGTGCTAGGGTGAATAGATGTGGTTCTAAATTATAGATAGACACTAGTTGTTGTCAACAACTCAATATGGAAGGTAATTAAACTAGGTGGTAGTGAGGCACTTCATATATGTGGGGTGTGGTAATAATTGCCTAAGAATGGACTAAAATTGACAATTGTTTTAGTGCCACGGTCATGGGAAAATTCAACATCATAGATTCGATAGTCATACCATAGAGGATAGTATCTTATAAGTGTAGGGATGTTCACATGGTATAGTGACTTAGATGCTCCAACTCAATGGGCTTAGACAAGAGATAGTGGGGCTAGTAGGATTGATCATTATAAGAGCATTCAATGATCCTATGATATCTTGCTAGGCCATGGTTTAAACAATGCTATAGGACCATCTTAAGGATAATAGGCATGCAGACATCATCATAGGTACTTTGTTTCTACAACCTTACTATTTGACTCAAGTGTTTTAGATTCCTTTTTGCATACCACATTAGTTGCTAATGCATCTATTATTTGTTCCCTTAGAATAGAGACTTTTGCTATAATCCTTTCTTTGGATATACTTCCATATACTAGGTTATAAAGGGGTAAAACCTTAGTCATTAGTGGAATTAAATTCTAGGTAAACCTCATGGAGATTAAGCTTCACTATTTTAATTTAATTTTTGGTATGGGTATTCTCTTGAGATATTAGGTTGTGATAAATTGCACACACAAGCACATCATTCTCAAGGGACTAAAGGAATGATGGCCTTTTACTAAGGAACCAAGCTTAGGCCATCATTGGGGATGGTGTAAGCAATAGTGGTTTGTATATTAGTACATAAAGGGTACCAACTCTTTTTATGCCATGTTAAAGACTTGGGTGTCAAGGAGTCAATAATTGATGGTCTCTCAACAACATGATAGTTTCTGGATGCGTATCCTAATAATATCCTTGGTATGTAAGTGTGTTGATGTAGGATTAAACACTCAAGAATTGACTTTCATAACTATGAAACAAATTATTCTTTATTTGGAGAGTGTCTCCAACAAATTTGAGGACCAATGCATGGGTACATTACTTAAAACGTAATTAGCAAGCAATTAAGTGTGTACGTGCATATGCATGGCATGCAAGGAGGGAGTGACGACATGCATGGGGAGTATATTGGTAGGATTTATGAGCTTTATTAAGTACTTTTGCTAATTTATTAATTAAGTAATAAAGTAGGAGAATAAAGTTAGCATAAAGTAGTATCATGTTAGTATAAAGGTAGCATAATATCTTTCAACTTGGAATGTTTTGGAATATATTTTAGCTAGTGGTAGAAAGGTTATATTATGTATGAATGTCAAGCATATTGGATATTAAGAAGAATTAGATTGAATTTGAAGATCAACATTAAATGAATTATGTGTAAGTTTAAGCTTAAGCAAATCAAATATGTGTGAACGGTATGACTAGAAAGTTTTAATCTCTTTATCTATGTGAATTAGAGATTAATCCATACGTTTTCTACTATTCATAATCCAATTTTTTCATCCCTAATTACCATCAAAATCCTACTCTATTTCTTAGTTAAACCAAACCCTAAATTGGTATACCAAAATCAAAACCGTAAAACATTCATTCAAAACCCTAAACTATCCATACCAACCAAACACCACTGTATTCCCCTTTTCAAAACAAACCCTAACCCTAACCCTAATCCACAATTCTAACCTGAATCAAAACCCTAAATTTTGACACTAATCATAATCATTAATCCATCATCAAATGCATAGATTAATTAGTGTGTTCATTTGAACCATCATCGTTGTTAAACCCTCATCACCGAGTCACCATCATCACACTTCTACCATATTTTGAACCACCATCATCTTAATCACTTTCAAAGCCTTAGTCATTTCAATCACCATCACCATGCATTTATCATATGATCCAAACTCCATTTGAAGCATTAGTTCCATATAATTGAAGATTACATCCTCCCATATCATGCGTGAGGTAAACCTCATGATACAAACTTTAATAAGGATAAAATTTGTGTTGAAGGAACCTTATTGCCTCGTAATGACTTAGATTGAATTGTTACATGCTTAATTAGGGGAGTTATTATACAAGGGGTGGATTTGAAATCTTATATTTCCTTAGGGAGCATTAGCCATTTTTATTAGGAAGATGGATGGTGAGCTGAGGCTCTACATTAGTTACGTAGGATTGACGTTATATTTTACATTGGATTAATGAGCTCTTGGATTAGCTACTTAGGGCTATATATTTCAAAACAATACACCTGATGTCTAAGTATCATTTTTATTAGGATTGCTAAAATGGAAATTGAAAACAACCTTTTAAGATGAGGAATGACCATTACAAGTTCACTTTCATATCCTTCCAACTAACGAATGCACGAGCAATGATCACAAACTCAAAAGGTAGAGCTTGGCACTATTGAGGACACATAAGAGTACTCTCAATGTGTGAATTTAGGCAAGAAGAAGTTACCTTCCTTAGATATGTCATTTTGAAATATGATGTATTAGTTGATCCATCAAAGATTTGAGTAGTTGAGTAAAAGTTAGTGCTGATGAATGTGAGGATATAATTAGTTTTCTTAGATTAATGGGCTACTATACACTTTTTGTCCAGGACTCTTCTAGAATATATCGTCCTTTGACTACCATATTGAATAAGATGAAGAACTTTCATTTGGATGATTATTGCATTAAGTCTTTTATGAACCTAAATAAGATATTAAATTGATCTCCAATACTTACCTTACCATTTGGCATTGATGGATTTGAGGTGCTATGGGGGAAATTTTCACCTAATGCGAATTCCCAACTCATATTCTAACAAACAATTCAGAAATAAGAATACAAATAAAAAGGATAATATTTGCATAATTAGGGTTTAAGGATTAGGAGGGGTTAAGGTGCCACCTAGGGTTGGTGGTGATCGGCAACACTGGTGGCAGCGGCGGAAGGGAAAGAAGGAAAAAGGTAGAAATTTGGGTGTTTAGGGTAGGAGAGATGGAATGAGAGGGGGATTGGAGGTGGCGAAGGATTCCTAGGTGGAGAGGGCTAGAGTGGTGATCGTTGCATAGCCAAAGGCAGGGGCACAGGAGGCGGGGGTGTGGTGGCCAAGAGTGGCAAAGAGGGAGCAAGGGAGAAGGAGAGGGAGTTAGGGGAAAACGAAGGTAAGGAAAGGTTTGTTGCTGATTTTGGAGGATATAAGAGGTGGTGGTTGTAGTGGGATTGGTGGCGAACGGCGGAGCAAAGGGCGGCAGTGGCTGGGTTAAGGCTAGTTAAATGGCTAACTTTGTACAGCCAAGGTGACTTGTGTAGGGAGGATCGAGGGTGGTGAGGGGTGTAGCTCAATGGAAGTGGTACGCGAAGTAATTTAGGTGTTAGTTTGGGTGGTAATGCTAGATGGTGTAGGGCAACAAGTGGCTGAATGTGCGACGGTGATAAGAGGTGGGGATTTCTGTGTTGAGAGGAAAAGAGTGAAATGGAGTTGGTTGAGGGGTATTTATAAGCCATGAATGATGGGAAATAATAGAGGGGTTAGAGGGAAGGTTAGTGGCATGTATGCATCCTGCTGGCTACCAATGTATGGCTGGCGTAGGCCTGCAAATTACAGGGTTGGCCATGATTGGGATGGGGAAGACAGGAACGCGTGTTGAGAGAGAGAGGGGGTGATTAGATGGACAGGAGAGAGGGAGTGACGGGGAAGAGGATAGGGACAGTTGGGCAGCGTATAGCGGCATAGAGGTTGCATGCCTGGGCTAGGAAATAGAGGGGCTAGGCATCGAGACAAGAGACAGTTGGAGGAGAGAAAGGGAAAGGAAGAAGAAGGTGCAGGAAGACTGGTCTGTCCAAGGGAAAAGAAAGAAAGAAAAGGAGGGGGCTTAGACTGGGTTGTGAGGGGGAAAAAGGGAGGCAGCCTTAGGCCGCATAGGAGCAAGGGAGAGGGGAGAGGGTTTGGGCCATAGGGGTGGGCTGGACCATGTCAGGTAAGGAAAAAGGAAGAAAGAAAAAGAGGAAGGAAAGGAAGGAAAGAAAACAAAAGAAATGAGAGGGAAAAAGGAAAAAAAATATAAAAATAGTTGACTTGGGGGTATTTAAAATATTTTGGTATTTTGGGATATTTAATATTAATAATATTTTTATAAAATAATAATTAAATTCTCTTTTTAGGTTAATTTAGGATTTTTGAGAGATTTTTCCTAAATTCTATTTTAATTAGCAAAACACTCGAATTTCTTCCAATTAAATTATTTATAAATATCCTCTTGATTTTTCCTTATTTATTCACTCTTATTTTAATTAAATAATTTATTTAATTAATTTCCCTAATAATCCTTAATTGTCGTAATTCCCTAAATTAGGGTTTTGAGGTATTTTATTCTCTGATTAGGATTTAGTTCCTTTAAGGTTATAATGAGTTAGTTTACTTTTTTTAACTTCAAGGATGATAACTCTTTGAGTGGGAAGTAATGTAATACCCCATTCATAGATAGCCTAATTATAAAAGTTAGATTCACAAGTAATTAATTACAATAATTAATCTGCAATGATCTATATTGAGTTTTTTATTATTATAGGAATTAGATTATAAATTTAATTAGGATAAATTTAACAATTTTGGGTGATTATTTTCAACCTTTGTATATACCCTTAACCTGTATTTAATTAACTATGGAACCCTAACCTTAGAATCAATTATTTTCATTTTTTTTCTATAGTTCACTTTTAGTAACTAGAAACTCAACCAAGTTGTATATTTATTGATTCCCACACTACACCTTAAGCATGGTATTTTCCTTCACACCACTCTCTACTATTTGATTTTCTATGGGTGCAACCCATAACATGTCCTGCTCATCCCTACGTTGCAATTCACAAGTAGCCTCCTTTTTTCTTCCAGTATTTGTTTCTTTTATCCAACCCCAAATCTAAGTCCCTTTTTTTTATATAATTCTCTCCTTTCTCCTAAGCTTTCATTCATAGTTTTCTCTATCATTCTCCGTTACTATTTCATATTTTGGGTTGAGGCTACTTGTGTTAAACCCTACAACCTCATACTGCTCCGTCTCCCTTAGGTGACATTTTTACGCTTCACCGCCTTAGCACTATGAGTAGCTAACACTGGTACCCATCTCTTGTGTCCAAGCCTCATGCTATTCACACATTTTTTGCGTGAAATACTCATATATGTGAACCTTGAGTAGTGTCAACTTGTGAATTTGTTAAGATTATATAACATGAGAGCTTCACATTGGTGGATTCTTTTTGTGTGGCCTTCACATGCTCCACCCTCCCTTCTATTTAGCCTCCTAACATTGCTAGCGCCTCCGAGTGTGAAAAGCATATGCAATAATCCCTTAGTAGCTTGAGTTTCACCTCATTGTTGCTCCCTTATTGCAATGTTGCATCACATAACTTTTCTATACCTCAATTATTATCTATTCCTTCCTTGATATAATTTTTTAATTTTTCTTATTGCATTATTTTGTTACATGCTAACATATATTTGTGCGTGTGTCTTGCTTAGGTATTCATTAAGGTGTCTTTGAGAAGGTAAATTTGCGTACTTTTGTATGGCTTAGATTTAGGTAAGTCCAATCACTCATGGTATGGTAGAATTTTTGCACAAGCATTATAATTTTTTTATAACTAAAACCATGTTAGTGTTTTACTTTATGTAAATGTTATGAAAGTGTGATCTAAATTAGTTAGAATGCATGTTTAACTTTATTAAATATGGTTATTATGCATATTGAATATGAGGTTGGTGTATGCATGATTAGGGTATTGTTTGAGCATGAGGCCTCGTCAAGGTATTTTCCTACAGGCTAAGTTTTTCATGATTCTTATTACAAGTTTTAGCTAGTTTTGATAAATAGCATGATTAGGGAAAGCTTTATGTTAATATATTTTCATGTTTTAGGGATATGAATACCTTATTGCATATACCATGATACTAATTGCTATCTTAAAGGTTAATTAATGAATTAAGTCTATCCATTTATTTTTTCATGAAATGTATTGCATGTTAGAAATGCATATCTATGGTTTATATGCGTAAATTATGTAATACATGCATAAAGGAAAATAAAGTTAACCATTAAGTCAGAAAAGTTACTTACATGCTAAATCATTTTAAATTTTTATCTTTTATCCTACTAGTACACAAATTGGAATAAACGTTGGCTATTATAAGGTGGTTTAAATTTTAGTCACTATATATTCTATCTCTTAGTAAGAAATAAACATAGAGGGAGTAATTTTAGAGTTTTAAATTGGATGTATACATGGTGGTTTGGGTATGTAAACACCATGCATAACCTTAACAAGAAAAATAAGTTTTTGATAAAGGTGTACTCAATAGTCTACCAAAGTAATCGCCATGCATTCTTTTCTTAGTATTAAAAACTTAGGGTAAATAAGAGTTTACATGATGGTTTTCTTCTACAAATATCAAGTATACCTTTATCAAAACTATGACTCTCGATAATGGTGTACACAATGGTTTTATTCTACACCTATTATTTTTTTTAAATATTAAGAATACAATACATGATGGTTCTACAATAGAAATATCATGTATAACTACCTCGCCCCTTTTTTTAATTATTTGTTGCATTTTAACATATATTTTCCTACTAAATTTTCATTTTACCTCACCTCCTAGTAAGAAACTAGACAATGGTTGTTTGAAGTGAAAACCTCTACAACTACCTTTATGCTTCTATTTGCTCTTCAACGGAGTTCAAGCTTAGTTTTCCTCTTTTTCAATTCACCACCCTTTGACTTTTTTTTATCTCTTCTCATGGTATATTCATTGATCATTTGTTCTTATTCGCTTGAAAAATTGATATTATCAGTATGCATCTCTCTATTTTCTTAAATGTTTCTTGTGTTTTGCATATTCAAACTCTTTTATGTGTATAAATATTTTATATGATGTTGTGGTGTATATTTTTACATTGTATGCTTTTATTTTTGAGTTGATATGCCTTGTGGATCTATGTAATCTTTTACTAGCTATATTATCACACTATTTACAAAAATAAAGCATGCATAAACAAAATATATAGTATTATAGAAATCATGGCATTGTTACTAGTACAAATTATTTTTTCTTGTGCATGTATTATAAATATGTTGGTGGCAATTTTCTTGACTTGGCTAATAATATTATATTTCCCATATTTGTTTTTAATTTAAGGGTTGTATTTTACTTACTTTTCGTATGAAGTGTAGGTAGATACTTTCACCTAGGTTGTTTAGATATTATATACATGATGTTCAAGACTTTCTTAAAATAGTTGTTGAACATTCAAATGATCCTTTGTGGATATTTTACCAAGTTTTGATTGTGGAAATACAAATAGAATAAGAGCAAATGAGAAACTATATCAACTTATTATTCATTGAATTGTAAAGATATAAAATAGGTTGATAATGTATGGTTGACCATAAAGATATTGAAGCTACAGATAACTTTGCTTACTTGGAAGACCTAACAAATAATGTTGAAGAACATTTCTGAGACCATCTATAAATATTATAAAAGTTGGTTAATGAAGTGGATATGTATTTATAAAATGGGTGTACTAAATTTCTAAAATTCTCTCTTATGTGTTATGATTATAAAACATGAAGGTGAGTAATAAATAAATTCATAAAAGCTTAACTTCTCTTCATAAGCTCTTGAAAAAAATTCTTTTGAAGTATAATGTGCTTCCATCTTGTACTTATGAAGCTTAAAAGATCCTTTACTCTATGGGTTTTCATTAAGAAATGATTCATCATATCACCACAATTGCATTTGGTATTGTAATGAATATGTATTGGTAGAGAGCTGTCAGGAGTTTCTAATGTCATAATAGAAGGGCCAGGGTTACTAAAAAGGTGTTTCAGTAATTTCTAATTATACCAGAATTGTAAAGCTGCAGCTCAGTTGGCAGCAACTACCACATGGGGCTCGGGTGTAACGGCTGTTGCATTTGATCCAACTCATGGAGGTTCTGTGATAGCTGTTGTGATAGTTGAAGGTCTGAACTATATGTTTCTCTCTCTCTCTAATATTTATAATTTCTCTATTTACAATAGTAAATTTAGTTTTCCACTGAGTTTGAAATTCTAGTTTGAATCTATATTGTAGGTGATTTTCAACACTTCTTCTTGGTCTTATTTCAGATAGGATCTAGGGATTATATTTGGCTTACAGTGCAGCTGCTGGAGAGCAACTCTTCAAATTGTCTTGATAAAATTGTTTTAAGAACCTGTTCACCTAGTTTGGATTCTTGAAATATTGATTAATTTGAGGATTCTTGTAATGCATGTGAATTTAAGGATTTAAGAGGACAAGCGTAGACATATAGTATAGTTTTCTCAATGGAATATGATTAATTTGGTATACCCTAATTTTAGTAATGAAGCTAGGGACTTGTGAGTTTCACTCTATCCAAGCATAATGAAACCTTTTAGTGGAAATGCTAACTATATCTTATAGCCCATTATTCTAGTGATCTACAATCTTCCCCCCATCATTATGCATGAAATGGGAATGGATGATGCTATACTTATATCTGGTCAAATCTAGCTATAGGGTGATGATATTGATATTTATTTATCTCCCCTTATTGAGGATTTAAAATGCATGTACGATCATAGACTTTACGTAGTTAATGCACAAAGCTAGAAGTCTTTTAACTTGAAAGAGATGTTTTATTTTACAATAAATGATTTCACTACTTATGGTAATCTCTTTTGTTATAGTGCATATCGATATTATGCATCTCCTATTCATGAAAATAGCACAAACTTTCTCTAGATACCTTAGGTACGATAGATTCTCTCTTACAAATCATCAACATCTTAGGTAAGGATAATATTTTAATGGAAAGGTTGAAGAAGAAATATCTATGAATTATATCTTGGGATATGAAGTGTTTGACAAAGTAAAACTCTTGAATGTACCTTTGGGAAAGCAAAATAATAAAGTAATCCCTTCAAGTTGGTGGAAGAAGAGGTCAATATTATTTGACAATTCATTTAGGAAGAACTTGCAAGTTTAAAAATATCTTGATGTAATTCATATCAATAATAATGTATCTAATTGTCTAATTAGTACCCTTCTGAGTGTGCCAAAAAAGATAAAGGGTGGCATAGGTATGAGAAGATAATTACATATACAAAAGGTGGGAATGAGGACTCTTTTACCAACTACATGTTCTACTCTTTCCAAAAAAACATGAAGAACTCTCTCTATGAGGGTTTATGCAGAGTGAAGTTCCCGAATTATATTGATCAAACATCAAGAAATTTATTCTGATGAAAGATTTAAAGTTAGTGGCTATGAAATCTCATGATCATCATATTCCCATTCAAACTTGTTGACAACTAATATATGTTATATCTTACCAAATTGATTTTGAAGTGTTCGTACATAATTTTGATTCATTTTCAAGGAACCATGTCTTAATGTTATTGACCTTACAAGCGTGGAAAATTGAAAAGTGATATTGTGACTATATGATGCTAGCTTCAGATGTAGTTTCCTCCATCATTTACTGATATAATGATTCATTTAATGGTTTACTTGGTTATGAAGGTTAGATTGCATTGGATGTATCCATTTGAGAGGTATTTGAAATTCTTAAGAGGATATGTGTGGAATCTAAATAAGCATGAAGATTGCATTAATGATAGTTATGTAGTGGAGGAGGAAACATAATTTTATTGTGAGTTCTTACCCAATGTTAATATAATATGCCTTTTTAAATGACAATATTTCTGTATAGAGGAGCATGATAAAAGGTGAAAAAAATTTTACATGGCTATTGTTGATGATGATCGAATTTTTTTACAAGATTGACTCTATTTCCTTCACAATAGAGATGATGTTTAGCCATTTTTAGATAATTAGAGGGCCTCAAATCCATATAAGAGAGATAAATGGATATTAGATAGACATATAAGCTCCTTTTTAGAGTGGTTGTCATATTAATTGTTTGAACCTTATACTTATTTATATTGGTTATAACACCTTCCCCATAGGGAAGTGATGTTCTACATCTCATATATAATTAATGGTTGTACTTTCTACATAAAAGAGCAGCATGACATGAGTAATATATAAAATAATATTATGAGTGTAATATCAAAAGTTTTATATAAATCAAATGCTAGAGAAAAAACCCTATTTATGAATCAATAATATACTCTGGAGGTGATATAGCACATATGGATATTTGACTACACCACTTTTAGAGTTCCCATATTTGGGAGTAAATGGGTAGACAATAAAAATTAGGTTTATAATCAAGAATTTTTATTTATAAGGGTGGATCTTTTGAAGCTTGGTCATAAGCAAGACCCACTTAAATTATCCCTAGAAGTGAAACAAGAACTCTATATTATTAACCTAATTGCTAAATGGGGGTTCATTATGTTGAATACAAAAAAAAAATTATGAAGATGACATACAAGGAGAGAATGTTTTTAATATTAACTTACCTTTCTCTTCCAACCATGATAGCTTTACCTATGACCTCTATGTACGAGATGATGTAGAATAAGTGTTCTATGTGCTTGAATTAGATTTTATGCCTATAGAGGGCATGAGATACAAATTATGTTGCCATAGAAGAAATGCTTACTTATTTTCCATGTGTTGTTTTATTTTATTTTTTGAACAAAATTTATTGTTTTTGTATTTTAACTATATGGCATCACATATTACTTTAACTACTTAAGTATTGTTTTATTTTATGCATAAAGGTTTATTTTTTATATTTTGACTATATACCATCCCATATTGCTTCAATTAGTTCTCTAAATTAGTTTCCTAACATATAATGTATTATTTGTTTCAGTATGATCACATATGATGATGATGTTAGGATGGGGTGAAGACGTAGAAGGGGTAGAATTAGATTGATAAACACTAGTAAAAGCCAAAAATTGGCTATTATGTTTGATGTTAATTTTTATGAATTTGGGAATCCTTTGTATAATAATAGGGATTTGTTTATTCACTATTCTAGCTCTAGGGCTTGTGCACATATCCCCCATCACTTATTAGACTAAGAGGGATACTCCAAAAGAGTTAAAGGATATGGTATGGGATAACACTATGGTATAGTTTGTATATTAGAAATAGGTATAACTTATGTTTGTTTTTACCATATGGTAATTTAACTATATACATACTATATATTTGATTCATTGCTAATGAAGCAAGGATTATTGGACAATAACATAAGAAGCTTGTTATAAGTGAAGTTACAAAGTACTAGATGGATTAGAATTTGTGCATGGATAAAAACCATATGTATGTAGCTTATCATATTATCATGTCCACAACCCCAGGTGTATATAAGTTGGGATCACCCTTAGCCAACGGAGAAAGGGTTTTTCATGGTAGAATTCTGAGGAAGATGATGTATGAACGAACTTATTATTATTAACTTTTTCATATAACTAGATTGTACTTAGCTTACAATGAAAACTAACATAAACTCTATTTAATGTGAGAAGAAAAGAGAGCCAAGAATAGTACTAATGGAGAAAAAATATTTTACACTGATAAGACACTTGAGAAAGGACTCTCCATCTGGTGCTTTTAACAAAAAAGTCCCAAATGACCTTTTGATACATGTATTCAAAATTTAGGAGGATGGTGGTTGATATAGGATATATAATTACTTGTTCAACCTATCTAAGGTTTTTTTATGACTCTCTAGTTCTTGCCCTTCAAAGGAAAATTTTGAAAAACTGGAGAAAGAAGTAGTGGTGTTAAGGGATTAAAATGGAATCCTTAGGTGTTTGATATTATGCCATTTTATTCAAAATGTCTAGTTCAAACCTCCGCATCTAGTGCCCCTAGACCTTTTTTAGAAATTAATGATGTAATATACTACAATATAGTCTATGTACTTAAATTTATTTTTTTCTAAACTATAGTCTAAATTAAACTTTTTTGCCACAAATTGAATTTTTTTTTAATATTACAAGGTTAGTATCCTCATCACTTGCAATCCATAAAGGATCTACCTATTGTAGTAAATGTTATTGCATTCATTAAGCCTAATTCAACCCTTCATACTTGGGCAATTGGGGTTGATGAATTTTGGTTATCAATTCATAATTTCTTTGAGGCACACTTGATGGATTCAATTCTAGTTGGTGTGGAATATAATCATGTAATAGATGATATGCCTATAATTTTCTTATTTGTAGAATAATTTGTTGGATGACCAAGTAATCTTGTAATTATCAAGGATGAGGTAATGGTAATGTATGATTTAATAATTATATTTTTCACTCATTTTTATTTACTTAGGGGTTTTGTATTAAAGTAATAATAATAAGTTAGATGGAAAGAAATTATATAAAGCATGCAAAAGCAAAAATCCTTTGGCAAGGGAATAATAATCAAGCATTGTGACTTATCACCTCAATTTAGATTGTATTCAGAAATGGGGTTATCTTTGGATGGAAATTCTATTAGGATTCATCTTCTAGTGGGTTTTCACATGAAATTGGAGGATGTGAGTATCAAGAGTAGGGCATAGGATATCCCACGTTTGTTACAAGATGACATGTTGTAATATTAATGTATAATAGCATATACTAGGTAATTTAAATCATTCTCATTAATATGAATTTATGCTAATTGCTAGTGCGAAGAGACATTTTTATAATAAGTACATAATTTACTCTTTCATGAATAGAGGTTCTTGAAAAAATATTTATTATTTGATGCCTTGGAAATGTCTAATATATATAGATTTCTATGCTCAAATATGATATCTAATAAAAATGATAATATTAAACATCTTCCATATGTTGTCAACACAATGAAGATAACTCCACAGTCCCTCTTTTTTACTCCATTCTCCTTTCACATGCACTGTGCATTAGTGATATTGCAGCCATAGTTAGGGACCACATATTGGATGGACACAATTAATCAAAATCCTCCTTCTAATAAAAAATTAATTGTTAAATGATAAATATGTATCTATAAAATGATATTAACTAAATTCTAAGATATATTTAAATTGTAAAGTCTTAATCTTACTTGATAACTCACTTTAGCTTTAAACTATACTACTCATCAAAAAAATGAATGATACTAGCAACTTATAAAGAAGAAGATAAAGAAATTGAACATAGCTAAACAATCACATGAGAGAAAATGGAACATTTGTATTAAGACATATTAAGTTGAAGACTGGATACACACAACTCCCTCAAACACAAGACTCTTCATCAAGGCTCTCTTCTCTTCCATTTCTCTCACTCAGGTTTGTTCCCTATTGTCTAAAGCAAAAATATAATTAAGACATAGTTATATGCATAAACATTTTTTAATCCTTAACCATGCTCACTAGATTACAAGTATAATCCTAACTATATAACTATAACCCCCTTAGAAAATTAAATAAACAAGACTCTGCTATTCATAATCTCCACCTTTGTTCATGTATGCTATAAAAAAACAACATTTGCAAATAATATTGCAACTTTGGTGCAGGTAAAGAATTTGTTAGCATGCCAGTCTGTTACTCTGCAACTTTTATCTTTTCCAAACTAAACTTACCACCACCAATTACCTCTCTAATAAAATGCATATTGAAATCTAAATATTTTTTTCCTATCATGATATATTGGATTATTTCTTAGAAATAACACACTTTGATTGTCGCACCATGCCACCACTAACTTTAACATAACCTAGAATTCTTTTGCTAACCCCTTCAACCAAATTCCCTTTTATATTACTTATGTGCACCTAATATACTCAACCTCTATGGATTAAATTCAAACAAATCTTTTCAAAGAATATTACTAAATAACAATACATCCTCGTATTTGAAAAATATTACCACAAACAGACTTTCTGTATCTTTATCACCTGCAAAATCTGAGTCCTAGAAGCCCTCAAGACTATTCTCCTACTCCATTTGTGCCAGCTAAATACCTTAGCACCTATTTGATAGCTTTCCAGTGATATTCTAATTGATCACATATAAACCTGCTTACAACACTTACAACATGTGTAAAATATGGCCTTGTACATATCATCAAATATATTAAGCTTCCCACTATACTTTGATAAGGAACCTTAACCATGTATCTCCTTGTTTCCTCTTACTTAGGAGACTGAGATCTTAAAAGTTTAAACTGAGCTAAGATATGAGTTAATATTAACTTTATAATAGAATAGCCAAATTACTTAATATCTTCTTCGCATATGACTCTTGAGACAAAAACAACTATTTTCTACCCTTATCTTTGAGTATTTCCATGCATAATATCTTTTGGTAGCTCCTAACTCTCTCATATCAAGATCATTCTCCAATTCTAACTTTATAACCTTCATCTACACTTTTTTCTTGCTTGCAACAAGAATATCATCAACATAAAGTTATAAGAAAACATCTTCCTCACCCTTTTCATTTTGCACATAAACATAAAAAACAAATTTTCTTTGAATCTAATATTTTTCACATATTAAAAAAATCTTAGGTTCCATTCTCTAGGAATTTATTTCTATCCATACAAATATTTTCTTAACAAGTAAGCCCTGTTTTCATTTCTTATCACTGTAAAACCTAGTGGTTGATGCATACATATGTTATCCTTGAGTTATGCATTAAAAAAATCAATTTTCACATCTAATATCTCCAGTTCTAGATCTTGAGTTCTAATTAAAGCTAACAAACACCTTCCTAAATTGTGTTTTCCATTAGAGAAAATATCTCCTTATAATCTACTCCTTAACTTGTGTAAAATATTTATTAGCTAGCCTTGCTTTGAATCAGGAATTTTCTAGCTAACTTGGTACCTTCTTTAAAATTGAACACCCGTTTATAACCCACAACCTATTATTTTTAGGTATTCGTACTAACTACCAGGTTTTATTCTTCTTTAAATATTCATTTTCATCATTCATTGCACTTACCCCCTCTTTACTTGCCTTAGTTGTGACTACCTATTGGTAACTGAAAGGCTCTTCATCCATGAAACTTGTACCATTTAGAGCATAATCTACTAAATTGGAACACCCAAAATTATGAGGCCTTACCTCCCTTATCTACCTAAATAAAGCTAACTAATACCTAATTAGATCATCACCTCTAGCAACAAGATTAGAATCTTCTTCCTTTTTAAATCCAGTACTAATCACATGATGTTTCTATAATTGTGATGTGTCACCATGCTCTACCTTAATGATGAAATCCTCCTTTGACAACCCTTTTGTTTGCTCCAGCCTAGATAAATGATCTTTATAACACTCATTCACTATTAAACTTACATATCTACTAACAAATGTCCTTGTATCATTACCTTTAAGAGTGAGCAACTTTTGTCCCTTGTCACCATCTAGATATCCCAACAGCATAGAATAGTTTTCCTTTGTTTCAAGTTTTCCTTTACTCATATGTTCATAACAAATGTGTATAACAACCTTAACATTTTATATTTAGAAGGCATTACACTACTCCTCTCAACATGAGTGTCAAAATTTATTATAGTTTAAGGACATATATTAACCAAGTAACAAGCAATCTTTGTTACATTAGCCCAATATCACATAGGTAATCTAGAATTCAACATCACACACCTAACCATATCAAGGATTATACAATTCATCCTTTTATCTAAACAATTTTATAATGGTGTTCCCTTTTTAGTAAAATGACTTAATAGTTCTTATTCATTAGAGAATGAATAAAATTGTTCATTACAAAACTCTAAGCCATTATTGGTTCTTAACCTCATTACCTTTCTATACATTTGTGTCTCAATTAGTTTCTTCCTGTATTTGAGACAACCAAATGTCTAATCCTTAGTTTTGAGGAAGTAAATCCAAACTTATGTAGAAAAATCATGAATAATCGATAAGAAATACTAGACATCTCCTATAGAATGAACCCTAGCTAGCCCTTATAAGCCATTATGTACATAATCTAAAATCCACTTTGACTTATGAATACTAGTCTAGAATTTATCCTATTAGATTTACATATTTCAAAATTTGGAAGATTTTTTACAAAGAAACCCCTTTACTTGAGAAGTTTTTAAACCCTTCTTGCTTATATGTCCTAATTTGTTATACCACATTATAGATTGATTAAACTACTTAAAATTTTGTTTACTTTCTGGTGCACTTGATGCTACTAGACTTAGGGGATGTAACACATATAATCTATCATATTGATATCCCTTTAACACCACCATTGACCTATAAGCCACCTTAAGAACTCTAATTGTGCCTTAATTGTATAGCCCTCATTGTCAAGAGAGCCTAGTGAAATCAGATTTCTTTTTAACTATGACACATATCTCATGTTATTTAAGCCAAATTCTATACCTGATGAAGTCCAAAGTGATGTTTGACTAACACCTTTTATAGAACAAGCTCTATTATTTCCCAAGATAACATGACCACCTTGAGTCTTTGTATAGCTTCAGAAAAGGGCTTGGTCTAGACACATATGAAATGTGCACCTAGTATCCAATACCCATTCAATACCTCCAATAATGTATGACACTACTACTTTATCACTCTTATAACCATCCAGCACAATCTCAGTTCCTCCCTAAACACTAATAAATTTTTGATATGTCTTATATTTAAACTACTTCTTATTTCTATAAGGACAGTCTTTCTTATAGTTTCTTTCTTGTAGCAATGAAAACAATTTCTTAAAGCCTTTTACTATGATTGTGACCTACTTCTTGAACCTTATTTCTTTTTTATCCTCTCTATTGTTCCCGACTGTATTGACTTTTTACATCTAATGCCTCCTTGTGTATTTGTTACATCTTCAATTCCCTAGAGGTTAGTGCAGTCGTTAAATCATCCAAAGATAAGAAATCATGACCATATAACATGGTATCCACAAAATGTTCATATTTATCTACCGATAGAGAACTTAATAGAATAATTGCTTGGTCCTCATCTTTGATTTTTATATCAACATTATCCTGATCAAGAATGATTTGGTTGAATTCATCAAGATGATCTTTAATGGTTCTTCTAAGAGGGTCTTGAAATAATAGAATCTTTGTTTCAATATTGCTCTTTTAGTAAGTGATTTTGTCATATACAGTGCTTTAAATTTGCTCCACACTCGAATAGTGGTTGTTTCCTTTCAAAAATCATGCAAGACTCTGTCTCTCAAACATAAAATTAAGGCACTATGAGATTCTTCATGATTTCTATCTTATTTTCTTCTTCTATCCCTAGAAATTTCATCATATTATCCACCAAAGCTAGTTGTAAACCCTTATGTATGAGCAATGCTCCCATCTTTACATATTAAATGTTGAATTCATTTCTTTTAGTAAACTTCTCCCCACTAAATCTTATAAAAGTTATAATTTAAAATTCAAAGGTAGTTCTAATACCAATTGTGAAGTGTGAATCTTTCTTGGCCAAATCACTTTAGCTTTAAACTATACTAATTAGAAAAAAAAAAGAATGAAACAAGCAAAATCTAAAAGATAAGATAGAGAAATTAAACACAGCTAAACAAACACGTAAGAGAGAATATAACATTTGCATTGAGACTTATTAAGTTGAATAATTGATACACCCAACTCCCCCAAACATAAAACTCTTCACCGAGGCTCTCCATTCTTCCCTTTCTCTTGGTTGGTATCTTTTCTGATGTCTAACACCAAAATAGAATTACGACATATTTATATGCACATATATCCCTTAATCTTTAACCATATCAACTATATTACAAGTATAAACTTAACTGAATAAAAATAACCCCATCTGTGCATGATGTGGGCAAGACTCTGTTATTCATGTATGTATGTGTATGTATATATAATATATATAGCTACTACCTCAAATTGATCATTAAATACTTATTTTGGGACACAAAAGAAAGGAAGGGCACCACCACCCCATAAGAACTGGAATTTTTTTTAAGATTTGTAGTTTTCATGTCATTTAAGAATCACTGACATTTCATTTTAAGTGTTTAACATGAGAAACTAATAAGTCACCATAATTAATATTTTTTTTAGTTTCTATGAGAGCAAAATAATGTAGTTTATGGATTCTATTTCATGATATTCAGAAAAAAAAATCATTTCCAAATAATTGATGTGATAAGGATATGTATGTATTTACTTTATTCATTTCATGTTAATTGTGATTAGCTATATACATTAATACTAACATGGTATTTTCCATCTTTTTTAGAATTATAATCCCTTTGAGATGTGTATATATGATAATAAAAAGCTTAATGAAGTTAGAAAATTATGGGTAAATTTCATTACAAATTTTTATGATAATTATTTGTAGGATAATATGTGCTCCTTAAATTTTGCTTTTGTAAGATTATATGGGTTCCTTTAAATTTTAGTACCTATAGTGTAAATATGAATGAAAAAGAATTGTGTATAATGTTTTTAATGCAATATATATAATGAAATTTTTTTATGAACCTTATGAATTTTAGCTACTTGTTTTAGATATGACAACTGTTGATACAAGTGAAAGACTAGTGGAAATCATAAAAAAGAATTGTGTATAATGTTTTTAATGCAATATATATAATGAAATTTTTTAAAAAAATTCATTTTGTTATGAACCTTATGAATTTTAGCTACTTGTTTTAGATATGACAAGTGTTGATACAAGTGAAAGACTAGTGTAAATCATGTGCCCCTTTTATTTAATTAAAGAATGTGTTATGTCAAGGCTCATATGTTCTCCATCAAAGTGGAAAGAGAGAGAAAAGATGGTGGTTATTAGCCAATACCATCATGTATTCCCTTCAGCATAACAAAATCCTAGCACACTAAAAGAGAATATAGGATGGTTATCGCTAATAACCACTATGCATTCCCTTTAGTGAAATTTTAGGTAGCTCAGCGTAATTAGTATACAAGAAAATTGTACTTTACACTACTTGTATATATTAATATTATAAGGATATTTTTTTCATCCAAATCACCATATTTATTATGGCACCAATAAGCTTTGAAAAACAAAATTAATAAATTATACATTAGTTTATAGAGTCATTGTGCGTATTATATATTATGATGGATTAGGGAGTGGTTTGTAACCACCTTTTATACTACTTTTCTTACCATTGTTTAGCTATGGCCTTTTTCTAAAAATTTATCACTATAATAAATTTTATTACTGAAATTAATAAGAATTTGAAATTAGGGTTTTAACAGTGTTTTATTAATTTTTTACCCAATAGGCTTAACATGAAAAATTAGACAAATGATGGCCTTAGTGTATTATTAGGTTTACTATAGTGGTGATTTTGACTTTGACTTGGACTGCTGACCTTACGATTGACTTAGACAATTAGGAATAAAGGGAATATGGTTAATTATGAAATTGAAGTTTGTGTTCATTATGTGATACTTATGATAACCTCATAAAACATTAATATTTAAAGTGGAATAGCTTGAGTTTGAGAATGGTGGCTCTTTAGGGGTAGATACCCTAATGACAAAATTTAGCCCTTGGTTAGTTTGGTTTGGTTTGATTATGTACTGTAGTGCCTAAGTAGGGTCCTATATCTACTCTAATCAGTTATCTAGGCATCTTAAGCAGTATCAATACTTAATAATTAGGTGATACAGGAGGTATAAGGGTATTGTGCAGCCTATGTAAATTATATGATTAGGTGTAAGTTAGTGTCCTTGGGTTTTAAGACATAAGGGTATTATTCTTCCTTTTTTTGCAAATATAATACCCTCATTATTTACTACCAAATTTTTTTAAGACATTTCAAATTGAAAAAACTAAAAAACATACCTACAAAAAAATGAGGTGTTATTGCTACACCTAATAAATGATAAACAAGAATCACTTGTCCTATGAAAGACACTAGGCTAAGAAAATTAACCAAACCGAATATAAGAAAAAAAATGTGAAAATTATATATCATAGGGATTCCATGAATTTACAAAACAAGACCATGTTGAGTACCAAAACATATGATATACATGAATACAATATAATGGATAGTCCTAAAGTACATTGGAAAGAAGACAATAGTAGGGAAAAGTAAAAAAAAATTGAGAATTAAAAAAACAATCTCTTGATGTTTAGACTTTTATGCCCCCATGCCTCTCACAAGGTAGGTCGACTACCAGCCACCCTCAAAGTATAACACAAGGTCCTCTACTTGTAGGATAGAGTAGTTGACCCAAAACATAGACACATTAGTATTCTAAATATTAGTTAACCTAATGTACATCAATAATGGTAGACACAAGCATGTAAGGCTAAGAAAAATATAGATATCATCCTTACATGATATAGTTACATTCACATACACTATCATGATAATAGAATGAACTATAATTTTATGCCATACCAACCATAGAAAAATTATAAGTGATTATGTTTTTCATCATGATATAGATATTAGAAATATCAACAAATAATCAAGTAAGTAGGTTATATGTGCAATTTCCTCAACTCCTATAAGGCCCATTTATATCCACATTTCATATTTACATAGTTTGTTATTTTAATTATTTATAAGCTATTATTCTTGTTTGATCAATGAGAAGAATTATAACCTAATGGTCTCACAATACCATTGAAGCCATACCAAATTAGAGGAAATAAAATCTAACCTAACTAATGTAATAACAAATGGACTTAAAATGTTTACCAAAGCCAAATAAACCACCTAGGTGACAAGACCCCTTAGTATCAATACCCCCTAGTAGAGAATAAATTTGTAGGGTATGTAAGTCACCAACATCTACTAAGATCCCACCAAAAGGAACCATAAACACCTGAAGGAAAACTAACCCCTAGTAGCTAATCGAGGTTCAAGTAATCTAGACCCATAAATTCTCTATCATCTTTCACTTTAATTAAATAGCACTTTATTCTTCAATGTTATGTAATGACAAAATTCCCACAAAATGAGCAAAGCAACATTTCCACTTAACCAATCCAAATAAGCCATCATATCCATATAGCATGCTATGGGAATTCCATTAGCACTTATCTAAAGTTAATCCATCTTTTTAGTTAATCCGTTTATTTAAAGAAACTATAATATATTATCCAATAGTAGCATCAAAGCTTATCTATTCCATTTTACTCATTAAAATATTTCAAAGGTAGTTATTACATTTGTTTGTGTAGGAAGATTAAGGTTTCAAATGGAAGGTTTTGGGCTTTGGTTGTGTATACTGAATTAGATCTTTGATAAAAAAAACGAATTACAGTAGAATTTTGATGGTAATTATGGAAGGAAAAATATGGATTAAGGATATTATAATAAATATGGATTAATATCTAATTCACACAGATGAAGAGCTTAAAACATTCAAGCTAAACCATTCATACAGGTTGGATTTACTTTAGTTTGAACTCACATAGAAATCACTGTTTGCTTAAGTTGAAGAAATCTTCAACTTCAATTCAATTCTCCATATCTATTATGCTCAACATTCATGCATATTATAGCCTTCCTACCTCTAGCTAAAGCATAATTTAAAAGATTCCAAGCAAAAAAGGTATTATGCTAACCTTATGCTAACTTTATGCTAACTTTACTCTCCAATGTTATTAATTCATTAATAAATTAGCTAAATTACTTAATAATGCTCTAAAAGCATAAATAAACTTCCCATGCACATGATCACTCCATCCTTGCTTGCCATGCATATGCACATAGATACTTAGTTGCTTGTTTATTACGTTTCGAGCAACATAACCACACGTTGGTCTTCAAATTTGTTGGAGACACTTTCCAAATTAAGAATAATTGATTCTAGAATTATGAAAGCCAATTCTTGATTGTTTTCTCCTGCATCATGCTCCCCTTGTTGATTTGAATTTGCCCTAAAATTTTCATCTCTATAGTAAAGTCTAATATGTCCAACATTGAATGTCCTTGATACCCCACCATATGAATTTGGCAAATCGAGATCATAAGCACTCTCTGAAAACTTTAGAGGTAATTAGAAAGGATCATATACCCTTGGCATAATATTATGCTTCCTTACATTATGAAATATCTCCTTCCTCATATGTAACCATACCAAATCTCCTCATTGAAAAACATGTTGGCTCCTATGCTTTTTTGCTCTTGTCTTTTAAAATTCATTTGCCTTCTCAATACTGTGCTTGATTTTTTTATGAAGGTTTTGAAAGAGCTCCACTCTTAACTTTACCTTTATTCAATGGCGCCATAACAATCAGCACATATGGATTAGTACCATATATTATCTTGAACAGACTAGAGCTTATTGTAGTAGAAGGACTTTAATTGTAAGCAAACTCCACATGTGCTAACTTGACATCCCAATCCTTAGCACTCTTAATCACTAATATCCCTCAGAAAAGTACCCAAAGTTCTATTAGTAACTTCAGTTTGTCCATCCATTTAAGGATGATGTGACATGCTAAATAAGAGCTTCATTCCTTACACTTGCTATAAAGTCTTCAGAAAATAGCTTAGGAACATCATATCTCTATTTGAAATAATACTTCTTAGAATTCCATGCAACCATAGAATCTCTATGAAGTATAAATCAGCAACATAGGTAGCATCATTGGTCTTGTGACATGGAATAAAATGAGCCATCTTAAAAAATCGATCCACCACAACCATAATAGAATCCTTGCCTCATTTTTTCCTAAGTAATCCCAAAATAAAATATATACTAATACCTTCCCATTGTCAAGTAGACACGGGTAAAGGTACGTATAACCCTTTGTGAAAGAAACTCTTACTCCTTTGACATGTAGCACAACTAGAAACTATAGCTTGTACTCCCTTTTGCATTCTCAGCCAATAGAAATGTTCTTGTAGCAACTCCAAAGTCTTATCTACTTCAAAGTGTCCTCCAATTCCTCCTTTATGGATCTCTTTGATGAATAAGTCTCGAACTAAAGTCTTCACTACACAAAATTTGTTTTTCTTGAATAAGAACCAATCTTGAATAACATAAGCTCTAGAACTTTCTTATTTCCTACACTCTTAAATGATCATATCAAAATCATTAGATATGGCATATTGACTCTTCAACATCTCAAACCCTAAAAGCTTTACATCTATCATAGTTAGTACCATGGTCTTCCTCAATAATGCATCTGCTATAACATTTTCTTTTCCAACCACATATCTTCTAGAGAACACAAATGTTTATAAGAAGTTTATCCAATTAGCATGTCTTGGACTCACCTTCTTTTAACCATGTAAATACTTCAAGCTCTCATGATTCGAATAAAGTAAAAAAGGCTTAGGTCTCAAGTAATGACTCCATGCCTCCAAAAAACACATAATAGCATAAAATTCTTTGTCATGGGTCAAATAGTTAAGTCTTGCCTCATTAAACTTCTCATTAAAGAATGAAATCGGTTTCCTTTCTTATGAAAGAACACCCCTAATGCCTACACCACTCATATCACTTGTTACTTTAAATAATTTATCAAAATAAGGTAAAGATAATACTAGTGCATTTGAGAGCTTTATCTTCAAATCTTCAAAAGCCATTATCCCTTGATCATTCCAATGGAACTCTCCTTTCTTCATCAATTATGTGATAGGTGTTGCAATGGTATAGAAGTCTGTGATGAACCTCCTATAGAATGAGGCCAACCTATAGAAACTTCAAACTTTATGGACATTAGTAGGAATAGGCCATGATTTTATAGCTTGCACCTTTGATAGATCAACTCGAATTCCATCCCCACTCAAAATATAACGATGAAAGATCACCCTCTCCATCATAAAATCCCACTTCTCCATCTTACTATAGAGCTTCACATCTCTAAGCTTCTCAAATATCCTCTTCAAGTGCTCTATGTGCTCAAACTCACTCTTGCTATATACCAAGATATCATCGAGATAAACAACAATAAAGACCCCAAGAAATGGTCTAAATACCTCCGTCATGAACCTCATGATGGAACTTGGTGCATTACATTACCCAAATGGCATCATCAACCACTCAAACAACTCTTCCTTAGTCTTGAGAGTTGTCTTTCACTAGTCCCCTTCCCATATACTCATTTCATGATACCCTCTTCTAGGATCAATCTTCAATAACACCTTCATGCCATGCAACTCATCTAACATATCATCCAATCACAGCATTGGAAATCTATATTTTATTGTGATGTTTGTTGATGGGTCTCGAATCAATACACATCCTCCATATACCGTCCTTCTTAGGCACTAACAAAGCTGGAACACCAAATAGACTCATACTCTCCTGAATATAACATCAGTCTAACAACTCTTTCACTTGTTTCTTTAGCTCCTTAGCTTCCACTATATTACATCTATAAGCTGGCTTAGTCGGTAGTGGAACTCGTGGCATAAGATCAGTATTGTGCTCAATACCTTTCAAAGGAGGTAGCCCACTTGGCAACTCTTCTGAAAAAATATTAGCATACTCTTTCAACACTTGTTGCAATTTTGGATCCATATTAGTGTTCTCCCCTCATTGGACCTCTTTTACCACTAAATTTTAGTATCCCTATTCATCTTGAATTGCTTTATTCATCTCACAATCCTTAAGGATCAACATCTCCATGCCACTCCTCATTTTTCTTTTCCTACACTCAACATCTACGTTCTTTTTTTCTTCTTTTTCCTCCCTGAAAACCGAATCCTCCCCATCTAGATTAGGTTTGAGCCTAAGCTTCTTTGGGCCCTTGCATACCACACGCTCATTAAGGATCCCATCATGCACAACCTTCCTATCAAATTACCACGACCTCCCCAAAATGTTACAAGAATCCATACGTAGAATATCATATAAAACATCATCAAAATAATTTATAATCTTAAAAGAAATAAGAGTTTGTTTGGTTACCCTTATACCTTTGAATTTGTTGAGCCATTGGAGTGAATATGGTTTTAGATGACCCTTGTTCTCCAAACTGAGCTTTTTCATCATCTTCTCACTAACAACATTAGTGTATGAGCCACTCTCAATGATGAATTCACATACTTTATCAACCACTATAAACTTGGCCTTGAAAATATTCTCTTGTTGACTAAATAAAGGTTGTCGTCATACTTGGAGCACCCTTTAGAGCACGTAGCAATCCACATGGCCTTATTCCAAAGCATCCTCTGGGCTATCACTCTTCTCTTCAAAGTCTTCATCAAAGTCTTCATTCTCTTCACAAGCATCCATATTTGCTATCTCTTACAAAGTCAATGCCCTTTGGTTAGAACATTTCCGAGCAAAGTAGTTATAACCTTTATACTTGATGCATTGTTTGTTCACCTTATCAACCACTTGATCCTTGCCCTTTTCTTCATGAGTGAACATTCTAGCATTGCCTTGGTTTGTAGCTTGAAAAATTGGTAGCTTTGACACACTAGTAGAAGTCAACTATATGGAGCATTGGTTAACTTGCTTGGTGGCTTTTTCTTCTTCAACTATTTCTAAAACTTGATGGCTAACATAGATAGGTCTTCAAACAATTCATAAGTGTACACCTCTTCCTTATCCCAAAGATTCATATCTAAACCCCCAATGAATCATTCACACCATTCTTCTTCTCATTCCTCCCCAACTATTTCTTTAATTTTTCCCATAACCTATTCTTTAATTTTCCTTCTCTCTCCCATCTCCTTTTTCAATTATCATGCCACACCCTTGCAAATTTTTTTAAACTTTCATATCGCTATTTAACACCATTTCTTGTCATCAATTTCCTTGTAATCAAAAATCAATTCAACTATTTAAAAAAATTCAAGAAAATATTCTAGGTTGAGATTACCTTCAAATTCGGGAAGTTCAAAGTAGATTCCTTTTTCCACATCATCATAAGTTTTCTTTTGAGTGTCGCGTGGCCTTACGTGATTTCCCATGCTATCTTCTTCTTCTTCCACCTGGTTTTGTACCCTTTTCACACACCCTTCCTCTACTTGTTCTCATCGGTTTTATGGCGAAACATGGGACTCGTGGGCTTGGGAAGTTTCTATTCTTCCCACTTATAATTTAAGCTCCTTGATTTAGTCCGTTAAGGTCTTGAGAAAATCTCTCAAGTCTTATCCTTGCTTCTCTATCCTTCTCCTTATCAACGAAACACAACACTCCCAAACACACCCTTAAGTACTTGATCCTTTTATTTTATTTTTTTTTTTAATTCTTGGAGATTTTTGATGATATAACACTCCCTTGATGAATCATGAATAATCTTGAAAGAAATATTGAATCTTAATTGTAATTCTACTAACCTATTGTTTTGATACAAAAATTGATGTGTGTGGGAGGGTGTAATTCTCAACTATGTGGAATTAATGCTCAAATTGGGTTTAGATATTAGGCTAAAGGATCATTGATTACAAATTAGGAAATTAAAGATTTGAATGTGATGGAATAAGGATGGGAATAGTTCAAATATTGTAGAGGAATGATGGTGATTTAACGATGATGATGGTTCGAATGTTGTTTACTAATTAGCATATGCATTTGATGATGGTATGATGCTAAAGTTAACCTTCAAATTTTAGGGTTTAGATGAAGGTTAGAGTCGTGGTTTAGGGTTAGGGATAGGGTTTGGTTCAAAAGGAATGAATAAAGTTGCATTTGGTTTGTGTGGGAAGATTAGGTTTCTAATGAAGGTTTAGGGCTTCAGTTGTGTATACCGAATTACGACTTTGATTAACCACGAGTTAGAGTAGAATTTTTATGGTAATTATGGAAGGAAAAATGTGGATTATGGATATTACAAAAAATATGAATTAATCTCTAATTTAGAGAGACAAAGAGATTACAACATTCAATCTAAACCGTTCATAGAGGTTCGATTTGCTTGAGTTTCAACTCACATAGAACTCACTGTATTCAACCTCAATGTTAATCTTCAACTTCAATTCAATTCTAAGTATCCATTATGCTCAACATTCATCCATATTATAGCTTTCCTTCTATTAGCTAAAGCATAATTTAAAAAATTCCAAGCTAAAGGATATTGTGCTACCTTTATGCTAAATTTATGCTACTTTATGCTAACTTTATTCTCCAACTTTACTAATTAATTAATCAGTTATCTAAATTACTTAATAATGCTCAAAAATACTACCAATAAACTCCCCATGCATGTGGTCACTCCCTTCTTGCATGCCATACACATTCACGCAGACACTTAGTTGCTTGTTTATCACGTTTCGAGCAATGTAACCACCCATTGGTCTTCAAATTTACAGGAGATAAGAATAATTTGTTCTATAATTATGAAAGCCAATTCTTGAGTTTTTTTATCGTGTATCTTACCCCAGCTTAGATTCTCATCCATACCATGTTTTTCAAATGTAATAATGGCTTGCTTGTAAACTTAACATAAAATCCATGCAAATATAGCAAAACCTATAGCTCAAAGATTTCAACTCTCTAAAACGATAAAATAACATATGAAAACTCATAAACCATCTTATAAATATCATGAATCAAGGTAGCATAAAACATGAAAAGAAAAACAAAAGTGCACCACCTCTTATAATTTTTAAAGAAAACTCCCCTCAAAGCTTGAACTTTTCCCAAATGTAATCCTTTCTTACTTATAGGTAAGAAATGAATGAGTTATGGGAAGGATTAGAAAGGTTTTATGAATTAGAATGAAGGAACATATTAAAGGATAGTGGAGTATAAGTGTGGGAAAACCTAGAGTGCCTTAGTGGTTGAAAATAGACGAAGAGAAAGATTAAGGTTATTTATACCTATGAAATTAGGTAAGAAATAAAAAGGAGAGGGGAAACATATGAAAACCATAATTTGACCTTTTAGCATTTGACCACAAAGGGTAGATTTACCAAGAACATGGTTAATTTTCTTTCAAGGGCTAATATTATTTTATTTGAAAAATGTAGGTTAATATTTTCAATGGTTGATAAAACACAAGAAGGGAAATAGGCAGATTAGCATAGGAAAAAAATTCTCACAATCATGTAATGAAAAATCAAGAATGGATCACCTATTCTAGAGCTACATAAGGGATAGAGGAAGATGAATATCATGGATGTTAATATCCTTACCCTTTTTGCCAAATTAGATCTTCAAATCCATTTAAGACAAAATAAAGATGGGAAAATGATCATAAGGGTTAAAGATTGCTCATAAACTAGTTAGAATTTGATTACCAAGTATCATAAATTTTAGAAGAATTTCTCTAGAAAAATCAATGCTCGAAAAAGTCAATCAACTAGAGAAGCTAGGAAAAAATTATTAAAAAATTGAATATTCCATATGAAAATTGATCAATTTTATAAATAAAAACCTAAGTTGAAAACAACATACTAGTCGATTGGTTCACATTTTCTCTCAAATTTTCCAATATTTTCCATTCCCTTTCAAAATGAAACCTAAAATATATTTCCAAATCAAGATAAATTTCATACATAACCTATTAAACATAATAATTCCATACTTTTCAAGTATATAAATTATGTTATATTATAGTACCACCCCCTTAAAAGAGGTTGTATCCCCCAAGCTAACTACACAAAACTAATAAAAATCATTTTATATCACAAAATGCATGAATATAATTAAAAAAATGAAAAAATGGAACACTACCTAATTAAAAGAAAAAGTGTATGCCAAGCGATAACATGCTAGGAGAAAAATAATTTTATTTTACTCAAATATCTTCTTTAGCCTCCAATGTAGCATCAATTGTATCATGCCTTGACCAAAGGGCCTTTACTAGTGGAATAGTTTTTGTTTATGTCTCTCTAGTCTTTGAGTGCAATATTCTCATCAGTTATTCTTTATAATTCCAAGGCTCATAGAGCTCTAACATCTCTGATTGGATGATGTGTGAAGCATGTGCCATATGTTTCCCAACTAGGGAATTTTAAATATATTTTCCACATAAGAAAACTCTCAGAGTGACACTAACAGATAAGCATCCTAACTAACTTGCTTCAAGATCTTTTAAAGCCCAATGTACCTTGGAATGAGCATACCCTTTCTATTAAATCTCATCACTCCTTTAGTGGGGAAGACCCTCAAAAGGACATTATTATCCACCTCATTACCACCAGTTTGCCTTTCCATATATCCCTTTTGCTAATCCTAGGTAGATTTCATGTAATCTTGAATTATTCTTATTTATCTCACTATTTTCTTGATCATGTCTGGTCCCTACATGGTTGTCTTATTAACTTCATTCCCATACATAAAACTACAACACATCCTCTTGTGCAATCCCTCAAAAGGTGCCATCCCAATAAATGCATCATAATTTTTGTTATAGGAGAACTCAATCAAGTCTAGGCGATCATTCCAAATACCTCTAAAGTCTATCAAACATTCCTGAAGCATGTCCTCTAAGGTCAAAATGGTCATCTTTATTTGAAAGTCCATAATTGTGGAAAAAGTAGCACTCATCTTCAATTGAGTCTTAGAAGTGGTATGTAACTTCTACCAAAATAATAATAAGAAGCTATAATATTGGTCCAACATAATACCTTTAAAAACCCCATAGAGTCTCACAACATGCTTCCTATAAGCACTAGCTAACTACTCTATTCCCAACCCTTAAGAAGTACACTAACATGTCAACTCTGATGTAGGTGTAACCTTATTCATATATCTAAATATGTTTTTGGATATGTTTTAGATTTTTCTTAAAGTTATTAGATGTATTTTTCATATTGAATACACTTTCTTATTGATTTGGGCATAAATCAAACAATCTTACAAAGTAGGAAATTTTTGTGCAATTAATTGAAGCCTCGATGGCATGCAATGATTTAGGTCGTGTTAAGAGGGAAGATAAGCTATCTTGGAAGTGGGAATATTGCCATGGAATAGGGAGATCAAAGTCATCTTAGTTTAATATAATTACTTAGGTTTGCCTAGTTAGTTAAGATTTAATCTTAACAAATTTCCTCTAATCCCAACATCTAATGTGGATAGTTAGCTAGTTATTTTTGTCGGTTATTCCTATATATATGCCATGCATAACACTCTATAAGGTTATGTGATGTTTGTTTGAGTAACAAAATTATCTTTGTGAGTTTCATTTGATTTTTTATTCTTGGTGAATTGAATTTGTGCATATCCATTCATCTTAGTGTATTTAGATTTGTGCCTTTTAAGATATACCTTTTGAATTTCTTTAAAGGTTTTCCTACCTTTGAAGTCTACTTTGTGTCTTTTTCATAAGGAACCCCAAGTGAAGAAGTCTTTATGAGTCCTTAGTTGGCAGTTTTGGAGTGTTTAGTTTGTTAAATAATTTTAGTTCATATCCATTTCCTATATATTATTTTTGAATTAGCCATTTATAATGTAACATAATCTCAATTGTATTTGCTTGTGGGAGTAGAGAATGTAAATGAACATGAAACCCTGTTGTCCAATACATAGCCACAAGTAGTAAAGGTCTTCTCCATATCGATGATTTTTATATCTATGATGTTAGGGTCCACCTAACCCTCAAAGATTAATGGATGATGATGTAAAGCTCTCTTGAGAAAATCCTATAGAACTAGTGTTGGTACTATCACTAGTGGTAGCAACTATGGTGCTCAAATCTGGCCTTCTATATAGACACTAGTATTCTTCATAAATGCCTTGATGCACTCATAACAAAGTTTCACAACCATTAACTCCTAAATACTATGACTAATCATAAGAAACTAATTTACCCAGTACTAAGGCCCACACAACAAGGTCAACACAAAACTATCTATAGCATGTTCCTAACTCACTCTCACACATGGACATTTCTTGTTTAAAAACACTTGAACTTTCCATTTTGTACTCAAAATAGTTGGGAAATCATTAAAAATACTTATGGAATTGAGTAGAAATATTTTGGAAAGGAAAAGAGTTCTAGAATAAAGCTATGATACCAATCTTTAACAACCCTATTTTTTAGTACCAAATTATTTTTTTTAACATTATGGTAGCAAAAGCACCATAAACACATTGCTTGTAATAATGGTTAGACGTTCACTGCTAGTCCTATGTTAGGTACAACACTAAGAAAATCAACCAAACTAAATACAAGAAAAAGAGTGCACAAAATATATATCATAGGGATAGCAATAGTAACTGTTTACACACTAACTTCATGCTGGAACCCAAAACTTCTTATATATATGAAAGGGGTAAAATAGATAGTCCTGATATAAATTGAATATAAGATAACAATAGGTTGAAGCTAAAATAGTGGTCCCTGAAGGAACTAAAAAAAGGATCATTTTATGTTCAAACTCTTATTGCTTAATGCTCAATATAAGGTAGGTTAGCTACTGGCCTTCATAAAAAGCTTACATAAGGTTCTCTACTCAACGGAATGTGCAAGTGACCTAACAAATGGGTATATTAGTACATTACATACTGAGTAAGCTAAGTCACCTTCTTAATGGGAGTCACAAATATGAAGGCCAAGATAAATATAGATATCATACTTTAAAATGCTCATAGATTTCATATGGACTTCATGCCACACAAACCTTAGACAAATCACAAGTTATCATGCTTGTCATAAAAATATAGATGTCATGGATATCAATGTATAATCAAGTAAGCATGTTATCTATGCAATTCCCTTATCTCTTGTATGGTTCATTTACTAAAATCACTTATTTAGATCCATATTTCATATTAATACAATATGTTAGGTTAATTATGTAACACCCCCAAAAATCATAGTTGAATTTTTTTTAATTAAAAACATACACAAGCAAAGGGGGTGCTACTATAATGATCAACACAAGCTTAGCCCTCTACCAGTCTCGAACCAACCACAAGTCTAAGAAATAATCTCACAAGATAATAAACTAATTAGGATATAGAACCATAGAAATCTTAGAGATTCATAAAGAGAAAATTAGAGTGTTTGATTAAAAGTCATTAAAAATAAAAATATTTACATAGTCACAGCCCCTAAGGGGGGAGAATACTATAAAGAGTAAGACAAAAGATGAATAAAGAAGAGTCCAAACTACATACATCTTAGGCTCCATGCCAAGTCCTAAAAGATCAACACTCAGTCCCATTTGATGCCTCAAATGTTTCATAGGCATCAAACATAGTGTCTCCTACCTACACCAACTCAAAAGCACCTCTTCTCATGGGAATTTATAGCACCCAAGACATGGGTGATCAATACGCTAATTACTGAGTAAGGTAACCATACAGCTAAGGCCATACATAAAATATGGATAACACAAGTAGGTAACCATAAAAATAAGCCATACATGAAAGATAAACAGTACAAGTAGTGATTTAGTCTGGTTAAACATAATCATTAGATCTCTAGTAAATATTCCAACTTCACACCATTCTCTCTATAAGTCCATGCGAGTACGGGAACCCCACTATTATATTCGATGAACCAGAAATATCTAAGGCAGAACACTCCTTACCGCTATTATTCGTTGATGGATCGGTCTTCAAGGCAAAGTGCTCGTGGCCACTAATATGCTGGTGGATTGGTTTGGCCCCGACTCTCATAGTGTTCCACTATAAGTAATTAGTATATTTATCATGTTTTATTATAATTAAGGTTTGGTTTAATGAGCTCATGATCCCCCACTATTAAAGCTGGTGGATAAAAAACATATAAGGCAACACGCACTTGACCACAATTATATGTCGGTGAATCGATCTCTAGGGCACCCTAAACTTGGCCACTATTATGCCGGTGGATCATTTAGGGCTCAACTTAATAATCTTCCAGTTTAAATGGTTATTTCCTTAATCAATAAGCATTTCCACCCCTACACATGCATGCCCCTTGGACTACATGCTCACATAACATGTCTTCTCCTATCCTACTAAAAGGCACATCCATATCTTAGGACTTCTACGCCTCCTAGTACATTGAGACTTCCTTTCCCCCTTTTCCTTACTTACCATGAATACTCAAATCCTATGTGCATGGGTCAAGTCCCACATTCCCATATCTCTAGGTTATCTCATTATCGCCCCTTAGGGTTTTCCCCGAAAAACCTTAATTTGGCCTATATAGCTCAACCTTCCTCTATCTCACATAGCCTATGCTTTCCTTGCTCCCAACTCATCACCTCACTCGATCCATTCTCAAGCATCCCACTTTACTTCCCATTTTGCACATATGGGGATGAAACCCTAGTTGGCCACCCCAAACCCTAGAATCTCCCTTTTCTCATAGGTTCTCCCTTCATCACTCTCACTTACCATTCCCTCTTCCACATGGCACACATTCATCCTCTATATGACATATTTCCACTCTCACCCTATACTCCAATCCTTCCCATTATTTCTCCCTTCTATAATCTCCCCCACTTAAGGTTTTCCTCTAAAACCCTAGCCAAGTCCCCCATACACCCTTACATGAACCCACATACTACTTTTGACCTATGGACTCCAAACTCCCCAGTAACTCTTCCCTCACCTTACATAACCCTCAAGTTAACTTTTCCCACTTAAGAATCATCTCCATGAAAATACTATCCATCTCATGCAAGCCCTATATTCCCCATGCAAGGTTCATTTCACTCTCTTATTGTATTCATATTATTCTTTTATTTTTCCACCCAAAATTCATTAGATAATTAGGTCATTCTTACTTTCCTCTAGCCAACATATTTCGTTTACCTTTTTCATCTTTTTACCATCAAATCATAATATTTAAAGCCTCCTAGCATGCATTTCCTGAAGGGCCATATTATATAAGCACCACAGAGTATAAGATAAATTATCACGTTACACATACCATAGAAAGAACACGTAAAACTTTCCTTCATGCTTAGCAAGTTGTGCTAGAAGTACATAGTTCATAACCACATAAGGTGCACAAATAAATCATTACACACAACATATAGCACATATAATACACATATTTGGCCTTAACCGCATCCTTCGTTAAAATGACACTGAGCTTGGAGCACGCTCCTGCGCCTCCTTAGTAGTTGGACTTGTTTCACCTATAAGAATGGTTAACTTCCCTCTTCTTAACATTTTCACTATTTCCTACTTACCTCTATTATGAACTAGTGTTATTGATAATAATAATAATAATAATAATAACAACAACAACAACAACAACAATAATAATAATAATAATAATAATAATAATAATAATAATAGCTCTAGTACTAAAAATAATGGTATTATCCTTAAAATGGTTAACTATGCTATTATTAGCAAGAATAACGTTAGGTAGCTTTATTAGACAATAATAGAATATTAGTAAAATATTAGTAATAAAAATGATAATAACTTTAATAAGAATAGTAATAATAATAATAGTAAGGTTAGAATAATAATTATACTAAAAAAATTATTCTTAAGGGCTAATAAGGGTTAGGACATAACCTAGTGAGGGTGGCAGCTAGGTGGTGGTGACAGTGGTGGTACAGCACGGTAGCGGCAATGGTAGCGGTGGTGGTGGAAGTGGTGGTTTGGAGAATTTAGATCTTTTAGGGCTAGAAGAGAGAGAGTGAGATGGTGGTTATGGGATGGTGGACTATCTGGGCTAAGAGGGTTATCGTGGTGGTGGTGGAGTACCAAGGTGGCCATGCATGTGGTGGTGGTTATGGTGGTTGAGGAAGATGGAGAAGGAGGAAGGAGGAAGGAGGAAGGAGAGGGAGAAAATGAGAAGAAAGGGTTGGGGAGGGTAGAGGATGTTCTGCTCGGTTGATTGGGTGGTAAAGGAGCTACGCACGGTAATGATTTGGTGCAAAGGCACCTTGAGCTGCCAACTTTGCACAGTTGGGGTGGTTTGTGTAGGGGCATTCAAGGGTGGTGAGTGGCATGGCTTGGTGGAGGGTGATACCGGGAAGGGATTGGGTGGTGTTCCAGGTGACGGTGTTACACGATGGTGGCTATGCCAGTGTCTAAAGTGGTCGTAGTAAAAATGGGTGAGATTTCTTGCCAGAGCAAAGGAAGGCAAATGGGGGATCGGTATGGGGTATTTATAGACCAAAGTAGGGAGAAAAAGAGAAAGGTAGAAGAGGACAAGGGAGTAGGCATAGCAAGGGATCACTGACCAAAGGTGGCAGGCCGATACAAGCCTGCGAATGGCAGGGTGAAGGTGGTAGGTGGGGGAGAAAAAGGAAGGGAAGAAGACCATGCGAGGGAGGTAGGTAAGGGGGATCTGGCTCAAAATAGGAAGGTAAAGGACGGGTAGGAGAGAGGAGTAGGTCAGACAATACGGTGGCAAGACAAGGATGGTGGTAGGTTGGGCCTCGAGGGGGAGAGATGAGCGAAGGGAGGAACTCGATCGCACGGGCAAGGCCTAACCTAGGAAAGAACAGGAGGAAAAAGAAAAGGGGAAAAAGAGAAAAAGAAAGAAGAAAAAAGAAGGAAAATGGGTAAAAGAGAAAAATAGGTTGGTTGGGGTTAGTAGGATATTTTAGTATTTTTAATATTTTTAAAAAAATAAAAATTTAGTAAAATAATAATTAAATTCCTTTTAATATTAATTTTTAATATTTTTGGTAAATCTTCATAAATTCTATTTTAATTAGAAAATTATCCAAATCTTTCCCAATTAAATTATTTATTTATTTCCTTTTTTGTCTTAATTGCTTCCATTATTTTATTAAAATAATATATTTAATTAATTTTACTATTAAATCTATATTTTATCATAATTTTCCAAATTCTTTTTTAGGGTATTACAAATTATTTAGAAGCTAATATTCATTTTTGAGATATAGGATCAATTACCAACCATAAGATCAACATTAAAGTTAATACAAGTGAAGTCTATGCAAGTTCGAACTTAACCAAATCGAATATGTATGAATGGTTTAGCATGGAAGTTTTAATCTTTTCATTTGTGTGAATTAGAGATTTATCCATGTCTATTTTACTCTCCTTAATCTTATTTTTTCTACCATATTTACCATCAAAATCCTACTCTAATTTGAGGTTAAATAATGTCCTAAATAGGTATGCACAACCGAAACCTAAACCCACCATTTGAAACCTTAACTTTTTTATACAATCCAAACATCACCTTAATCATCCTATTCGAATCAAAACCTAACCCTAATCCTAAGCCCTAACCATCAAAGCTTAACATCACCAACAAACCATTATCGAATGCATAAGCTAATTAGTACGCACCATTCAAACCATCATCATTAACAAACCACCACCACCAAATCATAACCATATTGTACGAATAATTTTCATCTTTGTTTCACCTTATTTGAAAGTCTTTATCATCCATAACCCATTGTTGAAGCTTCCTCTAAACTTTATCAATCCAACTTAGCCATATTCTCATTAATTCGAGCACTCCATCCTCCCACAAACTTCAATAGTAGCTAATCAATAATTAGGTAATCTAGACCCATGTAATACTCCATCATCTTTCACAATAAGTAATTAGTATTTTATTCTCCAAAGTTATATTATCACCAGATACACACATAAAAATTAAAGCACACTTCAACTTAATTACACTAATATAACTATGATTAAAGTCCAACAACTTATAGGAATTTCTTTAGCACTTATCTATACTAAATCTATCAATCTATTTAATTTATTTATCTTAAAATTTTGGATTATATCATTGCATGGTAGCATCATGGCATATTTATTTCAATATAAGAATGAACATATCTCAAAGGAACATATTAAGAACGCCATAAATTATAATCTCATTAGTCCATTCATTAGGCATACTAATTCATGCTAAGATATACGTTCTCACTAATAAAGAATAATGTTATAGCATAATACTAACACATAAACCAAATTAAGCTCAAAAGAAACAAAAACCGTATCTTTGGCCAAATTAATCAATTATTTTAGAAAAACCAGATGATTAATTTGGCTTAGCCAAATGCTAGAGTTATATATTAAAGTTAATCGCTCAGTTTTGCTAGACTAGTGGATTGGTTCTAATAAACTAATTGATGGGATTAATGAGAGACCACCCAAAATTTTCACCCAAGAACTAATCCATTGATTGGGCTAACCAATTGATTATTCTAACAACGGCTTTATTGGTTTAGAAAAAATAGTCGATGTTTCAAACAAAATACATCCAAAGTTATTAAAGATAGCCCAATCAAAAGGTTAGACTCACAAGGCAACTATTATAAAAACTAGCCAATTAGATTTGCTTAACAAGTTATTAGTTTGCTACCAAGAAACACATTATAAGCATATTAAACATAATTAAGGCTCTAATGTTGAACCTCATTAGAATAATAACATCACCATTGCCAAAAACTATGATTACACATGCCCATATACTCATCATGTTGAATTAATAAAGAATTAACCATATTTTCTCAAGAAATCGTACTTTTCTTAAAATACCTAATGGTCATAGAATGAGTCACCAAAATGCAAACATTATCATATAATCATGAAAAGATTCAAAATTTAAAGCCTAATCTAGTTAACATGCTCATCTATACTTTTTTGAAAGCTAGGTATGACTTTACTTGAAACCTTAGCTACGAATCGATAGTAACATAGGCAAACCTTTAGCTGGAAGATTTAAACTCTCTAAAACCTTAAGAAAAAAATGATATTAAAACTCTGAAACCTTTTAACAAATCTCATGAGTTAAGGTAATAGAAAAGAATTAAATTTTACCACCTTTAAAGTTATTTTATGAAAACTCAGGTTGTAGCCCCAAAATTTCCCAAATCTAACCATTTATTGCTTAATGATAAAACAATAATGAGTTGGAAGAAGGATCAAAAGAGATAGGAAAAATAGAATAAAGGCACAAATTAAAGAATAGTGGAGTATAAGTGTGGGAAAACTTAGAGTATTTCGGTGGTTGAAAAGAGATGAAGGAAAATGAGAAGTAAGGTTATTTATACCCAAGGAGTCGAGTAAGGAATGAAGAAGGAATTTGTCAACAATTGGGGTGATATTATTCTAAGGGATCAAATGATGATAGTTCAAAAATGCAAGTTAAATGTTTTTAGAGAGATGTCAAATACAAGAACTTAAAATGGGCATATTGGCATGGGAAACGAATCTCCCAATCTTGTAGTGACAAACCTAGAGCAAATCATCCATTAAAGTGCTACATAGAAGAGAGATGAAGAATAAGATAGGGGTGAGATCAACCTTCCTTTTCTTATTCATTTATTTCATTTTGGAAATCAGAACTTTGAATTTAATTGAGACAAAATAGAGTTAGAAAAAATGATCAAAAGTTAAGCATTGTATAGGAGCAGATTATAAGTTGTTTACCATGTTTACAAAAGGTTAGAAGAATTTCTCTAGAAAAACAAATGCTCAAAGAAGTCACTCAACTCAACAAACTAGTGTATTGGTTTGAGTAAAAAGTCTAAAACTCTACAAGTCGGTTGATTGTTTCATGGATAAAATGATCAATTCTATCGAGCTAAAACAAAAGTTTTAAATTATAAACCAGCTAATTGATTCATAAAACTAGTCAAATGCATGCTAAAAAACTCATTTTCTCTCAAATATTCTAATATTTTTCAATTCCTTTTAATGCAAACCCAAAATTTATTTCCAAATCATGAATAAGAAACATCCAAAAATAAATAAACATAAGAACTCCACACTTTTATTTATGTTATTTTATCTTCTTTATGCTTTTTTCTTTTAATCTAACTTATTTTGAACTTAATCACTTATTATAAAAAAGGTAATGAAATTAGAATTATACTCAATTTTGTAGTAACACTCAATATTTTAAGATTATACATCCCCAAAATGAAATTGTTAAGTAGTAAATTTTGAGGGTGGTATGTTATGTAAATTACCTTTATTGTACCTTTTGGCCTATATGTCCTTATATGATTTTCTAAAGACGTTACTCTATTCTTCTCTATTCTTGTTGAATCCTATGTGATTCTCTTTTTTCTTAGTATATTCTGGTGTTTTAACATATTAAACATTATTTTCCACCCTAGTTTTCTATCTTGAAGCTAATCCATGTGGATATTATCATCATATATCACATATTATTTCCTTAGAATGATTTATGAATATTCCTCTCTTCTCAGCATGATCCATGATTATGTCCCTATCTCAGTATGTCTTACATCTTTTATGTGGGCTTATTATCATGTTAGTTGTGTTTACTCAATATGCTTGACATACTATTACAACAATGTTATATGTATTTGGTGAACAAAGAGTTTTTAAAAATCAAAGGTAAGAATCAACATTAAGGAATATCAAAGGTAAACTAGAGAGAAGAGAGAAAAAGTCTAAAAGTTGTATTATGATTTATTATGTCCAAAAATGAGTAGAATAACCCATATATATAAGAGTAAAATAAAATAAAAAATTGTATGATCTAGGACAGGAATTTATTTTATATAATGTAGAGAGACAACCTATCAACCTAAGACTAGTAAAAGATTAAGGTCAACCGAAGTACACACAAAAGCTTTTTATGGTCTCTTCCTATTCTTTAGGCCAGTATTCTAGATTCTCATCCTTTAGGCTAGTATTTTGTCTAAGGTTCCTAGTTGAGGAATAACCAATATCACACACTATAGTAGTTCTTATAAAGGTTTCTCGTGATTTTCTTACATCAGGTTGACTATAATACCCTATCCTAAAATCCTTCTAAATTATATTTAAAGTTATTTTGACATAAAATAAATGAGTGTCTGCTTTAGAAAGGGCTTAAAATTTTAATAAAATTATGAATTTTAGGTGCACCAATCAACTAATTTACCTAACCAATCAATTAGTGTGCTAAAAATTTGACAATTTTATTTATTGATAAAAGAGTCAACTAGTTTGCTCAGTCTGATCGATTGGTTATCTATCTATTTTAGACCATTTATCATATTTTAATTTGAATATCTTTTCAACGATGATGAAAACTTCTCATTATAATCTATTTATGTAGAAAAATATATTTTGGTGATTTTATATTATTTTCACATTATTTAGATCACTTTATAGTTTTCATTTAGTTAAAATTTTCTAAAAGTATGTTTTTAGGCATATTCCTCCTCTCATCTCTATGATTTTCCTCTTTATTCTCGTAGTTATGGCTATGTGTTTGAATTTATACACCACTCCCCTAACCTAATAAACCTTTAATATGTCTTTTTTTAATCACAACTTACCTCTCTTACCTTAACTTATGATCTCATTAAAAATTTTGCTAAAACCTAAATCACACTTCCCACTCTGCCACTTGAGAATGTTAACCAGCAATTCCCTCCTATACACCCCATTTTTTATTCAATCCACTCTCTATCATCTATATTTTCTAACTTTCTTCCTTTTCCCTTGTAAAAATTTCTAAAATGTTGGGCATTCTTCGCTTTACACTCTAATATTCTCTATTGAAAAAAAATAAAAAAAACATAGGCCTCCCTCTTATTCCCTATCTTCGGTTGAAATTATTATCCCTATTTCTTTTCCTAATCATAGCTTTATCTATACCTTGTTTATATTAAGGAAGGAAGAGTTAAAGTTTTGAGAAAGGTTAAAGACCTTGGGTCTTGTTTTTGGGATTCAATTCTTAGAAAACTTTGTATTCTATCCTTTTTCTTCTTCTTCTTCTTCATCTTCATATTTCATTTTATTATGTTTTGAAAAGGACTTTTAATGGTTTCAATTCTTAATTCTTTTATGAATTGAGGTTCAAGTAAATAACCATTAAGTTAGGAGTATTTTATGCTAAAAGAATTATTTGAACGTAAGGTATTCTTTTTATTATGAACAAGGTATTTTATGCTTATTGTGGTTCTTTATTCTTGGTGTGTTTCTATGCTGAGCATGAGTTAATTGTATTCTAAGATTTGAGCATGTGGTAGAGTTTCTTCTTTAAATTTATGCATGAATTTGGTTTTTTTAGCTTGACTTTATTAATGCTAATGTTACCATGTAACCTTGTGATTCTATGCATGCAACATGTCTCTTTAAGTGTTTGGTGACATAAAAGCATTCTAGGATTAATATGGCAAGTTACATGAAATTTTAGTATGTGGATCATAGGTCCAATTGCTATTTTTTCCAAAAAAGTCAATTAGTTCATTGTATCGACCGGTTGGTTGTGTGAATAGTCGCTAGTTTGAGAATTTTTATTAGTTGGTTGCAAGATTACTCGATTGGTTTGATAAACAAATATACTAGTTCCTATGAGAACTCAATATTTTGCTTAGACACATCAACTAGTTTACTTATACCCATTCATTGGTTTCCTATGAGTAGTTGATCATTATAACCAATTAGCCGCAAGTTTGCTGGTTAATTTTTCTATGTAAATCTAGTATGAAAAGACATGATGATAGGTCCCAAATATTGATTGACTGGTCAGCTTGTTTCTTCCATATTTACTAATAAATGAATATCCTTTTTTTGGGCTTTCTATATTAATTTTTTATGAAATTAAATTTTTTTAATAAAAACAACCATGCTTACTCTGAAATTAATATGGATTGAAATTAGGATATTTGGTCCTTGATTTGGTTTTTTTTGGTATCATCTCTAAGCACCCAATTAATTATCCATATACCTTGTAATGTATTTAGTAATATCACTTGAAAACACCCAATTTGGATAATAATTGAATTAATTTGTGCTTTATGATATCACTTGTTAATTAATAAATAGTAGATTAAGATTTCATTTGAGTCTTTTTCTTTGACTCTTTGTGTAGCTAGCTGAGAGTTAGTTAGTGGGTCACCTTGTGTTTTTATATTCTCACATAATACATATTTCTTTCTTTACCAAGTTGTAGTTAGTAGGAGGTATGCACATAGCTTTGAGGTATAGGATTATATTGTGATAGGCTAGTATGGTATTGGTGTCTAGTTCAAGTGGATAAGTTATCCCGGTACAAGTCCCCTAGCACTTCATATTATCCATTACTTAGGCCGGTGTGGTATCCCAAATTTTAGCCCTCGCAATAGGTGCACACAATGTGTAGTGGGTGTAATATCCCTATAGAAAACCCCTTTAGATGTATCCTAACCCTATGTAGTGGATGTATGGCAAATTTATACTACCACGAATTTAGTTCATGGTGGAGAATTAGGTGTGATGGAACAAATTACCTTGAAAAGTAGAAATTATATGATCACTAAAGGAAAATTTATAATATGGTTTACATTATGCGGTTATAAAAAATTTACTATATTATTATTTCTCCATGATCTACATGTAATTATACCCTATGACACTACTTATTACACCCCCATTTTTCAATACTAAGAAATTACATTTTAACACATTACAGAAGTAGAAAGATACTAAACACACCTAGGAGAAAAGGGGTACTACTGCTAAAACTAACAAAGGATAGGCGTCAACCACCTGTTCCATATTAGATACAATTCTAAGAGACCAAATCAATTAACATAAGAGTAGAATGTGAGATAAATACAATATATATGTATTTAAAGAAAATTTTTGTAGAATAGGACCACGATGGTTAATGAAATATTCAAATATATGAAGTAGGTTAAACTAAAATGCCAAATTATAATGGAAAAAAAAACTAAAGATAGGGCATGGCCCCAAACCTTAGTCCATTAAGGACCGAAGAATAATCTTTGGATTTCTACACTCTCAAGTCCCAAGCCTTAAATAAGGTAGGTCCACTACATGCCATCCCCAAAAACTTAAACATTGATCTTTGCTTATGGGAATGAGTAGGTGATTAATATGAGTGGATTTGAGCTTATTAAAAGACCTTTCAAGTATCATTATATCCATGAATTTTTTCACATGAGGGAGTCATAGGGTATGACTCTTAAAAAATTTCCACTTATTGAAAACTCACATAACCCTCTTGAGTTTAACTTTAAAATAGTTTTTTATCCTATAAACTTATAACACTCTCCACTCTTATGACTCCAATGATTTTACCTAGCTACTTTCTAGAAATGTGTAGGAACAGTAGCACCCCAACATCTCAAAGCATCTCTACACCCTGTCAAGACTATAGGAGCTACCAACCAAGTCACCATCATAGGCCTGCATGCTAAAAAAAGAAGAGCACATAATATTTCTAAGGTTGGTATCATTCACCTAGAGACCACTGCAAGGCACTACCACCTGACAATAGGGTATAGTGGCCTGACACCTTGGTACAGGTGACCATCATAGCACTAGGGGACATTTATCTTATCTACATGGTTACACATTATAAATACCCCATGATCAAAGTAGACTAGGGATCATCAAAAACGTAGATTAGGAATCCTAAGAGAGAAAAATAACATTAATAATAAAGAAGTAGTAGAGAAAAAAAAAAGGAGAAGAGTCCCAACAGAGCTTAATTGAGAGAGGAAAAAGGAGTGAGTGTGTCAGATAAGTGTTGGATTACAGTGATCTACCTAATCCCTTCCCTTATTTCTGTTCATTATTCTATGTTCGCTGGAAGAATTTCAGTGTTCGCCAGCTTCTTAGTGAAAGGATAAGTTTCGAAACCCTTGTTGCTGTAATTATTGACATTTCTAGTCATGTTGAGTTAAATAATATTTCATTTTGTTAAGCTGCATTTGTTGATGTGTTGAATGTTGGCCACATTAGTCACTCATTTGAATTATACATCAATTGGGATAGTGTGTAGAAGTTAGGATGACAAATGGCAATAGGGTTAGCACCAACAGGTGAAGAAATCTTGTCATCAATCCTCCAACCCTCACCACGTGACATTGTCAAGGCTTGTGCACTGTGATGGAGACAGGATGAGATTATGTTTTACCACTGAGTGAAACCCAATGAGTCTAAGAGGAATAGTATTCATCGAACCCAACATGCTATGAATTGCCATAGGATACACACACTTAGTGTTAACAACTCTCCTCTCACAACTCTATACTCATTACTTCCTTTCCATCTATCTTGTAATGAATTTATTAACTTATTATGGATGAAATTATTTCTCTACATTTTTAGCATCAACCTGCCAACTTTTTATTCACATAAGAAGATTCATAGGATACTTAACTTTGTCTAGCATATTTCATTCCCCATGATCCCTATGGGATCAATATTGTAACACCCCAAAATTCACTACTTTTTTTAAAGCGGAAGTAATTACAATAGAAATACTTAAAACCTGTGAATTTTGGGGATGTTACCGCCACACTTAGTACCAAACCGGTTCTCTCTGACTGTTTCAGTACCAAGTGCTAAGGCTAAGAAAAGAAATAATCAATTATAAATCAATACAATTCAAATTCTAAATAAGCATTAAACGGTTGTAAAACAAAATCAGAGTACGCATCAATAATTATTATTCAAATTAAAAAGAGAAATAGCTTACAACCGATAAAAGATTAACAAAAAGAAATAGAATTACATAAAGACTGAAATATGGCCACAACTCTCTCGAACTTGAGCCAACCACAAACTCAACACACAGCCCCGATTGATGTCTCACCCACCTACATAAAGTCAGAAGAGCATACTACTCGTGGGAATGAGCAGCACCGATGAAAAGGGTGATTAGTACGCTACGTACTAAGTAAGGTAACCGAGCACTAAAGCCAACACATAATAGCACATAAAGAATGCAGAATAATAATAAAGCATAAAACCAATGTGATAACATAATGCATATGACCATCCGGGTAAAAGTACATACAAAGGCCCAAGAATAATCTGGATTAATTACTTAATTTATTACCGATCATAACTCATTTCACACCATGCTTTTTATCAGATCCATGCGAGTACAGGAACACCCCATTATTATAGCTGGTGGGCCGGTCACACATAGAGCATCATGCCCTAACCACTATTATTACCGGTGGATCGGTCACACATAGGGTACAACCCTAACCACTATTCCTGACCGGTGGATCGGTCTGGTTCCTGCTCGCATGGTGTTCCACTGTAAGTAATTAGTATCTTTGAAGAGCTTTAACGATCTTGGTTTGTGTTTATTGAGCTCGAGTCACCCCACTATTTTTACCGGTGGGCCGGTCACATATAAGACCTCATGTCCCAACCACTATTATAACCAGTGGATCGGTCGCACATAGGGTAAAACCCTAACCACTATTCCTGACCGGTGGATCGGTCTGGACCCGGCTCAATAATCTTCCACTTTAAAAGATTAGTGTCTTAAATATTTTATTCATAAACTTTCGCCATGGACATGCACAAATCATCACACATCATAAATTACAATTACACTTTAATTACCACATACACATGATAACACAAAAACCCTAATCAACCACCACAGACCCCAATTAACCACAATAAACAATAGTTAACCACTCCAAACTCTATTTAAACATAACAACCATAATTAGCCACTCCACGCCTTAGTTAATCATAACAAACCACAATTATCCACTCCAACCCTAGTTAATCACAAAAACCTAGAGTTCATTACTCCAAACCCTAATTCAGTCTCTTCCGTACCCTCATAATGCTCCACGTACTATTTTCCGTCCAAAATAGTTCAACACCCAAATAACACTTACATTACCTTCCTTACATCCCAAATTAACTTTCCACACATAAATTTCATACCCATGCAAACATTAATCTCCCCATGCAAACCTTCGAACCTTTTTCATGCAAACCCTAAAATTCCACGTGAAACCCTAAATTCAACCATGCAAACCCTAATACCACCATACAACCATCAATGCCACCATGTAAACCCTAATACCACCATACAAACCATAATCCCGTCATATAAAACCCTAAATTCAATCCACACAAAACCAAAGATTCACCCATACCAAACCTAAATTCAAAGCATATAAAACCCAAAGATTTGTCCATACCAAACCCTAAATTCAATCCATACCAACCAAATAGTCATCCTTACCAAACCCTAGATTCAAATCACATAAAACCGAAGATTCATCCAAACCTTACAATTGATTAGATTCTCCCACATAAAATCATAAATTAGAATCTCCCAAGTAAAACCATAAATTGGATTCCCCCAAACAAATCATAAATTAGATTCTCCCAATCAAATCATAAATTAGATTCTCCCAAATAACATCATAAATTAGATTCTCCCAATTAACATCATAAATTAGATTCTCCCAAACACACCATAAACTCGATTCTCCCATATAACATCATAAATTAGATTCTCCCAATTAACATCATAAATTAGATTCTCCCAAACACACCATAAATTCGATTCTCTCATATAACATCATAAATTACATTCTCCCAAATAAAACCATATATTATATTCTCCGCATAAAACCATAAATTATATTCTTCCACCTAAAACCATACATTAGATTATTCCTTATAAAACCATAAAATTAGGTCAACTCACTTCCCTTAGTCAACTTCTTTCTCCATCCTCATTTTTCATCCTTTTCCCTAGACGACCACATCAACATCCTCACATGCATGTCTTACAGGATCACAACACATATCATCATACATAAATAATACACATGCCATACAAAAACATACTTCAACTCCACGTCACACCATATACGAAATAATTAATTATTATAAACATAGAATACATAGCATATGAAGCACATAATGCATATAAGCACACAAGGGCCTTAGTAACACCCTTACCTAAAACAACACCAGTCTTGGAGCACGCTCCTACGTCTCTTTAGGGGTTTGACTGGTCTCACCTATTATGAAGGAAAAGCTAAAATTAGACTCCCTCCTATCAAAAATACTATTAAAAACTAACTTAATATAAGACTAGGGTTTGATAAAATATTAAAATAATAATAGAAAAAATACCAAAAATAATATCGATATTAATAATAATAAGGTTAATAAAAACAATAACAATAATAATAAGAAGGACATTACTCAAAAACATAGTAAAATAAGGGCTTCATCCCTTTTACTAAAATAATACTACTAATAAGAATATTAGTAAATTAAATAACCAAATTTAGTAATAATAATAGTGATGAAATAATAGTAATAATAATAATAATAATAATACATTATTAGCAAAACTAATGTTAAAATATTTGTATTAATAATAATGGAATAAGAATAATGGAAATTCGAAATAGGAATAATAATAATTATTATACTTATAACATTTTAATATTAATAATAGTAAAAATAGAAATAATAAGAAGAATAATAATAAAATCGAATTAAAATACAATAAGCTTCAGCCCTCAACATTAATAATAATAAAAACATTAATACTCATTATAATAATAATGCATATTAAAAATATAAATATTAAGAATAATAATAATAGTATTTATATGCAAAAAATTGAAATAAAATAATTTAAGGGTTATAAAAATAGGGAAAATAGATGAGAGGGTCTAGGGTTCAACCATAGGCTGGTAGGAATAGGCAGCACCGGCGGTGGCCGGAAAAAGAAAAGAAAGAGGGGAAAGTTGCATGCTGGGAATAAGATAGGGAGAATTAAGGTGGGAGCTAGGGTGTTTTGAGTTGCCTAGAAGGAGAGGGACAGAATGATGGTGGCGGCGCAGCCAGAGGTGGCGGCGCACGGCGGCGATGGTGGTGGCCGAATGGAGGAGAAGAAGAGAAAGAGAGAAGGAGATGGAGGAAGAGGAAAAGAGAGGTAGGGGAAGATAGGGGAGGTTCTGCAGTAATGTTTGGGAGATGAAAGAAGAGGCAGAAACGGCGGAAGGGGTGGCTAAGGGCGGCGCAAAAGGTGGCGGAGGTAGGAAAACAGGTTGGTCGAGAAGGGAAGTTCGCACAGTCGGGGAGGATTGTGTAGAAAGAATCGAGGGTGATGAATGGTTTAGTTAGCTAGAGGAAGGTGGAAGGAAGATTTTTGTGGCATGTATGGCGGCGAAGTTGGATGGAGACAGCGGACGAGGCGTCTAAAGACTCGGCGGCAAAAAGGGTCAAATTCTGGGTAATGAAATCAAAGGCTCGATACAGGTTATCATGGGGGTATTTATACGGTTATAAGGGAGGTTAAGGTTCTGTTGATCGGCTAGAGAGTTGGGCAAGTAGGGTTATAGTCACTGGCGGCGTTGTTTAGCCGGTAGCAGCAATTCGGGGTAGGGGAATGTGCAGGAGAGAGAGAGAGGATTGCGCGATAAGGAAAGGAGTTGGATGGGTCTATGTGATCGCCGAATCAGGGGGAAGATAAAAGAAGAAAATCGGCCGGTTAATAGTGCGTAACCGACGGCAAAAATCTCGGCTATGGCGGCTGCGCAGGTGTAGGTTGGCGTCGGGGCTGGCAGGTGCGAAGGAGGAAGAAGACGATGGGGCTGGGTCGGGCGGTTCACGAAGGAAAAGAAAGAAAAGAAAAGAGGGGAGACCGGGCGGTTCGGCTGGGTGAAGGTTAATTAAATGACACGCAGAGTTTTAGTGAGAAATGAAGAAAAATGCTGCGCAACGAGGGACATGCAAAGGGCGACGGGAGCGGGCTAGGCCGTGCCGAAGAAGAAAAGAGGGAGGGTTGGGCAGCGGAAGAGCAGCCCAAACGGGGAAAAAAGGAGAGGAAAAAGAAAAAGAAGAAAGGAAGAAAAATGAAGAAAGAAAAGGAAAAAGGGAAAAAGAAAGAAAATAGTGGGTTGGCTTAATCAATTTAATTAGGATATTTGGGTTATTTAAAAATAATAATATTTAAATAAAATAATATTTAAATCCCTTTTTAGGTTAAATTAGTATTTTTAAAAGATTTTCCATAAATTCCATTTTAATTAGCAAAACACAATAAATTTATCCAATTAAATTATTTATAAAACTAATATTAATTTGAAACTATTATCTCCTTCTTATTTTAAATAAAATAATTTATTTAATTAATTTTCAAAATAAAATCCTTAATTAGCTAAAATAACCAATTACCTCCTAATTAAAATACTTATAAAGATATTCTTAATTTTCCATAATTAAATTCCTTTTATTTTAATAAAAATAATTTATTTAATTAATTTTTAAAATAAAATCTTATTTAATAATAAATAATAAAAATTAGAATTTTCGAGGCATTTCAAATATCCTTTCATCACTTTACTACTTAGATTGATTTTGTATACTTACACGACTGTGTTGTGCTTCATCATTACACTTACCTTACTAAACACTATTGATCTAAGCAAACAAGAGCACAAGCACACAATAGTGATTGAACAAATAAGTACATTAGTATGCTTCTTTCTAAGTTAGCCAAGTTAGCTCCTCAATAGGAGTCGCAAGTATACAAGGTTCTAGAAAATGTGGAGATCATAATAGCAGATATCATGCTTGTGCCACCCAATTAGATATATATGCTCTATAAACAACATATGACATAACAAAACTTCATGCCATACAGGAATCATACAAATAAGGACTCATCATGCCCATCAATATAAGAAAACATAATGGATAGAAACAGAAAATAAAGTACTTAGGTTATTGAAAAACCTTATTAGGAATTCTACCATCCGTTCACATAATTTTCTATGGGGCCTATTTACCAAGATTACATAATCAACTAGGACGTTTATTTATAATCCATTTTTTGACTTCCCTATTCCTTTTCCCCTTACCTTATCCACATCCTTATCCTCATTCTTATTCTAATCAAGTGATGGACTATAGACCATCCTTGGTCCCAAATATTATGGAATCCTATCAAAACAAGAGGACATAAAGGGCGTCCAAAGTCGAGAAACCACCAATGGACATAATGTCCTACCGAACCCAAGTGATTACCATTAGGCATAATGTTTACCCAAAGCCAAAAACTACCTAGGTAATGATACCCCCTAGTATATCATCAGTGTCTAAAGTAAGTATTACACTGAGATCTACTATGATCCATCCCAAAGACACTAATAAATGCCAAAAGACACACTAAGCCCCTAGTAGCTAATTGAGGATCGAGTAGTATAGACATATGCACAGCTCAATCATCTTTTACTTTAAGTGATTGATTTATTTATTTTTTAAATTATGTGATCATATAAAGCCCACACAACATCTAAGTAACATATCCACATACTCATTCCATCCTAACCATTTTTACCCTCTAACTATGTGGTGGGATTTCCATTTTGGCTTAACTTATATTAATCTATCCATCATTATAATCCATTTTAGGCAAAGAATCCATATTATATTACCCTTTTGAATTCATGACATACGTATTTAGGTTCCCAATAAAGTCTTCCCAAGCACTTATTGAAAATGCAATAAATTATGATCAATTTATTCCATCCACTAGGATAATCAATCCATGTTAAAAAGTGAATTTCCATCATTAAATTATCAAATCACAACATTAGGCATAGTCTCAAAAAATATCAAGTCCAAAAGATCAAAATCACATGTTGTTGTTGAACCAATACATTAGTTTGGGCTATGAAGTTAGTTTGTTAGTGTAACTAGTCGATCTATTTGGGTCAGCAAGTTGATCAATTCAGTTTAGCTAAACCTTAGGTTTCCTTCTAACAAATCTATTAGTTTGGCTAACTAATCAACTATTCTAAGAACTGTATATCGATGATGCCAAACCGATCGGTGGTTTTAAGTAGAGAGAAAACAAAGTCACCATAAACCAACTCATCGATGGGTTTGCCCTGACCGATTGATCGGTGTGCTCCCAAATAGCATGTAACATGCATTTTTCATGTGAATCACACACTAAAAACTTACCACATCAAAACAAAAACGTGTCATAGCATAATAGCAATATTTATCAAGGTTAAAAACTGAATCAACCTTCACTTTCAAACAAATTAACCTTATTTTCTCCAAAAGCATTCCTTTTCTCAAGATTCTCAATTAAATAAATATGCATAAATTAGAAGCCAAACTCTCTTATAGGCATAAAAAAATAATATATTTGAGAGTACATCATATCACATGCTTATTCAAGATAAATTTCAAAGGTAGGAATAACTTACTTGATACGTAGCAGAACCTTCCCACTAAAGAGGAAAAACTCAACCAAGGAGATTTCAACTTCCCAAAATTTTAAAAACACAAGTTAGAACATAGAAAACATTGAATAACTTTCATAAATCCAAAAAATTGAGTTTGAAAATAAAATACATGTACCCCACCCAAGAGAAAAATAGAGGAAGATTTAGCTAAAAATAACTCAACTTTCTCATAAATCTAAATCTTTCTTGTTTAAGGATAAAACAAGAAGGAGCTAAAGAATTAATCAAAAGAATAAAGTTTGAATGTAACTTATAAGTTGAGAGGAAATAAGAAAAGTGAGAAGAAGGGATGATTAGGGTTAGTTATAGCTAATTAATCCTTTAAGGAATAAGTGAGATTATGTAATAGAACAAAAAAAACTAATTTTTATCATTCAAATATAAGGTGAGCAAGCGGATTTTTCAAGCATACATTGAAATCCATATCAAAGCTCAAATATGCTAGTTGAGTTCATCCAGAAAATATAGAACACAAGATGGATAATGGAAGATTAGCATGCTAAAGAATCTCCAAGCTGAGCAGGGATAATCTGGAAATAAAAGCATGTTTCTAGAGGTAGGTTGAGGAGAGAAGAAGAAGAAGACCAAAATGAGGTCATCATTCCTCTCACCCATCAAAATTGATCCCTTAAATCTATTTAAAGAAACATATAAAGCCAAATAAATGATAAAAAGGATTAATAATCACTTAAGAATAGTTTGGAGTTCATTTACTAAAGTTCCATTTTCATACAAGGAATTTCCAAGAAAAATTAAGCTTTGAAAAGTACTTAGCCTAATAAACCAGTCGACCGGTTTGGCAACCCAATCTACTATTTGACAAAGAGGCCAATTAATTCCCCAAACTAGTCAATTGGTTTGGTTGAACAAAACCCTTAGCTGAAATGATGAACCAGTTGATCGATTCATACACCTAATTGATGGGTTTGCGAGAAAATATGTTTTATTCAATTTTCCAAGCTTTGCTCAAATTTATTTTTACCTAAAACCTAATTATAGCACCAAATCAAGACCAAAAAATATAAAATTTCATTAAACACCATAATGTTCCATTTTATAAATCATTTAAAAAATATGAGGTATCACAATAATAAACCTTTAAAAAGGGTGCATCTTCGAATCCTACTAATAAAGATCTAGACACATTATATAATGCATAATAGTTCTCACATTATATTAAAAAAGGATTAAGGGTTTACTACTTACTTATAATAAAAGATCACACCAACAGATATCATATAAGGAGAATAACTTTGGACATTTCACCTTAATCTCCTCCTCAGTCTCCCAAATAGTCTCCTTGACACCATGTTGTGACCATTGGACCTTTACATGTGGGAAGTTCTTTGTGCACATTGCTTGAGTCTTTTCATGCCAAATCTTTTCTTATCATTCTTCATAAATTAGACACTCATCAAACTCTAATGAATCTGGTTGTTTGACATGCAGTGATGTGCTACATACTTCCTTAACTAGGATATGTGGAAGACATTATACACTCATGATAATTCCACGAGTAGGGTTAAATGATAAGTAATATTAATAACTTTATATATGATCTCATACAGTCCAATATACCTTGGACTAAGCTTACACTTTTTGCTAAACCTCATTATTTTCATAGTGGAAGAGACCCTCAAAAGAAATCTATCACCCACCTCATAACCATCAATTTAATCTATATAGATCTACCAATCCTCAACTACTCTCATCTGATACTGAATCAGTTAAATTTACCTCATCATCTCCTCAATCATCTCTTATCCTAATATAATCATCATGCCCATATCACTCCACTATAATGGTATATATCCTGTATAAGGCCTCAGTAGGTTCCATCTTGATACTTAAGTGTTACCTATATTTTTATGAGAACTCAATCAAGTATAGGTGGTCCTCCCAACTTCCCCTAAAATTCAACACATATACCTAAAGAATTTCTTATATGTTATGGATGGTCCTCTATGTCTAACCATTCATGGATGGGTGAAAAGTGGTACTCACTAACTCTTAAAAGTAGCTTGCAAAATTTTTCCAAAAGTGTCTAGAGTCTCGATTTCATACAATATCTTTAGGGATCCCATGTAGCCCCCACACTTTGCTTCCTATAAGCATCAGCTAACTACTCCATACTCCATGTCATCTTCATTTGTATGAACACTACCAACATAGTTAGATGATCAATAATAACCTAGATGGAATGAAATCCACTATAAGTTTTTGAGAGACCCACCATAAAGTCCACAAAAATTTCATCTCACTTTCCTTATAGAACTTCTAGTGGTTCTAACAACCTTGCTAGTATCTTATATTCAATCTTAACTTTCTATCAAGTTAAACATCAGGCAACAAACTCTATAACATTCTTCAAATCCTTATACAACATTTCCTTTCTAAGGTGGATGGAATAAAAGCATAATGACCTTCATCTAAGATTTTCCTCTGAAGGACAACACATTCCCATGGTACACACCAACAACCATAGTATCTCACACTACCATCCTCATGGAGCTTAAACCCTTTAGTTCTACCTTTTTTTACACTCTACTTGATCACCTTGATCTTAACATCACCAATTTCACTATCTTGGATCCCTTCAAAGATCTAAGGTGTGATGGTGAGTGCACTCATTCTTACCTATAAACTACTTGTGTTAATAAACTCAATATCCATCTCCCGAAGCTCTTGACACAAATGATTTGACAACACAATCATTCTCAAGGAATGCGACAACTTCTGGCTAAGGGCATTTGCTAGTACATTAGCCATACTCTCATGATAGGTCAACTCTAGTTATAATCCTTGACAAATTTCAACCATTGGCATTATCTCAAATTCAACTCCTACTACGTGAAAATGAACTGGAAGCTCTTATGATCAGTGTAGAAATTGAACTAAATACGATAGAGGTAATGCCTCCAAATTTTAATACTTAACACTACTACAACGACCTCTAGATCATGCATTGGGTGGCTCTACTCATGTTACATTAGTATTGGAAAGAATAAAACACCACTCTCACATGTTATATTAACGCACAACCTAACCCATAATTATAAGTGTATCTATATACTTCAAAACCACCTGATCAAGTTGGTAACATGAGCATCAAGGCACTTGTCAAATGCCTCTTCAACTCCTTGAAAGTTTCACCACACTTCTTGTCCCACTAAAATTGTGTAGCCATCATTATCAAATTAGTTAACGGCTGAGCTATATTAGAGAAGTCCATAAAAAACCTATGGTAGTAACTTGTCAATGCTAGAATACTATTCACCTCATTAACAAAGTTTTGTTGGATACTAGGAATTTCTTCAAACCATGGAAGGATCAACTACCACACCATCCTTCAAAGTTGCATGCCTAAGGAAATCTACTTGATCTAGCCAAAACTCACACTTTGAAAGCCTAGCATAGAATTAATGTGTCCTTAATGATTTTCAAATCTATCTCAAATGTTGCTAATGCTTCTCTCGATTACTAGAGTAGATGAGGATGACAATGATGAATACTATAATGAACTAATCTAAAAGCTATCAAAAAATCTGGTTCATAAGGGGCATAAATTATCCTAGCACATTACTAAGTCTGAAAGGCATTATTGTGAAATTATAATGGCCATATCCTGTTTGACAAGTCATCTTTGGAATATCTAGCTCTATTATCCTCAATTGATGGTAACCTGATAAAATATCAATCTTAGAGAATACTATGGCTCATTTACTTGGTCAAATGGATAGAAATTTTTTGATGTAACCTAATTCAACCTTTGATAGTTGATGTATAATCTCATACTCCTATCGTTCTTCTCAATGAATAATACCAGTGCTCTCCATGATGATACACTTTGTTAAATGTAGCTCTTCTCCAACAACTCTTGTAACTAAGACTTAGGATCTTTCATCTCCATATTTCCATGCAGTAGGTGCTTTCGATACTAGTTTTATCTTTGGCATTAAGTTTATGATAAGCACAACAACTCAAATAGGCAGCATACCCAAATTCTTATTAAGGAACACATTGGAATACCCTCGGATCACTACTATTTACTCTAGCAACGTCTCATCGGCTTTGATATCTCAATCACTACAAAAGAAAAGCAAACACCCCTTATGAAAAATGGTACTCATCATGATTGGTGATACAACTTTTATAAAGGGGATAGGCTCACACTTCCAATATAAGACCTTAACACTCTTTGGTCCTTGAACAACCACACATTCCTGTGCATAATCTATTAATACTCAATACTTCCCCAACATATCCATTTCGATAATCACATAAAAGTTGCAAATTTCAAGCTCCATGAGATCTAAGGTAAACTCTACTCCCCCAACTATCAACAACACCCCTTATAGAACCTAGAACATTGAATATTATCTCCTTACGGCAACATAAGGGAACTGGAAATATTACAACAGGGAGATAAAAAAGATCTAGCAATGAATGTAGATGACACAAAAGAAAGTGATGCACTAGAGCCAAACAATATGTTAGCTGGAAAGGTAGATATAATAAGCATTCTTATTACCATACTAGTGTAATACTTTACCTCAAACTGGCTAATCACATTCAAGCATCTTCCTAAAGGAACCTTTTTAGCACTACCTAACCCTAACCTTACTGAAATAGGTGAGGATTCTTATCCCAAGGCTAACTAGTATGGTTGACATCACTAATTTGTGATAGAGGAACTCTTATAGCCTATTTGGATGGAGGTTAATTAAGGTTAGTGGAGGTTAATGAAAGTTAAATATTATGTTAACCTCATTTGGTAACCTTTCTTTTTTATTTAACCTATGTTAGGTTAGGTTAAATATTAACCTCATTTAACCTTGATTCACCCCAAAATTGTTAATCTCTAGATCAGAGGCTAATGAAGGTTAAGGTTAAACTTTAAAAGATATTTTATCCCATTAGACTATACTCACCTAGGTTCACCTCAATCCAAACAATGTTAGACATATTAAGTTAACCTAATAATTATCCAAATAAATGGTTTGTGTGATGGCCTTTGTACCACCCCAAATTTCTTCTCCACATCCTTATCCTTATTCTATTCATTATCAAGTCATGGCATGTGTACCACCCCATAGTTTAAGATACCATGGAAACCTATCCAAACAAGAGGAAATAAATTCTAATTGAATCCAAGTAACCACAAATGGAAATAAAGTCCTACAAAAGAGAATTAACCACCAATAGACATAAATTTAGGAAAAAAACAAAAACTACCTATGGTTCAAGAACTTTTATTATCAAAACTTCATAGTACAATATCAGTGTCTAGAGTATGAAGGCATCAGGATCTACTAGGATTATATCCAAAGGCAAAGCCCGAAGGTAGACTGACCCTAATAGCTAATCAAGGATTAGGTAACCTAGACCTATACATAGCTTGTTCATCATCTAATTTAAGTAATTAGAGTGTCATTTTACAAGGTATATGATCATTCAAGGCCCATAGATCATCCAAGTAATGCATCCACATTGTAACACCCCTAATTTTTTAAGAAAAAAATTTATTTTTAAGATAATGGGGAAGCGTTGGAAAAATAAAATTGAGGAATGTTACTGCCATATCAACCACGAGAAAAGTGTGATCATCACCTTATCTATACCTAATGTAAGGTAAAATGGAATAATAAACAAAAAGTGCATGCTCATATTATTAATGCGATAATACAAGATATTAAGGGTAAGAAAAATATTATAGATATAATGAATATGATAGTTTAAAAAACAAAATATAGGAAATTGAGCAAAAGAGTTCAAATAATTATGAATACAAAAACATCCCAACATAGTGGGTAAAATGTCTCTAACTAGTTAGCCTAACTCTTAGGCATAAACATATACTCCAACCCCATGCAATAGCCCACTAATGACCCACATCATCACCTTCATTATACTCTAATTTAGAGTTATAACCCTAAAAATCATCCTTTGCTCCTTATTCCAAAAGTCAATTCATCACAGTGACCACACAAGTGCAATATCAATACAATGAAGTACGAGTAAAACATATTACTGAAAACATGGTAAGGCTTATGCATCACATTGAAGTCACATAAAAGCATGGTGATAAGCATACCGGTACAATTAAACATTTATTCTTATAGTAGTAGTAGTACAATAAGACAAACTTGCACAGAAATCATAGAAGGATAATAATATGGTATATGCATCACAACCATATAATATAAACCATATTAGAATTATCCCTTTAGTGACCACACAATTTCTAATTAATGAGATAACTCATTTGACCACGCCTAGTACTCCACCATGAATAAAAGTCATGGAAGCACAAATAATAGTAATGGAATACCACACCTACCACAAGGAGTAAGGATACATCAAAGGGACTTTCTCTCGGGAATTTTTAAAAGCTTATATTTTAATAAATAAGTTTTATTTTGGATAAATTAGCCTTTTAATCTTTTAATTTAATTATTTTGTGTATTTTGAGTATATAAATTTGGATATAAATATTTAATAAAATAAAATAAATATTTTATTATTTTATCATGCCCTTTTTATTAAATAATGTCCCAAACCATTATTTTACTAAATTATTCTTTTAAACCCTTATATTTTAATTATATTAAACTAAATTATTAAATAAATTTATTACCCAAAAATATTTCACCTTATTATTTATAAATTAAATTATTTTAATTAAAATAATTTTTCCTTTTCCCTTTTTCCTTCTTTTCCCTTTCTTTCTTTTTCTTTTTCCTTCCTTAGGTCGCCGGTTGGTCGGCCTGCTCCTTTCCCCCTCTTGCGATTGGGCCTAGCCCACTTCTCCCCCCTCCTCCCTCCTTTCCTTTTTCCTTTCCCAGCCCAGCTCTTTTCTTCTCGCCTTCGCACGAGTCGGCCGCCCCTCCTCATTTCTCTTCTTTCTCTCCCGTTCGGCCCGGCTTGTTTCTTCGGCCGGTCTGCCTGTCGCACCTAGCAGCCAATACCCAGCCCCTTCCCCAATCCTTCTTCCTCCTTCTTCTTCTTTCTTTCTTCTTCCCCACTCCCTTCCATGACCACTCCGTACAAATCCCATTCCCTGCAACTCCCTCTCCCCTATTGACCTCCCTAACTCTCTCTCTATCTCTCTCTCTCCCGCCATTCCTTGCCCCATACCGAGACCTTCCCCACTCCCGACCATCACCCCATTCCTTCCCCTCTCCCTTCAATCTCCCATTTCCCTCCCACCTATAGCCACCCCTCGAGCCCTATCCCTTCCCTTCTCTTCCTTACCGTTGTGCATTCTTTTCTCGAGCCCTCCATGCACCCCAACTCTCCCTTTTCTTTCCTTCCTTCTCCTCCCCTCTCTTCCCCTGTTTTTGGTTTCGCCGCCCCTCTCTGCCGCTTCCGCCGCCTCAACTACCACCTGCACCACCTCCTGCCACCCTCTACCTCACCCTCAAGCAACCACAACCCCCATCAAGCCACCCCGCAGCCCCATTCTTCCTCCTCCCTTCTTTTTTCTCTTCTTTCCCCCCTTATTGGCAACCGCCCTGCAATGCCTCGTTTTGCCGCCATCCCGCCGCTTCCACCGCCACTTGAGCCACCCTATTACTCCCTACAACCCCCTCTACCATCCCCAATCATCCTTTGGTTGAAACCTTCACCCGAAAGCCTCTATTTTCCTTCCCCATTTTCCTTCCTCACCAGCCTCCACCTCGACCTCCCTCCTCGGCCGCCAACTTCACAGCCTTGCTGCCGCCGCCTCCGCCACCTTTAGGCTCCATCAACCCATCCCCGACCACCACCTACACTCCCTCTCTACCTCTGTACCATCCCCTTGCCCTTAATCCTCCCCTAACCCCCTCCTTTCTTAGCCCCAAACTGCCAACCTGAAAATGCCCATTTCTCCCCCTTTTACCACCTTCGAGCCCCCTCTTCCAACTTTCCTTGCATGTAGCTCATGCTGCATGAGCAGATGAGCTTCTGCCCTTGTTAAATTATTTGAGTAAAACTTTTGAGGTATAATAATATTTTAATTTAATTATTTGATTAATTAAGCATTATAATGTTTTATGACTTGATTTTATTATTTCTAATGTAATAAATCTTTATATTATTTTTAGGTATTGGTTTTTATAATCAAAGCTTAGACCTTTAACCGGAATACCGGTAAGGGTCATTTTTGCGAAAACCGAGGTAATCGTTAAATCCCGCTTAAATGCATGGATTAATGCATGTTAGCACATTAGGCATTTTTAATGTGTATTATGCTTGATATATGTTGCTGAGCATATTATATGTGGTTAAGGAAAATGTTGATTATTATCCATGTTGTTATATTCTATTGTGATATTTAATACATGTTTAATATTTTGTGAGCATTAGGGGATTTTATTAATGTATATTGTAAAATATTATGGCCTAATACATATATGTATGTGTGCTAATAAGCATTATATTAATTATAAGAGTCATGGATGAGGCATTAAAGTTAATATTTTATGTAGTATTAATAATAATTTAATAATAAGGGTGTATTAAGAGTAAAATGGTGATTATTGATTAAAAGGATAACTTGGTAATTTTGGAGGCAAGGGTAAAATGGTAGATTTGTTAATAAAAGGAGAAAATGGTAATTTTGGAAGTAAGGGGTAAAATTGTAATTTTGTGAATAAAGGATGAAATAGTAATTTTGCAATAAAAGGGGCAATTTGGTAATTTTGTAAGATTTGGTAATTTTGTAATAAAAGGGCGATATAGTAATTTTGTAATAAAATGGCAATTTGGTAATTTTAGAATAAAATGGTAAAGTTATAATTTTAAAATTAAAGGGTAAAATAGTAATTTTGTGATTAACAGGCATAATGGTAATTTGGAAATTAAAGGAGGTAAGATAGTAATTTTATAGTTAAGGATAAATGGGAAATTTTATAAGTAAAAGGGCGATGTGGTAATTTTGGGAGTTAAGGGGGTAAAATGGTAAGTTTGAAGGTAACGGGGTAAAACAGTAATTTTGTAAATCAAAGGGGTAGAAGTGGAAATTGGAAAGGAGTAAATTGGTAATTATAATAATTGAGAAGGGTAAAATAATAATTTAAATAACTAAAGGGTAACTTGATAATTTAATAATGGAGAAGGATAAAATGGTAAATATGATAAATGTGAGGGGTAAATTGGTAATTTAACTGACTGGAGGGTAATTTCGTAATTTTGATAATGGAGTGGGGTAGTTTGGTAATTATGACAACTAAGAAGGGCAATTTGGTAACTTAAATAAGTAAAGGGTAATTTGGTAAATTTAATAACGGAGAAGGGTAAAATTGTAATTATGATCATATAAAAGAGTAATTTGGTAATTTAACCAACCAAAGGGTAATTTGGTAATTTTGACAATAAGGAAGTGTAGTTTGGTAATTGATAATAAAGGATAGTAATTTGGTAATTAACTGAATAAAGGGTTAATTTGGTAATTAGGATAAGGAGAAAGGGTAATTTTGTAATTTGATGAACTCAAGGATAATTTAATAATTATAATAAAGGAAAGAGGGAAAAGTGTTAATCTAACCAATTAAATGGAAAGTATATTAAGTGCAATAATTATTAAGGGGGATTAGTGACCTAATAAATATGAGTAATAACTTGGTAACCTAAATAGAATAAGGGGTAACTTGGTAATTTGTAACAAGGAGGGTAATATGGTAATTTTTCAAGTAAGGAAGGGATGGCTTAAAATTTTTTATAAGTAACGGGTAAATGAGTAGTTTGTATCTAATATATTGTTGTGATTGTGGAATTCGTAATATGACTCTAATAACGCTGATTAATGAGGTAAGAATATTTGATGATTAGTAAGTATCACGAGAACGAGTTCTAATTCGGAATTAGATGAATTTAGGATGGCCTTAATGATTCTTCTGTGTTACTTTGGATGACCATCTGAATAAGAATTTTCTGATGATATCTGAATGATTAAAAGATGATAATTATCTGATTGTTGTGCTTTAGTGATCACCATTAATTAAGACACTAATACTTAAAGTGAAAGACCTCGAGATCGGGAATGGTGGCTCTTTAGGGGTCGCTACCCTAAAGACGTGGTTTAGCCCACGATTATTTGGTATTTGTTGGTGTGCCTTTGTGCCCCAGCCAGGCCCTATATCTACTCTATCTAGCTCTACGGACCTAGTTAGGGGGTATGCATACTTAAGGATTAGGTGTCCTTGTCGGTAGGGTACTGAGTTAGCTTTATGCACCAGTATGACCAGGGTACCTTTGCGTCCCTAGGTTACTAGTTGAAGGGTACTGAGTAGCTTTTATGCACTAGTGCGACCGGTGTACCTTTGTGTCCCGGGTTCTTGATCTCCCTAATGAGGCAAATAAATGGAATTGTTGTGCTGAATAAAAAGGAAAAATACTAATTGTTAAAGTGAAAGATTAATGAGCCGGGACCAGTTGATTTATATGATGAATATTGATCCACCGGAAAAAATAGTGGCCCAGAATGTTTTCCCCTGGATAATGTTCATGAGTATCGATCCACCAGATATAATGGTGGCCTAGGATGTTTTTACCCTGGATGATATATATATATATATATGTATTCCGACCCACCGGCGAGAATAGTGGGGGTCGCAAGCTCAATAAAATTTATTTTGGATGTGAATAAATTATGGAAAAATACTAATCATCGAGATGATTAATGATGGCCCAATGGCCTTAAGGCTCAAAATATATCGATTACTCATTATGGCCTATTGATATTGGTTGATTGGTTAAACGAATATATGAAAGTGAATGTTACGTATACACTATTAATGTATGATTGAATTATTGGATGTACAAATAAATGGATCCGAATATCATGTTTATTTTTATGGTTATATATGAATGTAGTAGTATTTCATGTGTGATATTGCGTACTGTTTTTAAGTGCATTTTTAAAGGGTTACTCAGTACCATAGTACTGAAGGGTTCCCTTCGTGGGGCCCCTGCCTATTCAATGGGCAGTACCCCTTGCAGGTTGTATTCAGGTGCTATTCAAGTGGGCTCTCGGGAAAGAGCGTAAGGTACTGTTCGGAGATTTTAGGGTTTTAAATTGTCTCTTTTAAATTCAATGTAGGTGTTATTTTGTAACCACCGTTGTTGAATTTTTCTCTTGTAAAGTGTTTATTGCGCTTCTCTGATTTTTAAACGCTTAAGTTTCTCGTAAAATGGTATTTACTCTTTTAGCTTTAGCACTTGGTACTGGAACGGTATGAGTGAACCCGTTTGGTACTAAGTGTGGCGGTAATACTCCCAAAGTTCACAATTTATTAATTTGCATCCGCTAGTTTCCTTTTAAGTTAAAGAAATTTTTCAGTAGTGAATTTTGGGAGTGTTACATAGACCAATCCACCTCCCTTCCTTCTCACACGATTCCCTCTCCCAACCAGCTATACCCTATCACGTTGCTCTTAAATTTCACCGGCAACCATCGTTACCGGTGACCTTAACCCTACTTCCCTATTTCCTCATCATCCCACAGACCTCACCCTATCATTTAAACCCTATAAATACCCCCAGATTGAGCTTTGTATCGAGCTTTGGTTTCTTTCCCAGAAAACCTACCTTGTGCATCACTGCTCCTTCAAACGTCATTTCTGCCACCTTTGGCCAATACTGCCGCCCGTTCTGGCCACCCTAGTACTCCTTCAACCTCCATATAACTACCTAAACCTCCCTCATCCCTCAATTTTTCCTACTCAAGCCACCCCAGCTGTGCAAAGTTTCCTCCCCGATCAACCTTCCTTTTTATCTCCGCTGCCCTTCGAACCACCATTAGTCACCACTTCCACCGTTGTAGCCGCTCCTTTCACCTCCAAAATTGTACTGCAGACCACCCTCTACCATTTCCTACCTTTCTTTTCCTCTTTCTCCCTCTCCTCCTCTCTTTCTCTCCTTCTTCCCCATTCGACCACCACCACCATTATCGTGTGTCGCCACCTTTAGCTGTGCCACCACCTCCATTATGTTCCTCTCCTTCTAGGCAACCATAATCACCTCTACTCCTATCTTCATTCTCCTTATTTTGTTCCCAGCCTTCAATTTTTCCCCTTTTCTTCTCTTTTTCCACCCACCACCGTGCACCACCGTCGGTGCCACCTATCACCACCAGTCTAAGGTTGAACCCTAAACCCTTTTTCACTATTTATACAAGCTTTATTTTATTTTATTTTATTTTATTTGTTCTAAATATATTACTATTACTATTATTATCGTTATTACTATTATAATTATTATTATTAATGATTTTATTATTATTTCTAGTGAGGGCTGAAGCCCTATTATATTTTTTTTAATTCAATTTTATTATAATTATTATTATTGTTTTTATTATCTTTATTATTAATATTAATATGTTGTTATTATTATTATTATTATTTCATTATTATTATTACGAATATTTTACTAATAGTTTTGCCATTATTATTGTTATTATTATGCGATTATTATTATTATTATTATTATTATTATTATTATTATTTTCATTATTGGTATTATTATTCTATATAGGACTGAAACCCTATTGTGCCTATTTTAAATTGTAGTAGTGGTACTATAAATATCAATTATTATTATTAATATTATCATTTTTTTATCATTATCATTTCTTATTCTTATTAGTGTAATTTTTTTATTATTATTATTTAATAAGTTTATTATTATTTAATGTGTGGTAGAAACCCTACTTCATTTTATCTTCAAATATTATCCTTACTATTATCACTATTATGATTATTATCATTTTTGCAATATTATTATGGGTTTTATCATTATTATTATTACAATTTCATTATTATTATTATTACTAAATTTTGTTATTTATTTTACTAATGTTGTTATTAGTATTTTATTGGTAAAAGGGCCAAAGCCCTTATTTAACTATGTTTTTGAGCAATGCCCTTTTTATTATTATTGTTACTATTATTATTATTATTCTTATTAATATTAACATTGATATTATTTTTAGTATCTTTGCTATTATTATTATTTTAGTATCATCATCATCATCATCATCATTATTATTATTATTAGGATAAAGTCTTCAACCTTATATTATCAACTTTTATAATATTACTATCATTTCAATATCTTTAGCAAAGTTAGTAATTGGTTGTTCTTTTATTAATATGTTATTATTTAATTAAAAGCCTGGTCTTAGAATAAGTTAGTAAATAATATTAATTTTGGTAGGAGAGAATCTAGTTTTAGTTTTTTCGTCACATAGGTGAGACCAGTCAAAGCCCTAAGGAGGCGTAGAAGCATGCTCCAAGACCAATGTCATTTTAGGTAAGGGTGTTACTAAGGCCTATTGTGCGTTGATGTGCATTAAATGCCTTGTATGTTATGCATCCTATGTTATTATTGTAATTATTTTGTATATGGTATGACGTGGAGTTAAAGCATATTCTTGAGTTGTTATATGGCATGTGTATTATGTATATGTGATGATATGTGTTGTGACCCGGTAAGACATGCATATGAGGATGTTGATCTGGTTTGTGTGGGAGAAAGGATCAAAAAGGAGAATGGGGGAAATAAGTTGACCAAGATATGTGAGTTAACTTAAGTATTTTAATGATCCATGAGTGGAAGAATAAAATGGGAAATTTAGGGTTTCATGCGAGATAATATAATTTATGGTTTTGTATAGGAGAATCTAATTTATGGTTTTGCATGGTTTTGTGTGAGATAAATTAATCTATTGTTTTGTATGGGAGAAGCTAATTTATGGTTTTGAATGGAAGAATCTAATTTATGGTTTCATATGGGAGAATCTAATTTGTGGTTTTGTATGGAGAATCTAATCTATCGTGTATCATGGGAAAATCTAATCTTTGGTTTTGGTATGGACTGAATTTAGGGTTTGGTATGGATGAATCTTTGGGTTTTATATGGTTTGAATTTAGGGTTTGGTATGGATGAATCTTTGGTTTTATATGGTTTAAATTTAGGGTCTAGTAAGGATGAATCTTTAGTTTGATATGGATTGAATTTAGGGTTTGGTATGGATGAATCTTTGGGTTTTATATGGTTTGAATCTAGGGTTTGGTATGGATGAATATTTGGTTTTGTGTGGATTGAATTTAGGGTTTTGTATGATGGAATCTTAGGTTTTGCATGAAAGAATTTAGGGTTTCGTATGGATGGACTTAGGGTTCTGCATGAAAATTTTGAAAGGTTGCATGAGATGTATAAAGTCTGCATGGGAGTAAAATTTACGTATGAAAAGTTGATTTAGGATGTAAGGAAGGTAATGTAAGTGTTGTTTGGGTGTTTGAACACTTTGGATGAAAAATAGTACGTAGAGCGATATAAGGGTACATAGGAGATCGAGCTAAGGTTTGCATAGACAACTAAGGTTTGTTGTGACTGCTTAGAGTTTTTGTGGTATCATGTGTATTTGGTGATTTAAGTGTAATTATAAGGGTGGAATTTATGACTTGTGATGTGTGGAGTGTTAAAACGATTTGGGTTGTGAGAAGTTGAGTAAAAGGGGCCACTGAGGCTTAAATTAGGGTTTTGATATAAAACCTTAGAGTGAGATGTGGAGTGGACTTGGCTGTGTAAAGTAGAGGGCCTTGACCCATATACTTAAGAGATGGACTTCTCATGATATGATACAGATCAGTTAGAGGATAAGTGTAAAGAGAGTGAGACATGCATGTCTAGGGTGAAAGCTTTTGAATAAGATACTTAAGATATTAATCATGTAAAGCGAAAGAGTATAAAGTAGGGCCTAGACCGATCCACGGGCATAATAGTGGCCAGGTACTGCTGTATCCTAGGGACCGATCCATCGGCGTATAATAGTGGTAGGGTATGTTACCCTAGTGACCGATCCACCGGCTAAAATAGTGGGGGATCCCGAGCTCAATAAACTAAACCCTACATTTTGTTAAGATATAGGAAGACACTAATGATTTACAGTGGAACACAGTGTGAGAAAAGGGGCCAAACCAATCCACAGACATATAATAGTGGTAGGGCATGCCCTAAGTGACCAATCCACCGGCTAGAATAGTGGCTAGGAGCCAAAGTGCCCTGGAGACTGATCCACCAGCAAAAATAGTGGGGTTCCCGTACACGTATAGACTTGGTAAAGAGCATGGTGTGCAAAAATCTTCAATAAGAGATTAATTAAATAATTAATTTAGTTTATAATTGGGCATTTGTACCTTTACCTAGATGGTCACATGCATTTATATTATCATGATTATACTCTTTTATTCTTGTGCATTATTTATGTGAGTTTATGTGTTGGCCTTAGTGTTCGGTTACCTTACTCAATACATAGCGTATTGATCACCCTTTTCATGGGTGCTGCTCATTTCCACGAGTAGTATGCCCTTTCTGACTTTGTGCAAGTGGGAGAGACATCAGTAGGGGCTAAATGTTGAGCTTGTGTTTTAGTTCAAAGTTCGAGAGTGTCATGGTCGTATTTTCTCTTCATGCGATTTTATTTCATTATGTCATTTATTTTGTATCGCATTTATTCTTTTTTATTTATTACTTTGCATTAAGTATTTCACTTAAACCTTTTATCGATTGTAAGAATATTTCCTCCGACGAATTTTGATTTCGCACTCTGATCTCTATGTTATTATTGACTGTAAACTTTTATGCATACTCTCATTTCTATGTTATGATGTTTTTAATGCATTTTATGAACTCTTGGTTTAAGCATGAAAATAATTTTTTTAGCCTTAGCACTTAGTACTAAAACAGTCGAAGTGAACCGGTCTGGTACTAAGTGTGGCATTAATATCCCCATAATTTACAGGTTTTTGAATTTTAAATTCTTTCACTTTTTTAAATAAAAAAAAGTAGTAAATTTTGGGGTGTACAGTATTTTTCAAATGTTCATGCACTATTAAAACATTGGCATACATATTCATATAGAATTAGTAAGAAAAATCACATAATGAGCAATTGAAATCTTCGTTTGTCAAAATTTAATACACCTATGACCATAACATTTGCTAGAGGTCACTTTTATTGCTCTCGCATAGTTTATTTTATTTGCATGTAAGCTTGTTGGGTGGGTACAAAAGTTCCACATATGTAAATAAGAGAAAATTATACCAATATATAAATATAGTAAGTTACTCCTATCACCAATTTATTTTAAGATAAAACCTTAGTTGGTATAATAAATAGATATGGTATAAGAATTTTTTTCCTAATCAAAGTTTAGTCTAGGTACAGTTTTCATCCCAAGTGCACTGCAGCCGTGGATGTTTTAGTGAGGAGGTTAATCACAAGGAACGTGCCGCAGCCTGTCGCGGTTGCGGACATTCCCAAGAGACGGGTTAATTAGACGCCAACTTATACGGCATTACCTAGATCAACAATATTTTTGTTAACAAACAAGCAAGCCTACCCGAGTCCTTGACGGCCCCCTTTTAATATCGTCATGATAAGGACCAACACAACTCCACTTTCTTCTCAACTAAATTGTATTGCGACTTTATCATCTTCAACTAATTTTTTGGTCCTCAACAATCTCATTCAATTTTTATTATATGTCATATTATTTGCAAGAAGTCTATCGTATTGCATCTGACTTCCTCGTATCTCCACAAAACCAAAAAAGCAAAAGCATATGAAAAATGTGGCACTTTCTATAAATAATATTGAAGGCATGGAAATCGCATATGTATGCAAGCCGACGAATCATACTGTTCCAATTCCATAAATAATTACTTTCCTTTAGAGAAGAAGTAGCCGAAGAAGCGGTAGAATGTGATGTGGAGTGCGACGGAAGTAATAACTTTTGCAAAAGTTTGGTCACTTATCCCCCCGTCCCCGGCTGCTTTGTCCTTGATTGTTAATTTATGTACACATCATTCATCGATGACCACAAGCAATATCAAAGTGAAGTTCCAGAATGCATTTGGCTTTTCTGACTCACCCCCGGCTATCTACAGCAAATAAAAACTTCAGATTTATATATCCCATCCCTTTTAGCTAAAACTAATTTATAACCCAGGAAAAAGAGAGGATGAAGAACATAATTTGCCTTTTCTGATGATACAAGGAATTATAAACGCCGATCAGCTGCCGTTGACATTACTATAAAATGCGCAATATTTATATAGCTGTTGGTCTCAATCCCAATTGTGGTTTTACCCAAAAAAAAAGAAAAGAAAAAAAACACCCAACGCTTCATAAGATTCCACATATTAATTCTTGTAGTTTTTTAAAGCAAAAAATATCACTGAAAATGCGGTCAAAGTATCTCCCGATACCATGTTTCTGCCTACATTATCTGTACAAAAGGAAAACAAAATAAAATAACGTCACCATCACCCTTTATATGCCTACCGTAGAATCTCAATTATACCCCAGACAACCACCTGAACATTTCGCCGATCTCATCACCGAGCCGGCTCGCTTCCAAATCTGAGTCACGAATTCCTTCCGTCGTAGTCCTCCGGCTACTACCAGTGAAAAACCTCCCCGAACTCCGTAAAGAAGAGGAGAGAGAAAACGAGGCCGTCCAGCCTAGTCTATCAACGTAGTCTCTCAACCAACTCCTTCCGACTGTACCACCGCCTGCCATTTCAGCCGTAAAGTTCTGCCCTGGCATGTCCGTCATTCTCCCTCCTCCAGCCTCAGTAGTTTGTCCTCCTTCATCATTCTTTTCAGCTCCATTGCCATTATAATCAGAAGCTCGGCGAGTTGACGACGCCACCGTGACCTCAGACAACAAATCATCCACTATATAGTCAAAGGAGCCAATGGAATAAGACCGATTTTGTTGTTCGCCTGAAGAGTCGGTAGGCAGTCGACGACGACTGACATTTCCGATCTCAACTCGAAAACTCCCGCTTCGATGACCCGAGGACATCGTCGCCGACGTCGTTCTTAATAACTTAGACATGACATCGGATTCCGAAGTGAAAATCGATGATCTGCAGAGAGGACAGGTTTGATTCGTCGCGAGCCATGTGTCGATGCAATCAGCATGGAAGGCATGACAGCAGATCGGAAGGAGACGAAGCTGATCATGAGGCTCGAATTTGGAAAGACAGACGGCGCAGTCACCAGAGTTGGTTGTGTTACGACCATTAGTGATGGAAGCGAAGGTGAATAGGGGAAGAGAGTTGATGAACGAACTCTTCTCTTCCGGCACGACGCGACTGCTGTTGCTATTGTGCTGGTTACGGTGATTATTATTATTATTATTATGCATATGGTGACGGCGGTGGTGATGATGAACAGGATCAAACACGTCCTCGGCAGGGGAAGAACGGCGACAGTGACGGTTCATAAAGCGAAGTAGGAGGTACAGCGAAGCTGAGACGATGATAGCAGTTGCTAGAACGAGGACCGTAATGATAATGCTGGGGCTGAGATTGTCGGTGCCGGTCGACGACGACGACGAAGTGACGTCGGCGTTATTATGATTACCAGTATTGCCACTGTCAAGCACATGAGGCAAATTGTTCTGCTGGAGAACCGGGTATGGTGGCGGAGGAGCGGAGAACACGGCGTCGCGGCGAAGCATTTTGAATAAGGCAGAGACAGAAGAGATGGGAAGAGAGAGAGGGAGAGAGGGGGGAGAGAGGAAAATAAGGAGGACGGAGACAGGTAAAACCTAATGAAATTTAATGCGGGCTGAGGAAGGAGTGAAGAGGTAGGGAGGCAGTAGGGAGGGAGGAGGAGGTGGCCTTTAATGGGGTTGGATAAACGATTCTCGTTTGGGTTTGGGTTGAGGTTGGTATTTTGGTACCAAATCCTTAAATTAAATAATTAATAACTTTTTAAATGCAGCGTGATTTTGTTTCCTATTTTCCTCGAGAGTGTTTTACTGATCGAATTATCTGTCACACGCTTAGCACGTGACTTTGTTGAGTGGCATTAGGCGATAATTGATTAAACAATTCGTCGGTTCACAATCACAAAAATAAATTATTGATCCGACACGCTGATATGAACCATGCACCCGTATAACCATTTATCCTCAGAATGTACATATCATTCTCAAATAGCGTGTGCTTCCAATTAATAATTAAAATTTATTGTAGTTTGATAATGTTATTAAGGTTTTAATTACTTTCTGTTTATGTTGGGTCAGTGTTAATATGGATTGCCTTGCCTATCATATCATAATAATTATAATATATCAATTTTACATTTATTGATTAACTAAATTAACTCTATTTTTATTTTCAAAGATTACAAATATGTTGGCCATAGATGTTGTAGTATATAAGATTAGGGGATATTAATTTTTTGACACAAATTAATAGGTGCCTAGTTCATATACCGTGTAAGAAATTCTATTATTGATTTTGTATAAAGATGGTATATTATTACAAGTAAAATAAACTAATACGTACAAGAAAAATATAACAATCCTAATTTTTTTTATATAAGTTATAAAATTGATCTAATCTTATTCAAATACGCAATCTTAAAAACTTTCCAAATGTATTTAAAATTATATTAATATAAATAAAATAGTTTTGATTTTAAAAATGAGTTGAAAAATGGGGAAAGCATGAGTTGTAAGGAAATTGAGTTATCATCCAAGAAAAATCAAACAGCTAATTTATGAAAATTAGTTAACGGGTCTGCTAAGAAGTTTATGTGCTTTCTAGTTTTGTTTTTATTCTTGTTCTACTACTACAGAACCAAACATTAAAGATGCCACATAAATAACAGTTTGATCGAAATCGTTGATAAAAACATGAATATTTGGGGGCGAAAATGCGATACAAGTTTTAATAGTGGTTCTATATATTAACCATTATTAAAATTAAATCAACGCTTGTTTTGATAACGGATTTAAATTAACTGTTACCAAAATTGAAATGCTGCGAAGTTTTAATCATGGTTATTTTTAGAACCGTCATTAAAACATGTTTTGATAACGGTTAGATCCAGAACCCTTATTAAAAATTACAAATTAAACACCGCTCCCTTCTTTCTCGCTCATTTACATCTCTTACAGAAACTTTAAATATGATTTTCTCTCAATTACTCTCAATGCTCATCTTTATCTGGCCTAATAATAGTCCTCATTTTGCCATTGTGTATCTGTCATGCCTTCCTCTTGCTTGTCAATGGTCATTTTTCATCTCCTCTTGTTGTTGTCTTATTTTTTATGTATTTCTTGCCCTAGTCACACATCCCATCTACCCAACCTCCCATAGCCTTTCAAAATGTTTGTTTGTCCATTACGTATGTTATTGTCTGTATGATATATGTTTGTTGTTGTTTTGTTGGCATTTGTTGTTGTTTGTTGATGTGTTGTTATGGATTTTGGTTTTCCTCTCTATATGTTTATGCATGCATAATAATATTGATGCCTTTGATATTAATGAAAAAAACTAGTTTTGCTAGCATTAGAGACACATATTTTATAATTTAAAATGTTAGACAACAATCTTATAAATATGATTTAGTGGTTGTTCTCTTTTATAGGTAGTATACTAGTGAGATAGCGCATTTGCCTATTATGTACTTTTCTCCAGCATATTTGTGCATGACACCCAATTTAGATTTCCAAAGTCATGTCACATGGTTATACAAGGAGCTTTGTCGATTATTCTTGAGCAGGTTATACTATGATCTATTCCATTTTAGATCATGTCATTTGCTTTTAACATTTCATCAGATTAAGCCTTAGTCAGGGGCATTAGCTAATTCTTTTGATTTATTTATTGGCCATACCAATGCACCGCACCCACAATTTTTTGAGGTTGAGGTTTTTGTGAAGGATTATGATTGTATTGCTAGAGAGTGGATGATCATAGATGATGAGTGGAGGTTTTGTCAAAGCTTACCCTCGAGTATCCACCCTAATTATGCTAGAGTATTTGTTAGTGAAATCTCCATTGATGATGTCTGGGAGTTGATGACATATCAAGAAAACTGAACTATGAGAGTAATGGGTTCTAGTCGCCCAAGGCAAGGCTATTGATAAATTTTATAAGATGGTTAGGGGGTATTGTTAGTTAGTTTTTTGGGTTGTAACAAACTTTTGATGTATATATTGTTGCTATTGTCCTAGTGTTTTTCTTAGTTTTTGGGTATTGTTCTAAACATGTAATATTTGTAACCCTTGTATAAATATTTAATATGTATATACATATGAACTTTTTCTAAGCAAGAACAATTTGTGTATTGCTCTATTTTATGCCCTTGTTTATATATATAACCTCAAAATAACATGATATACATTATACAACTGTGAATTCTGTCTAAGCATTAGCAATATGTGAATTAGTTTCTTGAAGTAAATTGATTTGTAATAATATTTTTTGTTGGATATATAGATTAAAAAATAATGGATTGAAAATGGATGTCTATAAATCGTTTGTCTAAAAAATATGACAAATGAGTTGAATTTTTCATCAACATTGGGACAGAACATGCTCGAGATGCTATTAGAATAGTCCATCCTTATTTGAATTGTGTTTATATTTAATGTGTCAATACTAATGAATTAAGAGATCATTTATTTTTTATATATAATTGATACGAGTTACAATCATTGGATATGACCAGGTGAGATAGAGTCTAAATATAATAAGGAAGGTAGGAGAGATAGTAGGGGATCATTTGACAACAATGAGGGTGATTCGTTAGTGGAGATGACTTGGAAGGATAAGGAAAAGCGTTTGACATTGTACAAAAATGTTCGACCAGTTAGAGTGACTCAGAAAAAACTTTGTACAATAATTGTAATAGTTTTACTATATTATCTACTACTTTAAGGTCGTACAATTTGAAAGCATGTAATAGATGGAGTGGTAAGACTTTTACAAAATTATTATTACTTGTGAAAGGAATGCACCCCAAAGATAATGTTCTAACCAATTGTGCCTATGAAGCAGAGAAGGTCCTTTCATCTATGGGTATGTGTTATAAGAAAATACATGCATGCTCTCATGATTGTATATTATTTTGCAATGAATATGCATGTTTATATTATTGTCCTAATGAATAATGTAAAGCACCACGATATAAGAAGAATAAGATACCAGCAAAGGTATTATGGTATTTTCCTATAAGACTAATATTCAGGCAAATGTTTAGTGATGTCCAAGATGTGAAGAACTTGAGATGACATGCTAATGAGAAGGTAGATGAAAGGCTTTTGAGACATCCATCTGACTCTCCATAATAGATGATGATTGATGGCTTATTTTTTGAATTTGTCGAATAACCAAGAAACTTGTGCCTTGTACATTATGCGGATGGTATGAATCCACACAATCAATGAACATACAGTATTTTACTGGTGATTTTAGTTATATATAATCTATCGTTGTATATCTACATGAGCCGCAAGTATATGATGCTATCTTTACTCACTTCAGGGCTAAACCAACTGGGGAATGATATTGATATTTATTTTAAGCCTTTGATTGATGATTTGAATTTATTATAGAACATGAGTGTTGAATGTTTGATGGTTATGGTGAGGATAGTTTCACTTCGAGAGCAATGTTATTTATACTATAAGAATTTTTTAGGCATATGATAATAGGTTATAGTGTGAAAGGCCATTATGCATGCCCAATATGTAAGAATACTACTTTATTTGTTTGGCTAATGCACGATTGGAAGAATATTTTTCTCAAGCATTATAGATTTTTACCAAGGGATCATCATTATTATAGGTAAAGGAATGCATTCAATAAGAAAACTAAAATAAAGGCATGCACCAATCCAGTTGCTAGGCACACAAGTGTATATGAAGATAAAACATTTAGAGGTGTTGTTTGGTAAAGAAGTATAAAGATAAGCCTTCATCATTTTGGTAGAAGAAGATGTCTATGTTCTTCAACCTTTCATATTAGGAATCACTATACATGAAGTATGCCCTTGAGAAAAATATTTGTGATAGCCTTATTGGTACGTTACTTAATGTTCCACAAAAAACTAAAGATGACATCAATTATTGACTGGATATTGAAGAAATGGTCATTAGGCATGAATTAGTACCATAAGACAATGGAAGAAAAACTTATTTACCACCGACTTGCTATACTTTCTCTATAAAGGATAAAATTGTATTTTGTGAATCGTTTAATAGTGTCAAGGATCTGGAAGGGTATTATTAAAATTTTATAACCCTAGTTTTGATAAAAGAGTTGAAACTAATCAACATGAAGTCTCATGATTGTCATATTTTGATACAACTTTTGGTATTAATAGCCATACATGGAATTTTACTAAAGTGTTTTTGAAATGCTATCACTGGGGTTTGCTAGTTCTTTAATGCATTATACTCCAAATTCATAAACTCTAATAGTTTGGATGTCTTGTAAAGAGGAATTGTGACCACTTTATGCTAGCTTGAAATGTATTTTCCTCCCTCATTCTTTAAAATTTGACTACATATAACCGTTTAATTGGTTTATGAGGTAAAAATGTTAGGACCTATTCCTGGGCACTAAATGTGCCCCTGTGAACCATTTATGATGTTGATGAATGGTTACATGAAGAAATGATATCGACTAAAAGAATGCATTATTGAGAGTTACCTAGTAGAAGAGGCAATTGAATTTTGTATAAATTACTTGTCAAAGCTAAAGCTATTGGTATTACTAAGTCTTAACATGCATGAAAAGTTAAAGGACAAGTTATTAGGGAAAAATAATTTGGGCAAGTAGACCCTAACATGCTCCATAAAGTACATATCTACATATCTCATAACAGTGATGATGTTCAGCCATATATCGAAGAACATTTGGATTCTTTGAGAATTGAAAATCCATCAAAAACTAAGAAGTAGGTAATTGATAAACATAATCATTCATCCATATATTGGCTAAGATGCCACATCATTCTGCTTATTGGAAATTCCCCAATATCTATTTCTATAGTCCTACATTGTTTATCCCAAAGGCCCCAATATGAAGTGTTCTCATATGCTAGCTATGCTATCAATGGATATACTTTTTACATGAAACAAAAGATGAGAAGAGTACAATGTAGAATAGTAAAGTGAATTTAGTGGCTGAGGCAATGCATATTGCTAGTACGAAGGATAAGAATCTAACAGATGCAAATATGAATTATTATGATGTCATTGAATAGATTTGTAAGCTAGATTACACTATGTTTAAAGTACCTATTTTCAAGTGAAGATAGGTTAATAATAGTCATGGGGTTAGTTATGAATATGGGTTCACATTAGTAGATCTCAATAGGGTAGGGTATAAACAAGACCTATTCATCTTAGCATCACAAGCAACACAAGTTTTCTTTGTCACTAATCTTACCAATAAATGACGACCTATAGTTTTAGCCATGAAAAAAAAAGAACTATAAATGATTGTGACGATGAAAGTGATGCCAATTGGGAAAAAGAGTGTGCAAAAGTAGTGCAAGCAAGTCAATCATTGATAAATGATAAAAATGCACTATTGAGGAGGAAATATATCTAAGGGATGATTATCGTGAAGTAATATATATATCATTTCATGAAACCAGTCAAAAAGGAGGGATGAAAAAAGGAAGGAAAAGAAGGTAGTGAGGGTAATAACATTAGAACATGTATTTTTTATATCATTACCACATATGAAATGTTTTCTTGAAAATTTATTTTACATATCTTTATTCACAACAAACATTATACTAATTTATAAATTCAAATTACATAGAGATATGATGAAGCACACTATTGATATGGAGTTTAGCGATGAAGAAGGGAAGAGAGGACTTATTGTGATGAGATTCATAACGGACATCAGAAATAGAGGTGAACAATTACCATTGAGTTAGAATACATATAATCTTTCCATTAGCGAGTATGCTAACATGTTTCTAACATACATTTTACTTTTCACTTGTAATTGTCTTCCTATCTCCTACAACAATTGGAAGTAGGTTTCAAAAGGTCATAAGGAACATATTTAGTAAGAAGTGACTCCAAATGATATGCTTTGTTTGTAATATTTTAATCTGCCACATATTACTAGTTTCAATATAATGAAATTGACATACACATTTATGTCTTACTTTATAAAGAGTCTTTAATATCCTAAAGGTGAGGAAGAAATGCCTTCTTAGATATTATGGCAAATATATAAGAACATTTAGGGCATATTTGGAAAATAAAAAAATGTATGGAAAAAAGGATGGTGTTTTACACATGAAGGTCCCTATGTATTATGGGTTTATTGATCAAGAAAGTTGGGACAAACTCATTGCATATCATCTCTTATAGGAGTTTAAGGTATTTGTTGGCTGATAGTTAATATTTTTGATTAAGAATACACAAATTGATATTTAAATAATTGATTATACATATTTACCTTGAAGTATAGGAGAAAAGTGCCAAGAATAAAGAAATTGCAAAAAGGAATATTTACTACCATAATGTGGCTCGAAATGGAAATGTAGGCTTAGAAGATTAGTTGGTATGACCTTTTGAATAATGTGTTCACATTATAATGTTTAAAGTGTTATACTCACATTACTAATATAATTGCTTATTTTAGAGTTACGACTCCAAGCCTAGGACAATGATCCATGTACCTCATCTGTTAATATTAGTACATTATAGAAGGAGGCTAGAGTAGCAAAAGAAGAATATATCAACGAAGATGTACATAACTCTGCCAATAGAATTATAAGTTTGAAGCTATCCCTAACCGTAGTTATTTTTCGTAGAGTAAATAGATCATAATATTATGTTTATTTATATATTACAAGATGAAATTGAAATATCAAATGTTGTAAAGGGTTTATATCAATATATCATCGTGTCTCAATTAATAATAATTAAAGAACACCGAAGAAGATATAGGGTTTTATAGTTAGGGATTATGAGAAAAAGTATTTGTGTTCAATCCCATGGATCCCAAACACCCATAACCAAGTGGTTCTCCTAACACAAAAATGATATCAGGAATTTTAACGGGTGACAACAATAGAGAAAGATTTGGCATCCATCAAATATCAAAGGTTTTAGCCATCTAATGTAAGTAGCGTTAAAGACAGTTGTTAAGCTAATACATGTTTTTCTTCACCTCCCAAAATAAACATTTAAAACTATAAATTGATATATATGCAATGTATCAAGTGTCAACTCAATAATTGACAATAATTATATAATTTTCTTATAGGATTTGCAAATGGTAGATAATGACATCTTAATTCTTTTAGTGAAAGGAAGGGTGCGCATCACTTATGGAACCAAAACACTAATGGTCTATTGGTCTATCTTGGCCCTAAATTGTAGGTCCATATGTATTGACATTCAAATAATTAGAGATGAAACCTTACCTTGTTACAAAGAAGGTGATAGGGCAACTACAGTATTGGAAGCTCATGGAAGCTTTGTGCCATGGCCCACAGATAGTATTTGTCTTAGAACTGAAGAGGTAATGCCATCCTCCATCCATGTTAACACAAACACATTACACACATTGTTTATACATTATTAATATATATATTGCATTGTGTTTATTACTATGAAATAAAGGATCGAAAAATAAGAAGGCACCTAATTTATAAGGAAATAAAATACTAATAGAAGGAGAAAAACAAAAGAGGGCACTGAGAAAGGAAAGTGAGTCAAACAAGAAAAATCTGTAGCCCTAAAAGAGATCCCATATTTAGAGAATAACTAATGTTTAAAAGAACCTTGCCAACCACCACCTTCTTTGGAACTATTGTATTTATCTACCCAAAACTACCTAGCTAATGATCTAATTATAATTGACTGTCTTGTTGAGTATGTTGGGAGGGAAAATGCCATGTACATGATATCGGCGGAGGTTATTAGTGAAATTTATAAGTCTGAATGGATGTTGTTGGAAAATATCCATGATTACCTTAGTTTTGAGATCTAAAATAAAATCTTCAAAATCAAGAACACAAGCACTATGTAGAATAATAACAAATAAAAAGAAGAATTTACCAAACTTGAATCTTTATTGCTATCCTTTCAAGCGATACAAAAATCAAGAACACTCTCCCCGAATTTTTATCCATACCAATTAACCAAGAACAACCCTCTTGATTAATTCACTAATTTCCGGAACCCCATTTCCAATTGAAAATTTCCTAGATCTACTCTCTAGATCTATCGCACACCCCCAAGTTGTATTGTGCATATGCCTCACTTTTTATATCTCTCGACTCTATACAAAAGAGTCTTTAAATAGGCTTTAGAAAAAAAAACCTATAACTAAATGTGAAGCATTACAAACCTAAGGATGAAAAACAACCATAAAGTTTTGTAAAAATAACAGACGAAAACAATCAATACCTTTAGTAAAAGGCCTTAAATGTCAATTAACACTCTAATTGACTATACCATCCATTTCCTAATGACCAATTAAATTTTTCATAAATGTATTAATTGACCATACACCTTCCTTGGGTTACGCACACCATCCTCCACTCTAGGTCTTTCCTAACCTCCATCACATTTATTTGAACCCCGGTTTGAAAACCAACAAACCTCCCCTTCAAGCCATATGTGACCGCATTCATAATCAAGTCATATGATCATGGCATCGTTCTTCACCACACAATGTCTCCCCTTGAGCCAATGTCCCTGCAATGCTGCTTCCTGCAAGCTTGAAGAGATTCCCTTTGTTATTTGTTCCTCTCAAGATCACCTTCCTCGTTTAGTGACCTTCATCCATCCAGACTTCATATGAATAGCATAACCCAAGCTATCCAATCGTCCCAAAGATATCAGATTTCCACCAAGTTTCAGAACATGGCTCACATCTTCTAGCTTCCTCACTCTCCCATCATGGGTCTTGATCTCAATCTCACTGGTTCCTTCAACTTTGACCTCATCTCCGTTGGCCAAAGAAACAGACATCCCATCACATGCCTCCAGGGACTTGAACCAATCCTCCTAGCAACATACATATTGGGAACATCCTGAATCCAGGATCCAAATCTCTTTCCATGCATCCATCCCATACACCAAGAGAACATCAACATTATCATCCTCATCTATAGCAACTCCTGCACAATCCATCTCCTTCTAGTCTTTCCTGTAATCCGGACGCTTACTCCTAAAATGCCCCACCTTGTTATAATGAAAGCACCTGATATTCGGGTTAGAATTTTTCTTACCCTTGGAGCGCCCTCCTGCATATAGACTGGATCCATCTCTAGAAGTAGATCCCCCTTGTCCTGCCAATTTTTCTGACTCAAGCAAAACCAAAATTGTTTCTTCCAAAGAAAGCGTCTTCTTCGCTATCAATAGGCTAGTCACCATTGGACCAAACCTCTTTTGAAGAGAAGCTAATAACATGATTGCCTGATCCGCATCCTTAAAGGATTCATCTAAACTCTTCAATTGGGTGATCAGCCTATTGAATATATTCACATAATCTTGTAGGTTGCCTTCATCTACCATCTCGAGCGAAAAAATATCCTTCATTAAGAACAATTTGTTGGCTAGTGACTTCGACCCATACGTCTTTGCTAGCTTTCCCATAATTCTTTCGGACTCATCTCCTCAAGAAAGTTGTACTTGACTTCAAGAGCAAGGGCCAATTGGATCGTATTAGTTGCATGCAGCTTCATATCCTCCCACTTGAAATCATCCACATCTGTGGGTTTCTTATCATTCAGGGTAGCGTGCAGTCCCTGTTGGATAAGAACATCTTTGATCATACTCTTCCATAGTGCAAAATTGTTCCTCCCATCAAACAATTCCATCACTAAATTCCCTCCTCCCAAGATCTTGTCCATTTTCAATCTCACTCAAACCAGCAGATAGATCTGACACAAACCTCAGCTCTAATACCACTTGTTGGGAAATATCTGTGATTACCTTTTTTTTGAGATCTAAAATAAAATCTTCAAAACCAAGAACACAAGCACTATGCAAAATAATAACAAATCCAAGAAGAATTTACCAAACTTGAATCTTTATTGCTATCCTTTTAAGCGATACAAGAATCAAGAACACTCTCCCCGTATTTTTATCCTTACCAATTAACCAAGAACAACCCTCTTGATTAATTCACTCAATTCCAGAACCCCATTTCCAATTGAAAATTTCCTAGATCTACTCTCTAGATCTATCGCACACCCCCAAGTTGTATTGTGCATATGCCTCACTTTTCATATCTCTCGACTCTATACAAAAGAGCCTTTAAATAGGCTTTAGAAAAAAAACCTATAACTAAATGTGAAGCATTACAAACCTAAGGATGAAAAACAGCCATAGAGTTTTGTAAAAATAACGGACGAAAACAATCAATACCTTTAGTAAAAGGCCTTAAATGTCAATTAACACTCTAATTGACTATACCATCCATTTCCTAATGACCAATTAAACATTTTTCATAAATGTATTAATTGACCATACACCTTCCTTAGGTTACGAACACCATCCTCCACTCTAGGTCTTTCCTAACCTCCATCACATTTATTTGAACCCCGGTTTGAAAACCAACAGATGTTAATAACAAACATGACTATATATATTAAGTGAGTATTATTTCATATCGTATATTTTAACACTTTTTGTTGAATTATATAATTATTTGAGTTATTAGTTTTTAATAAATATGAATTCTTATTGCCATCCATTGGTTCATGGTTAGCCGGGTTATGGTAGAGGGGATGATTTCCTCTACTATATTTCTGTGTCTATACTACCTATCTGATCGTACTAAAATCAATGAAGGTAGATATATAAACTATGTGGCAGATTGTATCTTTAGCAAGGGGTATGACAACATTGCATCAATGAAGGTATTTTATTTCAATTTCAATTAATATCTAAAACAACAACAAAATAACTAAATTCATTTTACATTGTCCAAAACAACAAAATGGTAGTGATTGTAGATACTATGTGAACATAGATCCAATCCATGTATGATTCTTTTTCCATATTTTTTCATCATATAGTTAATATATGATATATTTATTATTAATATATATAACCAAATGGTTGAGTCATATAAATTTGTAGTTTTTAAACAATGAGCACACATGAAGCTAGAAATATACTGATAAGGAAATTGATGAAGTTAGAGATGAATGGGATAATTTCATGCGCTCACATACTTAGTATTAGTGATCTGTGTACATGAATGTTAGGTTTGTATCCGTTATAACTTATGTTCTTTTATATAAATATATGCACGATTAAGTTGCTGCTACATATATATACAAATTTCATATATTATAGTATATAGCTACCAACTTTGAGTTTGGAATTGTAGACACGAGAACTTTAAATATGGAGTGTATAGAGCTATTAAACTTGTGGTATGTCTATGAATTTCCATATTTATTGGTAGTGTTTTGCTGATTGCTGATATGGTAAATATTTGAGCATATATTTATGTATGTGGGCTAGAACAATCTGCATAATATATATATAATATTATTTTAATAAATGTTTTAGTAAAAACCATTAGTAAAACAACATTCAACAATAGTTATAATAAATAACCATATCCATGACGTTCTTTATAATAATTGTTATATCAAATAACCATTGACAAAACCACAAGTTTTAATAACTATTAAAAAAACATCAGATTTTAATAATGATTTTATCTGATAACTATAATATCCCAAAATTTTAAAATGTAATAATTTAATAAATAGTCTTTATTTGGGATAAATTAACTTTTCAATTTATTTAATTAATCATTTCGTGGATTTTTGAGTATATAAAAATGGATATGAATATTTAATAAATTAAAATAAATATCTTGTTATTTTATCATAATCATTTATTTAAATAATTTTTCAAACAAATATTTTTTCTAAATTTAACCTTTTTCAACCAATATATTAAATTATTAAATTAATTTAGCTGTCAAAAATATTACATTTTATTATTCCAAAAATTATTTTATTTTATTTCTCCCAATTTTCAATTTTCCTTTTTCTTCCTTTTTCTTTCTTTTTCCTTTACTTCTTTCTCCTTTGGGCTGCTAGGAATGTGGCCTTTCTCCCACACCCCTCACACTGGGCCATTGGCCCATCTCCTTCCCCTCATTCTTCTATTCTTGTGTCTACTCAGCCCTCCTTTCCCTTCTTTCTTTTTTATCTTCCTTCTCCCCCCGACTTGGCCAGCCCAATCTTTCTCTTCTTTCTCCCCCTCCCCTCGCGCACGGGCTGGCCCACTCCTCTTTTTCTCCATTGCCCGACAAGTCTTCTCTCTTCCTCTTCCTCTTCTTTCTCTTCTTCTTCGACATCGACCTTACACCAAGGCAGTCTTCTACACTGCCTTCTGCAACTCTAGCCTACAACTGCCACCTTTACTAATTTCCCTTTGTAGCTGCCACCCTACTCTCTCCCTCATCCTTTTCTTCCCATTTTCTGACCAAACCATCCCCTACACTATTTTTTCCCTTCTTCTTCTCCTTTTTCTACTACCCTACGAGTCACCTTCCTTCACCCTACCTAATCGGCTACACCTACCCTCTCCCACCCTTCCTTTTTCCTCTCCTTGACCTCCCATCTCTACCTTGTTCGAGCTACTTTCTCCCTCTCCCGACCTCTTCTTCTCCCTTTCTTCTCCTCTCCTTTCCTTCCCTTGGTTTTCTCCACCACCCTTGATTGCTCCTACCACCCCCTACTACCCCGCTCCACCAAGCCACCCCTTTGAGCCCTTGCAGCCACCCTCCTTCCTCTTCTTTTTCTTCCCCCCTTCTTAGCCCCACCCTACACCACCACTGTTCTGCCTCTTCTACCTCCTCTTAAGCCACCAATCTACTCCTTTCAACTCCTCTACCACCCTACATCATTCTTTGGCTGAAACCTAACCCTACAACCCCTTATTTTCCTTCTTCATTTCGCTTCCTTCTTCTCCTTTGTCACCTCTGCAACCCACTTTGTAGTCATTGGCCACCGCCTCTACCACCAACAATCCATCCCTAACCACCACCTACACCCCCACTCCACCCTTGCACCCATCTATTGCCCTAATTCCCCTCCACCTGCCCTCCTCTTAACCCTCAAAACCCCAACCTGAACCAACAACCCTCCTTTCCCCTATTCCCTCCTTCGACCCCTTCCTACTTCATTTCTACATGCAGCTCACACTACATGAGCAGCGTAAGCCTTGCTTTATTTTTTAGCCCAAATCTTATTAGTTTCAAGGTATAAAAATAGTTAATGTTAGTATATATTTAATTAAGCTTTTGATAAAAAAAACTTTTCCTTTGATTTTCTTCTTTTATTATTCTAATTCTTGATATTTTTTTAAGGGATTATTTTTACTAATCAAAGCTTAAGCCTTTAATCGAGGTATTGGTAAGGTTTGATTTTTACTGAAAATAAGATAACCGTTAAACCTTACTATATTGTATGGATATACGTATGCTAGCACAATAGGGTTTTTAATATGTTTATATGCATGATATATGTGTTGTTGAGTATAAGGTATTTAGTGGCATGTGTTGATTGATAAAAAGGAAAGCATGTTAATTTATTCATCATGTGTAGACATAATGCTTGAGGAAGGAGCTTTGTTATTAATAAAAATGTTAAGTTCTTATATATGATATGTTTTGCTAATGTAGCCATTTGTTGCATAAATATTGTTATTATGGGCCCTAGGGGTATTTTAGTAATATTTCTTGCATAAGAGTGTGGCCTAAATATGTGTAGGTGCTAATATGTGTTAATGATAATTAATTATAGTTGGTGGAGTTGAATAATGGGTATGGTGCATTAATATTGATATTTTATGTGATGAGGGTATTTTAGTAGAAGTGGTATAATAAGGGCAAATGGTAGACTATAAGAGTAAAGGGGGTAAAATGGTAAAAGGACAATGAAGGAGGGTATTTTAGTAATTTCCATGAAAAGGGGATAACTTGGTAATTTTTGGGTGTAACAAAGTATTTTGTTTAACTAAATATAATGGAAAGGGTAAAATGGTAATTTTATAAAGAAAAAGAGTGTTTTGGTACATTGGTGTAAAGGAAGGGAATTTTGGTAATTTAATAAAGCAGAAGTGTAAAATGGTAATTTGGTACAAAGGACGAGTATTTTGGTAATTATATAAAGTAAATGGGTAAAATGGTAAATTAGCGTAAATGAAGGGAATTTTGGTAATTATGTAAAGTAAAGGGGTAAAATGGTAATTTGGTATAAAGGAAGGTATTTTGGTAATTATGAAATGTAAAAGGGTAAAATGGTAATTTGGTGTAAAGGAATGGCCTTTTGGTAGTTATGTAAAGCAAAGGGATAAAATGGTAATTTTGTATAAAGGAAAGGATGTTCTAGCAATTTACATAAAGAGGGGGAAAATGATAATTATAATAATGAAGAAGGGAAATTTGGTAAATTACCCATTTAAAAGGGGTATTTTGGTATTTATAATAATAAAGAAGGGTAAAATAGTAATTATAATAATAAAGAAGGGAAAAGGGTAATTATAATAATGGAGAAGGGTAATTTGGTAATTTAACTAATTGAAAAGGCAATTTGGTAATTATAATAATGGAGAAGGGCAATTTGGTAATCTAATCAATCAAATGGAAAATCTGAGAAGTGTAGCAAATATAAAGGGTGATTGGTGACTTAGTGAGCCTAAGGGTAATTTCATAATTTAGATAAGTATAAAGGGTAATATGGTAATCTAACCCACTAGAAGGGTAAATTGGTAACTTAACAAGTATAAGGGGTAGAGTTGATAATTTAATAAGTATGGAGGATAATTTAGTAACTTAACAAGGGTAAGGGGCAATTTGGTAATTATGTAATATGAAGGGTAATTAGTAATTTTGCAAGTAAAGAGGGATGACTTAATAATTTTACAAGCAAGGAAAATTTTGGTAATTTTGTAGAAATGATAGGGGTAAATTAGTAACTTGTATTCAACATGTCAATGGATTAACAAAGTTTCATAATAAGGCTCAAATAACATTGAATAGCAAGATAAGAGTATTTGACAAATTATTAAATATCACAAGAACATGGCCTAACCTGGGATTGGATGGATAATTAAGGTTTGTGGTATGGTATTATTCTTATATTATTGAAGGAGGTGTCTTAATCATTAATCGTGCAAGGTATTGGGTGTTGGGTGTGAATTGATGGCAAATTAGGGTTATGTGTGCCATGATCCTTTGATGCGAACTCACCAGACTCTAAGACCGTAATGTGATTATGATATGATAACTCCTATGGCATGTAACAAATGAAAACGAATCCTGAATTGGAATTGGATGAGATAATGATAGCCCTAGTGACTCCTTTAGGTTATCATGGATAATTATATGAATAAGGATTACTTAATGATATCAGAAACAAATGGAAGTGAATAAGTATGTAGTTATTGTGCTTCTCGTAGTCACCTTAATTAAGGCACTAATAATTAAAGTGGAAGACCTCAAGACTGGGAATGGTGGCTCTTTAGGGGTCGCTACCATAAATACATGGTTTAACCCATGATTATTCTAGTATTTACTAGTGTGCCTTAATGCCCCAACCATGCCCTACATCTTACTCTATCTAACTGTACAGACCTATTTTGAGGGTTTGCATACTTATGGATTAGGTGTTCTTGTTGGAAGGGTACTTCGTAGCTTGTATGCACCAGTATGACCAGGGTACCTTTGTGTCCCTAGATTGATGGTTGAATGGTACTTAATAGCTTGTATGTACTAGTATGACCAGTGTACCTTAGTGTTTTTGGGTTCTTGATCTCCCCTAGAGTCAAATAAAAGGAACTATTGTGCTAATTAAAATGGAAAACACTAATCAAGAAAGTGAAAGATGATTGAGCTAAGCCTAGATGGATTATATCATGTGTACCGGTTCACAAGTTATAATAGTGGCCTAGGAGTGCTTTTTCCCTGGAAGATGTATATGTATATTCTGATCCACTACCTATAATATTGGGGGTCCTGATCTCAATAAACTAAATCTTAGATGTGAATAAATCTTGAAAAAATACTAATCATTTATAGTATAACACCATGTGAATCGAAGTTAGACCTATCCACAGGTAATAATAGTGGCTAGGAGCCTTCTACCCTAGAGATCAGTCCACCAGTGAAGAATAGTGGTCAAGTGCATGTTACCCTGTGTATTTCCGATCCACCGGCTATAATAGTGGGGTTCCTGCACTCACATAGATATATTTCAAGATGATGATTGAGTAATAATAATCATTAATAGTTGAAGACCAAAAGTATTGATTCTCTTTATGATCTATTGATATGACTTGATTTGGCTTTAGTTCTTGTCCCCGCTTCGGTATGTGATGGCTTTGTAAGTACATGAATTTTGTGTTATGTATCTCTCATTGTATGTGGTATCACCTTTTGTATTACTCCACATGTTATCTCCCTATATGGTTTTTGTATTATGTATTACATACGAGCCTGCCATCTATTCTAGTTTAAAGGGTTACTCGGTACTATAGTATTGAAGGGTTCCATTTGTGGGCCCTTACCTATTCAATGGCCAATGTCCTTTGCAGGTTCATCGCAAGGGATATTCAAGTGGGTATCGGGTAAGAGCGTAAGGATCATTCACGAATAATTCAAAGTTTTCCCTATTAACTTTTATTCTTTTATAAAATGATCTTTGTTATTGTATCCACCAGTAGTGGGTTTTATTCTTGTAAAGTGTTTATCATGCTATACTAATTGAAATAAAGTCTGATTTTGAGGAAATTGTATTTTGATATTTTAGCCTTAGCATTTGGTACTGGAACGGTAGGAGAAAACAGGTCTTGTACTATGTATGGCGGTAATATCCCCAAAATACATAATTTGGGTTTTCTTTGCTTCTGCCATTCTCTTAAAATAAAATGAAAATTTTTAGTAGTAAACTTTGGAGGTGTTACAATAACCCTTATTAAATCATGTGTAATTTTTATTTTTTGATGATGGTTTTATAATCATTATTATAGTTTTAATAATAAGTGATTCAATAATAGTTGGGAACTGTCGTTAAATCTATTAAAAATCGTTATTAGAAACACTTTCTCGGGTGGTGTTCAAATGGTTTTCTAAATTTTTAATTAGTTTATCTTTGTGTTAATGAGAATATTTTAGCACTTTGGGATTATTTTGTATAATTCAAACATTATTCTATTAATTTAAAAATAATTTTTTTTATATATTTTCTTCTTACCTACCCACCTTCTACACTTGTTTTAGCTTGTCTTGATTTGATATAGGACTTATCCTTACCCTATCTCTCTCACTTCCATCATTCCCACCCCTTACTCCTTTTGTTCTCACACTTCATCACATGTTCACACTCCATTTCTCTTTCTCCTTCTTTTTTTTTTGGTCCATAACTAGGGGTATCCAAGCCTTTAGTTGATTCATTTTACCTATAGCTCCTATACCCCTCTCTTGTTTCCTCCCTCTTCTTCTAGCATTCAATTTCCTATGTGTATGAATCCTTATTTCTCCTTACTTCCTTGTTATAGTCAAATTCTTCTTCTTGGCTAGAATAGAGGCTGATTTGTAAAGCTATAATTCTCAACTATAGGACATTAAGGATGATAATATGTGCTAATAGTAATCCATGTCAGGGGAGTTATTTCGTTTGTATTTGTTAACCTCCTAGTTCAATCAATATCTTAATATTTGGTTTGATGATTAGAAACATGTTTGAGGATTTTACATATTTTTTTCTGAAAGTGAATGGGTTGTGACAATCATATAGATGTTATACCACACCACACTTATTTAAACATTCCTTCAAGTTCATGTAACTAATCTTCCTTTCAAGTTCATGATTTAAAAAAGCAATCATGTTTCATGGTACAAGAGAAGATTTTGTAATGATAACTAAAGACTAGATTACTTAAGGTTTAATACTTAAGTCTTAGGATTTCTTTTAAGGTTGATTGAGCTTTTACACATTTGATTTATATCTCTTGAAACTTTTAAAATCTTCCTTAGAATTTATCCAAAGTAAGTTGTTTCTTGGTTTTAAATTACAAAACATTCTCAATATGTTTTCAAAATGTTTGATTCTAGCTAGAATCATTCAATTAGTTTTAGAAGAACTTAATTGGTATTTTTTTTTCAAAGCTAGGACTTTAACATTTGAAAAACACTAGCATCCAATCGAGTGATTCCTTATGAACTTTTGCTCTATAAAAGTTGTTTAGCCTCGAGTGGTTTCTATAAACTAATTGGGTAGTCTTTCAATTGACAAATTAGTTTACCAACAAGGTAATGGGGATGAATTCATGTATTTTTTTCCTCGAATTAAAAAAATCAATTGGTTTCTTAAAACTTATCGACTAGTTATTATAACTTATTAGCTAGTTTCACTAACTAGGTTATGAATTTAATTAAGTGAAAAATAATTTTTTCCTTGGTATAAATGGACTGACTAGTTCTAAAAACATCTTTATTGGTTACTATGATGCATCAATAGGTTTGGTAAACCATTTAACTATTCTTATATATTCAAAGATATAAAAGTTCAAAGAATTAAAAATATTTGACTAGTTCATCAAATGGTAAAGTTTTATTCTAATCTAAACATATTCCTCAAGCTAGTTATTTAAGCTAATTAGTTGGTCAGGGTAAACAATCGACTAGTGTCTTCAATTGATTGACCAATCGTCATTAAATGCATAAAATTCTACACATTTTTGGTAGTGTGATTATATGGTTTTTACCTTAATATCTACCCAACACCCTAATTTTTCACTACAAAATAAATCATTTTTAAAACATTAACAAGGCATAGAATACAAAAACACTTATGGAAAAATAGGATATTAACTCCACACTAACACATGGTATCGACGTCAACCATCCATCCCATGTTAGATACAAGGCTAATAAAATCAACCAAACCAAATACGATAAATATAGTATGGATAATATATTATAAGGATACCATAATTAAGCATTTACAACTAAAACCGTGTTGGGTCTCAAAAGAATTAAAACACATGATAGAGAGTAAACTGATAGCACTAATATACATTAGAAATAAGACAATAATAAGGAAAAGATAAAACCTACATCCCTCAAGGGCCTATAAAATAATCTTTAAATATCAACGCTCATATACTTTCAAGCCCAACACAATGTAGGCCGACTACCAGCCATCTTAAAGAATCTACATATAGTCCATTGGTTGTGGGATTGACACGTAGTGAACCAAACGAGCATATCAAGATGTTATGTATTGAGTAAGCCAAATTACATCTTGAAAGGAAATTATATAGTAGGTAAGGTTGATACAAGATAAATAATTCATGCTAGAACACATGATCATGTTCAAAAAATATAGATAAAATCACATGTGTTGTCATGATTATAGAATGCATCATGATTGCATGCCATGCAAACTTAAACAATTAACAAGTCCTCAGCTATTTATCATAACATAAATATTATGGATATAAATACATACTAAAGAAAAGGTAAGTTAGTTATTCATCTTATTAGATAGTTCTAAGAGCCATTTACTTTAGCCACACATTAGTTCCATAATTTAAGTTATCATATTTCATTAAGTTATAAAATTATTTCCTATTAATCCTTTTTGAGTAATGGGCTAGGTTATCTCCCTATGGTCTCTTAATATGATGGAACTTACAAAAATATAGAAAGAAATAATGTTTGACTGAACCAAGAAAACCAATAAGGTGACAAGACCCTTTAGTATTTATACCTCATTATATGACATTATTGTCTAGAATATGTAAGATATTGAGATTTACTAGGATCCCATCCAAAGCCACCATAAACACCTAAAGGAAGAATAAAAGCCGGTAGCTAATAGAAGATAAGATAATCTAGACCCATGTACTTCACCTTTCACTTTAAGCGATTATTATTTTATTCGCTAGGGTTATGTTATCATGTAAATCCCACATAATATGTGATTAGAATTCCATTAGTTCATAGCCTTGTTTAACCAAAAAATTAATTTAATCCATTTATGTCAAGAAACTAGTTTAAATTATTTAAGAGCTAAACCATAGCATTTTTATTCCACTTTTCTCATTAAAATCTTCCAAAGGTGCTTAATGATAATATCATGAATTATGAACCAGCTAATCTATATAATAAGTTATTTAATTCATACCAAAATATGTGTTCTCAACATAAAGGAATCATTTCATAGCATAATATTAAATGTCAAATCATACCAAAATCAAAAGAAGCAAAATTAACATTCCCTCGCCTACTTGGTCGATTGGTTTGCAAAAACTATACGATCAATTTGGCTTAGCTAAATATTAGAGTTCTTTATAAAAAAAAACCGAACAATTAGTCAAACTAGCCTATCATTCTAAGACCAATTGATTAGTTTTGACAAAAAAATCAATGGGTTTAACTAGAGACTGCCTAGAATTATTATCAGAGAACCAATTGACTCCTTGGGCTAACCAATCAAATTTTTTTTTTTACCATCAGTCACTTGGTTAGGCATAGTCAGTCAATAGGTTCAAATAGAGAGCAACCAAAATTCACTAAAGACATAAAAGTTGGAAGGTTAAGCTAACAAGTTTATTATGATAAGAACAAGTTAGTTGATTAGGCTTGAACAATCGTTTAGCCTTTGCGCAAAAGTCATATTCAATCTTTCTAAAGAGGATCAAACTCCAAACCCAAAAACATAAAAATCATGAAATTAACATTATGTAAAACCAAGATTTAGCATTCTCATATGCCACATCATGTTGTTGTAATTATACAGAATCAACAACATATTTTCATGAATTCATATTTTTCTAAAGTACTTAAATCAACTAGAACAATTCATCAATATACTAACATTACCATATAATCATGAAATAGATCTTATTTTACAACCTATACTAGCTTAAATGCTTATTTATTCAACATTGCAAAGTTAAGAATGCCTTAATTATATCATTAGCAAATATCCACACCAAAACTAAAAAATCTATAGTTGTAAAATATTGGTTCTCAATAATCTTGAAATAAGAGATTAAAACTAAAAATATATTTCTTAAAATATCATAAATAAATAGAGGAAAAATATTAAAAAAATGTTCAAGTTTATCACTCAAAGAATATTTTAAGAAAAATTAGCTGAAAACCTAAAATTATTCTAAAATCTAACATTTCTTACTTCAAGGTGAAACAAGAAGGAATTATACGAAGGAAAAGAAGTGGTAAACAAATCAGAATTAAGGCATGAAAGGAGTAAGACAAATTTTGCAAAACAAGTTTCTTTGAAAATGAAGGGGAGAGGTGTTATATATTAAAACCCTAATTGTCCTACTCAAAATTAGGCTAAATAAAGTGGATTCATCTAGAACTTGGCTTACATTCTTCTTAGATCCAAAATAATGTTTTTTGAAAAATGAACATCAAGATTTGTTAGAAAAAAGTGAAACACAATAGGGGGGTCAAGGTAGATTAGGGTGGGAAACAAATCTCTTAGGTTTGTAGTGATAATCTAAAATGGATCATCTGTACAAAGCTACATAGAGGAGGGAGAAAGAAAAAAGACAAAGGGATGTGGTCATGCTCCCACTCTCTATCAATTATAACCTTCAAACCCATTCGAGGAAAGGAAAAGGTAAGGTATAGCATCAAAAGAGCTAATGATTGCTCAAGAATAGATTGAACCTGTATTATCAAAGTCCTAGAATGTTAAAAGAGTTTCTTTGAGGAAAATCAAGTTCAAAAACCACTCAACTCGGCAAACTAATTGATTGATTTGGTTGAAAAGTTAACTATTCTAAAGAGTAGTCAATAGGCTTCCTAAACATGTCAGTTAGTTCCACAAAACCAAACTCATCCTAGAGAATGAATGATCAGTTGATCGATTCATAGAAGATGCTGATTAGTATGCTAGAAAAACTCATTTTCTCTCAAATTTAAAAATTTTCCAATTCATTTGCAAATCAAATCTAAAATATATTTCCAAATCAAGATTCAACATCATCCAAACTTCACTAAACATAATAATTTCAACTTTCTAAATCTAAATTTATGGATATTGAAATATACTTTGTTGGATCATCGTATATATAGAATTTATTTAGTAGATGAAAGCTCAACTTTTGAGCTTTAATTAATTGAAGAATACATTCTTACTCATCCTTGTAAACATTTTTCAACAAAAAAAAATTGAAATTTGAATTTTTTGAGAATATGTAAAAAATGATCTTATTTTCTCATTTTAGTTGGAATCAATTCTCTCATCGCAATCTAGCTACATTAAACTCACAAATTCTTTATATAATAAATTATGAGATTCTTTGCAATCACCACATCAATCCTATCAAATTTTTTATTTATAGGTTGTTGGCTAGCCTAGTGGTAGTCAAGTAGAAGCACTTGTTTTATTTTGCCTTAAAGCAGTCCCTCATTTACTCTTCTACACTTGTGATATTTTTAAGGATATAAATAGTTAATGGTTAGGTCACCTAAATGGCTTTGGTTTGCCTTGGAATCTTATATATTGTAAGATGTAGACGTTGGAATCCATGTATAAGACTTTTGAGGCTAATGTCCAATGTTGGTGAAGCGAGATGCTCCTTTTCTTTATTTTATTATGCTATATGGGTTCTTTTTCCTATTGTGGTAGGAAGGGATGCATTAATGTTTGTCCATACATGGTTAGGAAGGATATCTTATGTTACTTGATAAGATACCATAAAAAGTTCATGGTGGAGAGTTAGTGTAGTTGCTCAAATATCTTAACAAATGGACTTATAAGGTTATAATAGTGGGGCATTCAATGGTGTTAATATAAGAGTTTCTTGTTTCTTTCTATATTATCATGCTATTGTTTGTTCCAACCCACCAACCCGACCTGATCCGACATAACTTGATAAATTCATCAACTAGACCTAACAAAAAACTTACCTGAAACTAGCCCGACTTGACATAAACTTGATGCAACCCTAACCCCACATTAACTCGACCTGTTATCAACTTGACCTTCTACCAACCCGATTCGTTATCAACCCGACAACTACCAACCCGACCTGACCTGACCCGACTCAACAAACTAAATGCAATATTAATAGATTATGATAATTAAAGAAATACACATGTCTTATTATATATTTAAAAATTTTTAAAATATATTATTATTTAAATTTTGCTTATTTTTCTTACTTTTATTGTGAACTTACTTATTCACCAACAATATTCTTATTTTATCGAGTTTTTGCATAAAAATACAACATTATAATAGGATGATAATAATAAATAAAAATTAATTAATAACATATTATTAATTGCATCCATACATAAAGTTAAAGTTAATGGTTACTTACAAGGTTAATAATTTAGATTCGTTTTGTGGTCAATGTCTGATTCAACTCAAATCTAAAGTGATTCGATTTAGGATCAGCTCAGCCCAACCCCAACCTGAGTCATCAAAACTAAAAAAGATCTAATTTGTTAAATGAACCCAAACCTGACTAGTTAAATTGACTCAAAGACAAAATCCCCTAAATATGATCTTTATCGGCCCAATCTCGACCTAATTGGGATATAAATTGGCGGGTTCAGGGCCGTTCCGCTATCTATACCCATGTTGGAATTCATACCCATACCATAACTGAATGAGTATCCAATTACACATCCCTATTCATATCCATTGGATATCTATTATTGGATGAATAATATTTTTACCCATTAATGGATATTATACAATGGATAAACTCATTTAGAGTTAAGCTAATGGATAATTTGAACTTTAATTTATACTATATTTATTTTAAATTTAAAGGTAAAGGGTAATTATATATCGAGTAAATGAATATGGATATGGATATGGGTATAAGTATGGGTACAAATATAGATATCTCATACCCGTATCATATGGGTATTTTTTTCCATACACCATATCTATTTATCCATGTCCGTTTAAGTATTTGATGGATAAATCCAATTGTGTTTCATGTAAAATTCACCCCATTTATATCTATAGACCTGACCCAATCTAACAAGCTAATTCGAAATCATCTAAACACTACCCAGCTCAAACCCAAACTGTAACACCCCCAAAATCACTACTGAAAATTTTCATTTTATTTAAGATTTAGCGAAAGCAAGTAAATCAAAACTTGTAAATTTCGAGGATATTACCACCATGATTAGTACAAGCATGGCCCACAACCGGTCTCATACTAACCACAATGCTAAAGAAGAATTAACAACTAGCGTAATTCTAACTCAAAGCTAGGCTTCATAAAACCATTGAAATGTTCATAAGACAGAAATTAGAGTAAGCGGAAAAGAGATTACACTCCAAAATACATAATTAAAAATTCCTAAAAAGGAAATAAGGCTATAATACGATAAAAATTTAGTTTGAGAAATCTAGTAGAAAATAAAGAACATAGGAAGTAAATCTGAGCACATAGCTCTTGATCCTAGACCAAGTCCATGCTCAACACTCAGCCACGCCCGATGCCTCGTAAGCATCGAAGGCAACGAAAACAACATCATCAACCTACACAAATTCAAAGGGGCCTTCTGCTCCTGGGAATGAGTATCACCCATGAAATGGGTGGTCAGTACGCTACGTACTGAGCAAGATAACCATGTAACTAAGGCCAACACACAAGGCATATAACACAAGCATTATCACATAAGTAGCATATACTAGTTACAGATAAATAAAGGCCAAGTTGTAGTCCAAATCATTTAATTCTTCTAAATCTTTGATCAAATCTCATTTCACACCATGCTTATTATCATTTCATGCGAGTGTGGGAGCCCTACTATTATAGTTGATGGACCGAAAACATATAGGACATAATGCTTCTAACCACTATTATTGCTGGTGGATTGGTCTCCCTGGGAAGATTCTCCTAACCATTATTATTCACCAGTGGACCTATCTGACTCTGACTCTCACGGTGTTTCACTATAAATGCTTAATGTATTTCCTATATCTTATCACATTTACATTCGGTTTGTTGAGCACATAATCCCCCACTATTATATCAGGAGGATCAGAAACAGACATGCCATAATGCTCCTGACCACTATTATTCGCAAGTGGATCGGTTTTTAGGGCACCCCAAATCTTGGCCACTATTATTCGCTGGTGGACCAATATGGGCCCGGCTCAATAGTCTTCCGCTTTAAATGATTAGTATTTTATTCTTATCGTATCCGATAAGTTTTCACCCTATACATGGATGTCACAATCTATCTACTCTTATTCTCCCAAAGGGCCCATCCCATATCTTAAGACTCTGCCCCTCTTAACACACCACAACATCATTTCGTTATTCTACTTACTCACATTGGAGGCCCAACTCCTAAGTGTGTGGGTTAAGGCCCACTACCTTACAGCTCCAAGTCCACTCACTACCTTACCCTAAGATTTTCTCTAGAAACCCTAATTTGGGCCTATTTAGCCCATCCTTATTTGCCTCACACAACCATGGCCATTTAACACCCCACACATTACCTCCCTTAGATTAACCTCCATCTACTTCCCCAAATACACATGTGACCACGAAACCCTAGGTGGCCACACCAAACCCTAGTTGGCCACACCAAACCCTAGCATCCTTCTTTCCACATGTTACCCCTCCATTTCTTACCTTCTACTCTTGCTTTCCCATGATACCCATACTCACCCTACACATGACATTCCTTTAGCCTCATCCCATACTCCACTCACCCTCAATTTTTTTTACTTTCACCACCTTATTAAATTAGGGATTTCCTCCCAAACCCTAGCCCGGTCTCCTGTGCACCCTTATACTATCCCACATAATATTTTGACCCAAAGCCTCCAAACACCCAAACAACTCTTCCTTTACCTTCCTTACATCCCAAAGCAACTTTTCACACGTAAAGATTGTCTCTATGGAGACTCCATCCACCCCATGCAAGCTTAAATATTTTTTTGCAAAACCTTAAAATTCCCATGCAAAACCTAGATTCCCTCATGCAAAGTTCACCCACTCTTTTTATTTTATTCATATTCCCCTCTTATTTTCCGTTTCATGGATCATGGGATATTTAGGTCAATCCTATGTCCCCTTGGTCAATTTACTTCCGCTTGGTCAACTTACTTCCCCATTTTCCTTTTTCATCCTTTCACCCCATATCAATATATTAAATATCCTAGCATGCATGGTTTAAGGGACCACATCACAATAACAACATTTTTATATTACACACATGACATAAGAAAACACATGACCATATCTCAACTCCAAGCTGCACTACAGAGAAAACAGTTATAATGATAATCACAAGATATATAACATATCATGATACATAGCATACAAGGCACATAACATACATAGGGCCTTAGCTATATCCTTACCTAACATGTTAGTGGTCTTGGAGCATGCTCTTACGCCTCCTTAGGATTTTGACTGGGCTCACCTATAAGGGAGAAAAACTAAGGATTAATTCCATCCTACCAAAAATATTATTATTTCCTACTTTATTCTAATATTAGGGTTACTATTATTAAAAGAAACTTTACAAGTAAAAATAGGGTTTGTAATTCCCAAATTAGCCTTCTAGGGTATTACTAGTCAAATAGGTTTATGTTAATATTTATAGACATATTTATATTATTAAAGCTAATATCTTTATTACTTCTAATAATAGTAATAATACTAGTTGTACCAAAAATAGTGATATTACTAATAATAATAATACTAATACTCATTGAAATAGAAACCCTACTATTATCAAGGTTAAGGCTAATAATAGGGTTAGTAATAAAAATAATAATATAATAATAGTAATATTAATAAAAATAATAATATTTCTAAGGATAATACTAATACTAATACTAATAATCGAAATAATGATATTTATATGGGTAAAAGATCGAATATTTACAAAAGTAATAATAGAAATAATATACTAAGGCTAGCACTCATAATAATAATAATAATAATAATAATAATAATACTGATAATAGTAATAGTCAAATAGTAAATAATAATAATAGGGTTTGAATATTTATAATAGAAATAAAAGTGATAATATGACAAAGTTAGCATTAATAATAATAATAATAATAATAATAATAATAATAATAATAATAATAATAATAATAATAATATTGATAATTATAATAATGATTATAAAAATAATGATAATTGAAATAATAATAAAAATAAGGTTTTAACCCCTTAATAATAATAATAGAATTAATATTTGAAGCTATAAATAATAATAAGTATGATAAATAATAATAATAATAATAATGATGATAACATGATAATAATAACAATAATAATAATAGTAATTATAATAAAATAAATACAAATAACGAGAATAAATTTTGGACAATTAGGGTTTAAGGATTGAGAGGGGTTAGGGTACCACCTACGGTTAGTGGTGACCGACGACACTGATGGTAGTAGCGGTGGTGGGAAAAAGGGAAAAAGGGGAAAACATTAGGTGTTTAGGGTGGGAGAGGGGAAGTTGAGGTGGTGGAGGAAGCCTAGGTTGAGAGGGTTGGACTACTGGTGGTGGTGTAGCCAAAGGTGGTGGCTTATGAGGGTGGATGTGGTGGCCGAAAGTGGTGGAGGGGGAGGAAGGGAGAAGAAGAGGGAGGCAGGGAAAAAGGGACGTAGGGGGATCTAGAGGGAGTTTGTAAGACCCCCAAATTTTACACATTGTTTTTTAAAACAAGACTTATAAATTAAAACCGTAAAATTCGGGGATGTTACCACAACACTCAATACCGGACCGGTTTACTCCTACCGTCCCAGTACCAAGTGCTAAGGCTAAGAAAAGTGCACATACACTAATAAATAATCAAAATTTATAAATACGGAAATCAGAGTATGCAAAAGTCTTTACATAATTAGAAATACTAGCTATTATTATTCAGAGAAGAAAATTAGCAATAATAAAAAAATTGTTTCTAAAGGGTCAATCACAATGAGCACAAAGATAAAAATCTCATGATGGAAAAACTGCCACGCCACTCCAGGAACTGATCCAGCCCAAATTCATCACTCTGCTCCACTCGATGTCCCATAGACATCAATAGCATCGAAATAAGCATCTCCTACTTGCAACATGTTAGATGGGCCTTCTGCTCGTAGGTAGGGAGCAGCACCCATGAAATAGGTGATCATACTCTACGTACTGAGTAAGGTAACTGAGCACTAAGGCCAACACATAAGCATATAGAATCATACAAGACATTAATCAACTTACACTTACAAACCCACACATATAGTACATAAGGTCATGAAGAAAATCATTCAACTTAGAAATGATCAAGCCTATACGTAAAGGCCCACCTATTCCAGATTAATTATTAAATAACTCTTTTATCAAAAATAAATTCATGCCATTTCTTTATCAAGTCCACACGAGTATGGGAACCCCACTCTTTTAATTGGTGGATCGATCTGGCCCCTTCTCGTACAGTGTTCCACTATAAGTAATAGTGTCTTTTACATCTTAACAACTATAGAGTTTAGTTGTTGAGCTCGGGATCCCTCACTATTATAGCCGGTGGAGGAGTCGCGAAGGTAACATATCCTGCCACTATTTTAGCCGATGGATCGGTCTGGCCCCAGCTCAACATCTTCCACTTTACGTAATTAATATTTTAAGTATCTTATTTGGAAATCTATACCAAGACATGCAAGTCCACCTCCTACCATGCTTACTTTTCAACTCAGGTTAACCACTCTAACCCTAGTCAACCACTCCCAACATGGTTAACCATGACCTACCCTAACACCCATGCAAACCCTAGCTCCACATAAACCCTACTCCCATGCAAAACCCTAGCTCCACCATGCAAACCCTATTACCACCATGTAACCATTAATACCACCATGTAAACCCTAATACCACCATGCAACATTAATACCATCGTACAAACCCTAATACCACCATGCAACCACTACTCCATACAAAACCCTAACACCATGCAACTCCATGCAAAACCCTAACACCATGCAACTCCCCATCATTATTTTATAACCCTATCATGTATGTCTCAAGGTCACATCATAACATAATAGTAACACATTTATACACATCATTTATTTACACAAACATACCTCAACTCCATATTATACTGCATTCATAAAAATTATATAATAAACACATAAAGTACACTATAACTCATATCACATGGCATGCATGGCATATAAATCACATATTACACAAATGTCCTTAACACCCCTTACCTAGAATGTTACCGGTCTTGGAGCACGCTCCTATACTACTTGAGGGAATTGAATGGGCTCACCTATTATGTAACACCCCGAGTCGATACGACCACGCGAGGCTACCTTAGAGAGAGCGCTTTGTCCTCACTCACACACTTCCCAAGAAATTTTTTAGAAAATTTCCGAAACTTCCCAGGAGGGTCACCCATCCTAAAATTTCTCCAGAGCCAGCACACTTAACTATGGAGTTCTTAGAATGGAATCACCAAAAGGATGGTATAGCATGTTGATATAAGTAGCCAAATCACTCCTTATAACACTCCGCTCAATTTGGGGTATTAAATTCACCCCCACTCAAAGAATGCAACGTCCTCATTCTGCCTCAACCACTAACTGTCTTAAATAGAGTTTATCCCAAGAATCATCCCATTAGGAGGCTGACTGGCTCATCCAAGTTCAGCTCACGGTTGCGGTTTCGCTCTGATACCATTTGCAGCACCCCGAGTCGATACGACCATGCTGGGGCTACCTTAGAGTGCTTTCAGATTGATCGGCTGGCCCCATAGATCAACACGAGTCCTTTCAGCGCGCTTTGTCCTCACTCACGCACTTCCCGAGAAATTTTTCAGAAAATTTTCGAAACTTCCCAGGAGGGTCACCTATCCTAAAATTGCTCCATATCTAGTATGCTTAACTATGGAGTTCTTATGATGGAATCACCAAAAGGATGGTATACCATGTTGATATAAGTAGCCAAATCACTCCTTATAACACTCCGCTCAATTTGGGGTATTACATATTATGGGGAAAAAATACTAGAATTAAGTTTCCTCCCAAAAAATACTATTATTTACTAACTTCCTAAGACTTGGTTTTTAATTAAAATACTACTATACTAAAATTAACTATACAAAATACTACTAAAAATACTAATAATAATACTAATGTAATTTAAAATGAAAAGGTGATATAAAGGTTTCTACCCTTCACCAAAAATAAGGCTATCAACGATAATAATAATAAAATTTTTAATAATAACAAAATATTAGTAATAATACTAATATTAATAGGAATAATAATAATAAATAATAATAATAATAATAATAAAATAATAATAATAATAATAATATAAGCTTAAAATTACAAGGTGGGATTTTCGACCCTACCTCCAAATAATGAAAGTACTATTCAATAATAGTAAGAATAATATTAATAATAATAATAAAAATACAAGGGTGTGAACCTTAATTAAAAATTAAGGCCTCAGTCCTCCTGAAATAATTAGCATTAATAATACAATAATTATACTAATAATATTATTATTAATAATGATAATAAACATATAATAATTCAAATAAATTCCTAAAATTCAAAACTAATAATCTAATTAACTTAAGAATAATCTCAATCTGGCCAATAAAACTTATCAAAAATATTACATCTAATAACAATAATAATAATAATGATATTAATAACAATTATAATCAAATAAATATTAAAAATTGGAATAAAAATAGAATAAATTACAATAAATAGGAAAGAAGGGCTGAGAGGGTCTAGGGTTTCACGTTGAGTCAGTAGAGCTAGGTGGCACCGGCGGTGGTGCATGGGGGTGGCGGCGGTGGCCGGAAAAGAGGGTAAAAAGGGAAAAAGTTAAGGTTTGAGAAGAAAGGGTGGAGAATAAGGGTGGAGGTTGAGGTGCTTGTGGTAGCCTAGGCTGAGAGGAGTAAAGTGAGGGTGGTGACGTGGCGAGGGGTGGCGGAGCACGGTGGCAGAGGCGGAAGCCGAATGGGAAAAGTAAAGAAAAAGAGGGGAGGAGAAGGAGAACAGGAAAAAGAAGGTTATAGGTAGGTGGAGGAGAATTAGTAGAAGTTTTTGGGTGGTGTAGAAGGCAATAGAAGTGGCGGATATGGTGGTGGAAGGTGGCTCGAGGTTGCGGGGTTTAAAATTTTAGTTTGATGGCAATGGATTTCTCATGGTTGTGGTGGCTCGTGCGAGAAGAGTCGAGGGAGATGGGTGGTTCTGTTAACTAGAGGGCGGTGTAGGAAAGATTTTGGTGGGCAGAGGTGGTGGCGAAGTTGGCTAACAGCGGTGAACGGCTCGTTTGAAGTCACGGTGGCACACAAGTTTGCACTTAGGGTTTTAGGAAAAAAATATCGAAATCATACTACACGAGGGGTATTTATAGTGTTAGAGGGTAGGGTTGAGTTCTGGAGGTTGGCAGGAGGTCAATGCTAGTGAAATATTAGGGTAAATGTGGTGTTGATAGGTCAGCACGATTTCAAATCATGTCCGACCTTCACGAGGGAAAATGGGGAGATCGTGCGGGGGAAAAAGGAAATAGGACAGTTCATGCTGGAATGTGCATTGAGGGGGAGAGGAAAGAGGGAAAACGGTCGGTCAACTTACGCGCGGCGGCTCCATTTTTGGCCTTTGAAGGTGTAGGTCGATGACGCCGGAGAAATGAGGAAGAAGAAGAAGGAAGAAAAGGATGGACCGGGTGGTTCGGGGAAAGAAAGAAAGAAAGGAAAAGAAGGGCGGACCGGGTGGTCGGGCGCGATCACTAAAATGGCGGGGGTGAAATGTAGGGCCCAGGGAAAACAAATACATAAAATGTGGTGTGGAGAAGGGTGGAAGAAAGAAGACGGTCGTGGGGTTGGGATGAACTTATGAAAAGGAAAGGAAAAAAAAGAAGGATTGGGCTGTGCGAAGTAGGCCCAATTGGGGAGAAGGTAAGGAAGAAAAGAAGACAAAAGAAAAAGAAATAAAAAGGAAGAAAGAAAAGGAAAAAAAGGAAAAAGAAAAAGAGAAAAATAAATAGGTTGGATATTTAAATTAATTAAAATATTTGGGATATTTAAAAATAATAATATTTAAATATAATAATATTTAAATCCCTTTTTAGTCTAAATTAGGGTTTCTGAAAGATTTTTCATTAATTCCATTTTAATTAGAAAAGCACCCTAATTTTCTTCAATTAAATTATTTATAAAATAAATATTAATTTAAAACTGTTTTATCCTTATTATTTTAAATAAAATAATTTATTTAATTAATTTTCAAAATAATATTCTTAATTAGCTAAAATACCAAAATTTATCCTAATTAAAATAATTATAAATTTCTTCTTAATTTTCCCTAATTAATTTCCTTTTATTTTAATAAAAATAATATTTTAAATTAAATTTTCCAATAAAACCTTATTTAACTAATTTGTTTTTTAAAATTAGAAATGTTTGGGGCATTTTAGAGTTCTCTTGATTGTTCTAGAGGTAAAGGGGGTGGTGGTTATGGCAAAAATGGTGGTAGACATGTGTGCCATAGGAGGCGGTGGCTGAGGTGTGGCTAATTGGGGAGTGAACTTTACACAGATGGGGTGGCTTTTGTAGGACTAATCGATGGTGGCAGAAAGTGTAGTTTGGTGCGTGGCTAGGGCGGCGACGTTGGACGACAGTGGCACAATAGGCAATTGAACGGGTGGTGGTGACAAAAGATGGGGATTTTTGGGTTGAGAAAAAAATAGTTGAAAGGGGATTGGTAGAGGGGTATTTATAGGCTAATTAAAGATAAGGGGAAGGAGAGAGGGGGAAGAGGGAGGGTCAGTAGTAGGTGTATAAGTCACCGACCGTCGACCTATGGTCGGAAAAGGGCTACCATTGTTACAAGTCTAGCATGCTCAGGAAGGGGAAAAGGAGGGGAGAGAGGGGCATGCATGAGGAGAGAGAGAGGCTGTGATTGGGCGGAGGATAGAGAGGGAGTGTTAGGGAAGGGGATAGGGGCAGTAGGCTGGCGTGCAGCAACGTAGAGGCTGCATGGCTGCCCCAAGATTTGGGGTGGTTGGGTATTAGGGAGAGTGAGGGTCGGGTGGAGAAGGAAGGGGAAGGGGAAAGGTTGGACCAATCGGTCCGGGAAGGAAAGAAAGGAAAAAAATGAAGGTGGACAGGGGTGGGGCAATAGCGGAGGAAGATGGAAGGGTGTGCAGGCCTTGGGCCACGTAAGAGGATGGGAGAGGGGATAGGTTTGGGTTGTGGCGATGGGATGGCCCAAGTCAGGGGAGGGAAGGGAAAAAGAAAAAAAAAAGAATGGGAAAAGAAGAAAGAAAAGAGGGGGAAAGAGGAAAAAGGGAAAAAGAAAAATAGGTGGGTTGGGTAATTATAATATTTTGGTATTTTAGGATATTTAAAAATAATAAAATTTTAATAGAAAAATAATTAAATTCTCTTTTTGGGTTAATTTAGGATTTTAAAAAAAAATTCCTAAATTTTATTTTAATTAGCAAAACACCCTAGTTTTTCCCAATTAAATTATTCATTAATTCCTCTTGATTTTTCCATAATTGTTTCCTCTTATTTTAATAAAATAATTTATTTAATTAATTTCCCTAATAATTCCCAGATTTTCCATAATTCTCTAAGTTAGGGTTTTAGGGTATTTCAAAAACTATTTTAACCAAAACCCAAACTAACTCGTTAAACTAACCTAGATTTGTAGCGACCTGAACCCAATCACGAACCAAACCTAACCCAAATTATATGACTACCTAACATGACCTGAACCAAAAATAACTCGACGTGACCCACAAATAATTTTTAAATGAAACGAACTGTAAATAACCTAACTTGAGAATGTCTAACTCGCTATAACCTGACCTAAACTAGACCTGCCCAACCTAATTGCAACCTTTATCCATGTTTATTATGATAAAATTATAGAATAAGCTATATTATATGATAGTGTTGTTGTTCATACTTAATAATCCCCAAACTAATGTTACCTTGCATTATAATGATATTGATGATGATGTGTAGAATTTTGTTGAAAACATTTGTGGCAATGATCACTGATAGGTGATTCATGAGGTTTGACCTAAGAGTAAGATTATTTAGCATAGGTTTCTTTAGCTCATTGTTTGACATCATTTTTTCTCTTATGAGGTATTTAAACTATTAATATGTTTTTTTTCTTATTCCCTTACAAATATTTGTATGACATTATAATCATATCTATTTTTGCTACATCACTAGATGTATGATTTTTGATTATTTTTTACTTATACTAAGTGTAGCATTATATATAATAGGGAAAAATGTTTACGAACTATTGTATGTTAAATGTGGTCGGTGACTCCTTGACTTTTGGAAGTTGCTTCCACAGAACCTTATCTAAAACTAAAACTTGTGGTAGTAAAATTTGAGTGTTATAATAAACAAAAATTAAGCAATGTTACGTTTACAACAAATACCAGAGAGGAGTTGTATTATCCTAATTCATATCCAATGTAAGACTAAAATATTAAGAAATTAAGTATAAAAGTTCAAGATAACTCAATATATATATATATATATGGAGGTGACATGATACATTTTACAAAGCTAAATACAAGAACATACCCAATAGTATAAGTATTTGAATGGAAGGAAATGTCTTAACAAGTGGGGAAATCATAACTATACAATTTAGTCTAGCTCTGTAGTAAAATAATTTATTCCCTAAGAAATGGTAAAAGAGAGCCCTGAATAATTTGATCAAACAAAAACACATAGTCAAGGAATAATAACTCTCTGGCACCGAAAGGGTACATACTACATAGAGGTTATATTGATTATGGAATAAAAAACAAGCTTAAAAACATAATCAAGGAATAATAACAATGACCTAATGTATTATCATTTATCATGAATATAAATAATCCATGTTATTACTATTCTAATATGTGATCACATAATCTAATTATTTAATATATTCTAATGACCAAAATTGTTCCTCTACCATGATCAATGCCGTGGTTACATCACAATGGCACATAAGCCCTACAAACAAAGCTATACATTCACCCAAATATAACCCAATACATGGGTGTTTAGGTGAAAACATCAAATACAAATATGGGCATATCATCTATTAACCATACCTGATAGACCATCAATGCCAAATGTAGACATGGGGATACCTTTGATAAACCACAACTCAATAGAGCACCGATCCTAATATGGGTTTTTATATGATAAAACTAAAATAAAGTATGAGAATGCCTTCTAAAAACTACAACATAATAATTCAATGATATAAATTTGGGTGATTAAATACTAAAACTAATTGAACGGGGAGTCTGCATATCATGGACATCAACACCTTCAAAATTGGGCACATAGATGATTACAAAAAAATAAATGATAAAACCATAAATCATGCATACCCTCTATAGTCCAAAATCATGCCCACTATCAACACCATGCTGCATGTTATTCCTAATCCTAGCTATAAGGCATGATCTTGTAGAATAGGAAATGTACTGAGTTAACATGGGACAAAACCTCATAAATCATTGCATAACCTTTTGAAGCTGCATCTTTGTAGATTACCATTACTGTGATGGTTAGCTAGAGTACAACTAGGTATTGAGTAAAGAATAAAAATCATAAGGGTGACTTACCCACTAAATCCTCACAAGCTATCTCAAGAGTTGAAGAAAATAGCTCAAAATAAATCTTAATTCCATTAATCATAAATCAATTATATTTATCAATGTAATACCTCATTTTTTGGTAAATGTGCTAAGCAAAAAATTATACCATTTGTTAATGTTTGATTTTGATTTGGAATATGATTGGGTTTAAAGTAAAGTTGGATTTGAAATGAGGTTGGGAAACTAAATTAAGCAAGTTTTCAAGTAGACCAAGCGACTATTCTATAAACTAATGACTGGTTCATCATTTCACCTAAATGATTTTCACTCGATTAAATTGATCATCTAGTTGGAAAATTGATTGATTGGTCAGTAGAAGAGTTGATTGATAGGCCAAACCGATCGTCTAGTTAGCTGAGGTGAGTATAATTCTAAAAATTAACTTTTGGAAAAATTTCGTACACTAAAATGGAAACTTGATAACCCATTATAAATAATTCTTGAAATATTCTTAACCTTTCTCACGATACATTTGGCCTACAATACTACCTCATATTTAATTGGAGTCAATTTGGACAATTAAGGGTGGGGAGATGACCTAAGCTTTGTCTTCTTCCACTTCTCTCCTCTACACACTTCTGAGATTATTTCTTAAATTTAGGGCTAGATTCTACTTAGATAGAATATTTCTTCCATTATGACCTTCCATTTACCCTTTTATGCTTTGCATTTCTAGACTTATCGGCCTGCACTTCTCTAGAATTACCATTTGAGCTCTAGAGGATATGTAAGCATATCTTTGATGAAATATTTCTATTTAAATCAAATTCAAAAGATAAAAATTAGGGTTTTTGATCTATTTTTGACCATACTTATGATTGGTATCAATTTATTGGCTATTAATAACTTAATCACCCCTTCTATTCCTCTTTTTCTTTTCAACCAATGACCTTAGCTCTTCGACATTTTCTCTCTCTGTCTCCAGTTTGAGCCTTGCATTTGATTTCTTTTGATCTTATGATTCTTTTTCTATCTACCCTCTTATTTTAATCATTAAACAAGAATGAGTAAGATTTAGAAGAAAAGTGGTATAGCAAAATCTTCCTCTATTTTTCTATTAGGTATGATATATCCGTTTTTCCTTTTTTATTTCAAATTTGGATTTGGAAACTGTTTCAATGATTTTTGAGTTAAAATTTTTGCTTTTATGGTTTTTAAAGTTGAGGATTTCCACCAGATAAGTATTCATATTTGAGGTTTGCTTTTACCACATCAAGCAAGTCATTATTTCTTCTAAAATGTGTTGTGATTAAGCTTACATGGTTTAGAACCTTTAAAGTTTGATGTTATATGTTGGTTTAAGTATATGGATTTTTAGAATTGGTATTTAATTTTTATACTATGAATCATGAGAGATAAGCATGAATTTTTTAAGAAGAAATTAAGTTGTGATGATTAATAGTGAAATATGTAACTACCACAAGATAGATATGTGTATGTTATGTTATTCCATGTTTCAATTTGGTATGATAAAGAATTATAAGCATGATCTGCATGAAAATACCTATTTTTCCTTGTTTCAAGGTAAAATAATCCACTAGTTAGGTCGAACCTATCAAATGATCTTTAGAACGGTCATCTGGTTGATTGCCCATTGATTGGTAGGTCTATAGGGACCTTTTCCTTACTCTATACTTAAAACTATTGATTGGTTGGGTATAAATAATTGGATAGTATGTGAATAGTCAATAAGTTTGTCCAATCTAATTGATTGGTTTCAGGCAAACCTAGTTTGATCAAGCTAAATCTAATGACTGGTAGCCCCAAATTGATAAGCTGGTTCAGCCAAACTGATTGACTAGTTCTAGTGGTTTGTGTGATTTTGTTTTCTTGTTTGAGATATTATTTGATATTGTGCATGGGACTATTTTGTTATTATTTAATGGGTAAAATAGATATGTTGCCATGGATCAATGACCTAATAAATGGATTTAATGATCAATGATTCATGACATATTCAATGGGTGTTGTAAAGGCTTTAAAGGGTAAGCCCCCAAAAAAATGTGATTGTTTTGAGAAAAGGGTGATGAAATATGGATCATGTTTAGGATGGAATTATATAATGGATATGGTTAATATTGTGTAGGAATAAATGAAAATCCCATTCATGGTTAGGGATGGAAATGATTAATATGGATGAAATATGCTAGTGTCTTGCTTACTTATTGATTGGTCCTTGTGTGATCATGTAACCTCAAGAATAATGTATTAATCATGAAAAGTAAAAGATAATAGAATTGCATATGGATTTAGGTTATCCCATCCTTTATTAGCTATCGGGAGTTAGTTTGTCTTCGAGCATTTACTAGTGTCATCAGACAAGATCTTAATAGACCCTAGTGCCTTACCTACTCTAGATGCTAATAATGTACTAAAGGGTATGAAAATTAAAGGGTCTAATTATGTTGGTAGTTGGTTTTAGCTTAGATTTATGTCTATTGTTGTTAGCTTTGGCTAAGACTTATGTCCATTGTCGTTACTTGGCTTCATCCTAGACTTGTGTCCATTGTGCTTATTAGATTTTACCTGGACTTTATGACCCTTAGTTTAGATAGGATTACATGGTATATGAGATAATGGGATGGTGTAAATTCCATCACTCGATGATCATGATAAAAATTTGGAACAAATGCTCAGAATTTAATTAGAAAGAACACATAGATAATAATTTGAGTGAGTACCGGGATAACAATTAGAATGAACAACTTGATGATAACCTGGATATTATGTTGACAAGAATTTGAATAAGAATTTGGATGAGAATAAGGTAATGATGTGGCAGAATTAGATGATAAGGGAAAAGGGACCGGGAAGAGAAATCATGGCTATAAATGAATAATGTAATTGATTGAGCAAGTTGGAAAATGAACCCTAGATGTCATATGGGTAACGTACTTAGTACTTGTATGTAACTATCTATGGTAGGATGATATTGGAACTTGTTTTAAAACTCTTTCCATCTTTGATATTTTTAGTTTATACTATCAGACACTTTAAATTATTTCCCTTACTATCAAGGTATTTAACTAGAAGTTCAAGAATTTTTTAACTCAAAATGTCCGTGAGTGAGAGTGGGTAGGCAATGTGCTATAGAAAGCCTTTATGAAAGTATGTTGTGCGAGTCTTATTACTCGATAAATTGATTGTTCTAATTAATCATATTTTTTAGAAACATATGGTTACTAACTATCATTACAAGTGTATCGTGGCATCATGGAGATTATCAAAGCCTAAATGGAAGGTAAGAATAGAGCACCATGATCACCGCCGGTGCTAAAACATACACAAGTTCTAGAGTATTGGCTCGAGAAGGATGAGCATCATCACCCACCGATCATTAAGGGCTAAGAGAACCTAGAAATCATAGAGAGATGGGTCATGGACAGAGACTACCTTCACACATGTGGTTACCTTGAGATAAGAGGGTTGATGTGGTAGTGTATTATATGAGGAGAAGGGCATACACTTATTGAAGGAGAATCCAACGTAAGGGTGGAGAGACTACTGGTTGGGGAAAGTTCCTTGAGGTGATTTGTGCCCATTTTTATCCCACACATCTCCAAATGAAGAAGTAAGATGAGTTCATGGCCCTTTGGTAGGAAGGAATGCCAATTGAGGACTATTACACAAGATTCATATAATTGGTCTAGTTTCCTCTAGAATTTGAGGCTAATAAGGTGATGCAAGTCCAACATTTCATGAACAACCAATGAATCAGATACCAAGAGCTCTTAGTGGGATTTACTCCTTCAAACATGGTGGGAATGTAGAAGTAGGATTTGGAGGCTTCTTGAGTTATCTAAGCCCAAAGTGCTCAATTAAGGGAAAAAATAAAGTTCGAGGGACGTCACCATTCCAACAAAAGGAAGAAGGCTTATTCAGGAGGAAGCATGCCACCTAATTATGGCAGGAGCATAGGGTCATTACCTTGAGTTGGAGGTATGTCTAGGGATTATGCCTAGGAGAGGCACTACCACTACAAGAATTATGGAACTTATCACCTACGATTATATTGTGGAAGCATAAAGGTAACGTGAAGTGGATATGGCATGGTAGGGAATAGAGCGCATGAGTGACGAGTTGGAGGTGTTAGTGTTTAAAGGAGCAAGTCTAGAGCTTAGAGTACCGAGTTAATTCAGGAACCAAATCCACTAACTCTGAGAGTTCCTTCGTCACTAGCTAGTGTCTCTAATCAAGCTGGTTAGCCTAGAGGTTAGAGCCTTCATACCTTTTAACAAGTGCAGGCATCAGTTAGTGTTGTGAGAGCTTCTTTAGAAGGATGCTTGAACATAATGAGCTAGGCAAAGGTAGAGTGTTAGGCCTATGTGGTGATCGGTATACTTACTATCCCTACGTTTCCAACATGTTTATTGTTTGATTCTAGCGCATCACACTTCTTTGTGTCACTCGTATTTGTAGCTAGAGCTACCTTATCACCTTCCAATAGTATTTCCACATTTCTTGTGTTGCCTTTTAGGGATCCAATTACATGCTCTAGGTTCTATAAAGGAGTAACCTTGATAGTTAAGGAAGGGGTTAGAATTTCCATTAGATCTCATTCAACTTGAATTATGTGACTTCGATGTTATTGTTAAAATAGACATGCCGGGGAGATATAAAGCATTGATTGGTTACAAATAAGAATGTGTGGTTTTATGAGGACCAAAGGGTGTTAGAATCTCATATTGGAAATGTGAACCTAAACCATTTGTAAGGATCATGTTGGCATTCATGAAAAAAAACCTTGTTTGTAAAGGGTATCCGTTATTCTTGCATAGTGTTCGACATACCAGAGTGGTTGAGAAGACATTAGAGTAAGTAGCAGAGATCCGCAAGTATCTTGACATATTACTTAAAAATATTCAGGGAATGCCACCCATTTTTTAGGTTGAGTTTACTGTGGATGCATTTCCAGGGATAACACTAGTATCAAAAGCCCCGTACCATATGGTACCTAAAGAAATGAAAAAGCTCAAGGTGTAGGTGGAGGAGTTTTAAGGGAAGGGTTGCATCCAACCTAGTATATCACTGTGGGGAGCACCAGTACGATTTATGACTAGTGGAATGGGAATAACTAATCTAGATCATAATGTGCTTCACCAATATTATAAACAGTGGATTGGTAAACATGTACACCTCTAGGGGAAAGACATACCTGGCTACTATTATGACTAGTGGATAGGTAAATATCCTACGTCTATTCCCGACCCACTTGGTATTCCACTATAAGTAAGTAGTGATTTTTTCATAATTTATTATCATCAAAGGGTTTAAGTTATTGAGCTCATGATCCCCACTATTATAACTGGAGGAAGGAGAGTACTATTCCAAGGCAATACACACTTAGCCACTATTATAACCATTGGAATGATAACATATACATATCTAGGGTAAAGCCTTGTTAGCCACTATTATAACTAGTGGATTGGTAAACATCCTAACTTTAGGCCTAACTTAATATTTATCCAAGGAAAAACCTTCATGGCTCAATAAGTAGCACCTATCTAGACATGCACACCCTAATAGACCCTCCAAACTCATTACCATTCTATAAAACCTAACTCCTTAAAATACCTTATCCCCTAACTTGGGACATCTATAGCCTCCAAGACTTCAAGACCCCTATACACTTTCCAACATCTTCACAAAAACCATAGAAAATTCCTATACAAGGGTCAAGGCCCACTTCCTTGTTTCTCAACAAATATTCACCATCGTCCACCAAGGTTTCCCTTGAAACCCTAATTTGGTCTATGTAGACCTATCATCTCCTTTACTTACCTAGCCCACATCTTCCTTGATCCAAGTACCATCAACATACTCACCTCAACACAAACCCTCGCATCCCAACTCCTCAACTTCCACATGTGATAATGATGACCTAGATGGTTTCCCTCAAAAACTATAATATTTCCCTTCTTCTTCCACACCCTCGTCCCATACACAAGCCTACCCTCCATTTTACTTGGGACGCACCCTCCATATGACACGCCCTTCATCAAAACACTGAGGTTTAACCAACCTCCTCAACATTTCCCCATAATACCCCTATCCTTAGGATTTTATTTTCTTGAAACCCTAGATTATACCCCCATGCACCTTTCCATCAGCCCACATACTAAATCTTTCCCAAGTACACCAAACACCCAAAACACACTTTCCTCCCCATGATTAAACCTCAAATAAGATTTCCTCATGTAAATATTTTCCCTATGCAGCACACACACCCCCTTGTAAGGCTCACACTTCCCTTGCAAGATTTTACCAAAACTTCTCATTTTATTATTTTCTCCTATCATTTCCTCTTCTATATTTCATGAGAGACTTAGGGAATACTTGACATATCACCTCACTCAATCTATACTCCTTATTTTCTTTAGTCTCCCATATCCAATCATGTCCCAACTAAGGCTTCTTGGTATACATACATTAATATTCAACCATACATATCAACATGTCCATCCATAGTAAGTCATAACCACATAATGAAAGTCATGCTCACCATACCTTAGCTCCTTGAATGACAAGCTACACCACACTCTTTCTTAGTTTGCATACACATATATTTACATATGGCATACCAATACACCCATACACATAAGATTCATAACATAGCACAAAATCATAACTATATCCTTACCTTGTTGGGCTCTAGGCTTGAAGCAATAATCCTATGCCTCCTTATGAGGAGATGTTTCTTCAAAACCTATAAAGAGAGTATCAACTAGGTCATTTCAACTTCTTACTACTTTTTGTTTTTTCCTTATTTTGTTAACCATATAATAATAATAATAATAATAATAATAAGATATTAGATGAAATACACTAAATAAGTATGAGGGAGAAGGGTATACTATAAAGGATAATAGATGAGGTAGTTGCGGTGGTGACGTAGTAATGGTGGAAGGGGAGATGTAAAGTGGGGGGGGGTTCTTTAGCTTAGAAAAATAAGGGGAAGGTAAGGTTTCTTGGGTGAGGGGTTCCTTTGGTTTAGGGGGTCTATGGTGGTGTTGGTGGCCTCATAGTAGCGACACTATGGTGGAAACGATCAAGAGGATGAGAAAAAGAAAGGGAATGAAGAATAGGAGAGAAAAAGGGAAGTGGAGACATAGTATGATAGGGGTTTTTTTTTATGCAGGAAGGGAGGCAGGGAGGGCAGTGTTAGTAGTAGTGGTGGGGGCTTAGGGTGGCGCTGGCGAAGGAGGAATGTGAAAAAATGTAGCTTAATATAGTTGTTTGCTTTGCAAGAGCAGGGAGAGAAGAGAAAGGGAAAGTAAGGAAGGGGAGTGGCTCATTAGGTGTAGGGTGATGAAAGGAAGAGTAAAGGGGCTTTTATACGTGTAGGGGATGGAGAAAGTGGACAAGAATAGGAAGAAGACAAAGGGAGGGGTGGTAGCTGCCGAATGGCATGCACGTTAGGGCACCCGCATAAGCAGGGGGTGGGGGTAGGTTTTGTAGGGTGAAGGAGGGTAGGTGAGGGGAGAGGGACCTCATAAAGGGAGGAGGATAATGTAGGGGCGTGCTTGCTACAAACCCTATAAGACCAAAAGAGGAAAGGAGGAGAGAGAAAAAGGTGGAGAGGGTTGTGATGGTAGTAGTACACAGGGTCACGTAGGTTGGGGAAGAAGAAGATAGGGGAAGAAGGGGAAAGAAGGGAAAAAGAGAAGAGAGAGAGAGGGAAAAGTGAGGGGGCTACACATGTGGTTGGTCCAATTGAGGGGGGTGGGAAAGAAAGGAAAAGGGAGATTGGGTTAGAGAAAGGAGAAAGGAAAGAAAAGAGGGTGGAGGGTGTTGGGCTACCATTGGGCACAACCTAGCTGGCTAAAAGAAGGGAGAAAATAAGAAAAAATGAAAAGGAAGAAAAAAGGGAAGAAAAGAAAGAAAAAGAAGGAAGAAAATAAGAAATGAAAAAAAAATAGGGTGGTAGGGTGTTTTTTATTTTTTTGGAGTTTTATGGATAATAATAATAATGATAATAATAATAATAAATATTTTTTATATATTTAGAAATTATTATAATTTATTTATAATTTATCTTAGGTTAGTTAATTAATTTAGTTTCCACTATTATTCTCTATTACAATTTTCTTTCTTTATTGCCTTAATTACTGTTATTATTATTCTATTAAAACTAGTAAATATAATTAAACCTTGCTTGATAATTTCTTATTTTATTCCTTAATCCTAAAGTAATGATTTGGCGTATTACATCACTGCCCCCAAAAGAAATACTTCGTACCTAAAGTCAGTAGCTTAATCCAAGAATAGGGAGCAATGGATGAGGGGCAAGGCAGATTTAGGGCGATTAGATAAACAGGAGCATAAAACATAATAAACCACTACCTCCTTATAGAAAAAGGGGTTTAGCATGAATAATCATACATGAGGCAATGAGTTTGGATACACCTCATATATGCCCTTCTCTACTTCTCAAGTGTCTTTGTCTGTCCCATAGCAGCTCTAGAGAATCTTCATGAATGGGACCGCACTCACATGGGTACTCCAAAGCTTGATGTCACGGATCTGCATAGGTATCTCTTCATGGGTTTGAGAATCATAAAACTCGACCTCATCAAGCTAGATCAAGTAGGAAGGATCAACAATGCACTTTTATATATATGAGACATGGAACATATTGTGGGCACATGGTAACTTTAGAGGGAGTGCCAATCTATAAGCACCCTCTTTGACTCATTCCAAAATATCATAGGGTTTGATGTATCTTGGGCTTAGCTTTCCCTTCCTACTAAACCTCTACACACCTTTGGTGGGGGAGACCCTTAACAACACTTCTCTAGGCTCAAAGTTGCCATACGGCGCTTTCAATCAGCATAACTCTTTTATTGACTCTAATCAGCTCTAATTTGGTCCTAAATCTAATTGATCTGCCATGTCATCTCCCCAATCATCTTGGGTCCAAATACCACCATCTCACTGATGTCACACAAGCATAAGGGGGTCTTACACTTTTGACCAAACATTACTTTGAACTGACTAATCCCTATGGTGGCATGGTAGCTATTATTATAAGAGAACTCTATCAAGTGTAGACAATCTCCCAAAAAACCCTAGAAGTCCAAAACATAGGCTCTCAACATGTCTTCTATGGTTTGGATAACTCTCTTAGTCTTCCCATCTATGATAGGATAAAAAGCTTTACTCATCTTCAATTATGTTCCTTAGACTTCTTACAACTTTCTCTAAAAGTGGGAGAGGAACCTTGTGTCCTTATCCATAACGATATCCTCAAGTAACCCATGCTGACTGACCACAAACTTGATGTAGGCACTAGCCAAATGATCCATGTTCTAGGTTAACTACATGGAAACAAACACATCATACTTTGTCAATCTGTTTGCGATGAAATAGATTGTGTTGTAGCCACTTAATGTCCTAAGAAACAGACTAGCAAATTCTATGGAGATTAATCCCACTTCCATCTTGGCACTTTTAGAGGCTAAAGTATCCCTACAAGTCTATGATGCTCAATTTTAACCTTCTGACAGGTCAGACATCTTGAAACAAATCTAGCTACCTCACACTTCATACAGGAACACTAGTACAACTTCTTAAGATTTTTGTATAGCCTTTTCCTAGTGGATGGATTGAGTATGGGGCCTGTTGTCTGTATTTTAAGATCCAACACTTCAACTCTAAGCAACATTACGGTACACACCGATAACCCTTATAGTTAAGGCTACCTCCTCGTGTCTCTAAAACCCTTTGGCCTAATGTTCCTATATCTTCTAACATATCCTCTCAAGCGTAGCATCTCTAAGCTTGTTGGAATGGATCTCCTTAAACACTATAAGGGTAACACAACTCTTCCAACATTAGGTTACCAATCACATAGGAGTTCACAAAATGTGTGGTCTTTCTGCTCAATGCATTTGCCACCACATTGGCCTCACCCTCATGGTAGGTTAACTCAATGTAATAATCCTTAACTAGCTCCAGCTACCTTCTCTACCTCATGTTTAGTTCCTTTTCTGTGAAGATGTATTTGAGGCTTTTATGAACAGTGAAGAACTTACACATGGTCCCATATAGGTAATGGCTCCAGATATTCAATGTGAGAGCCATTGTGGCTAACTCCTGATCATGAGTTGGATAGTTTTGCTTGTGTTACTTTAAATGAAAGGAAGAATATGTTACCACTTTACAATTCTACATCAATACACACCCTAGTCCATGCTTGGATGCATCACTACAGACCTCAAAACCCTCAGAACTGTTTGGTAAAGTTTGGACTGGTGTACCTCTTTAGTACTTGAAAATCCTCATTATAGGACTCATCCCACTAGAACTCGGTGGTCTTCTTCATAAGGTTGGTTCGAGGATGATAAATCCTTGAGAAGTTATGCACAAATTGACAATAATATGTAGCCAGACCCAGGAAGCTATGAACCTCTAAAATGTTCATGGGAGGCTTCCGTTCTATGATTGCCACTATCTTTGCTGGGTAAACAACTACTCCCTTCTCTAATACTTTATGCCTAAGGAAAACCAATTTTTGAAGATAAAACTCATACTTGGTAAACTTTGCATAAAAACAATGCTCCCTCGGTAGTTAATGCAGAGATAGAGACTATTGTCTTTCTTTTTCTCAAAAAAGACTAATGCTCCTCATGGTGAATAACTTGGTTAGATGTACTTGTGTTCCAATAACTCCTCTACTTGAGTCTTAAGCTCTTTCAACTTAATACGTGCCATCCGATAGGGTGCTTTTAACATGAGTTCCTACACCAGAATGTCACCCAAGGCTATCAAATTCTTGTTCTTGTTTAGCTCATGCACACTACAAAATTACAACGAGTACCCCTTCTAGACTAGTAATGCAATGTGGTCATAGCCACCAATTTGGTATGGGCTTGGGCTTGGTCTTTCTATACGAAACCCTATTACCATTACTTGCAAGCTCATGGGTTCAGAGTAGTAGTCAAGGTTGATCCTATAAGGATCGGTCAATGACCACTAATATAATGATGGAACTTAGCTGTGTCTAGACTACAAAATGATAAGAAGTGAGAAATTGTAAGCTAAAATAACTAAAGTAAGTAACTAAGCTAAAAAGAAAGGAAAATAGAACCAAAGTGACTCAAGTAAATAGAAAAGCTAAGGTTCCAATTCATTGCCCCCGATCATCCATGTAACTGAACACCACATCACTAATTGATTCAATAATCATAATCAATCTTGCTAATAAGGATTGAAAGTGTTGTGCTTTCTCAAGCCACAAACACCCTATTACATCTCTATGACCCTAACTATCTATAGCTTAGGGTCTAATAGAGTGTCATGCCTTAAAGTCCACAAATTTTCCTCTTTTATTGTTGTACAGGTCTAATCGATCATCTCTTGACCAATAATATAATCTATAGTTATGCTATTAGGTCTAATATCAGATTATCTCTTGATCGCACCGGTATTTTTCACATAAAAAATGGGAACCCCGTCAAAATTCATCATTCCGTCAATCAATCTATAACACAGTGCAAGGATCATGAATTGAATAAAAAAATGAAAATATTCAACATATTTAAATTGGGGGAAACTCCTCATCACCCTAACACAAAAAATCTAGCCAATCAAACTCATAGTAAGAACATTAAGAATAAAAAGAGATTTCATAGATAGATCTCTAGTTTACAAGAAAATTCTTGAGGAATTGGGGAAGAGAATGAAGGAGAGAGAAAATAGGATTGGATGCTATTAGGATGAAAAATTAGAATAAAAGTTGAATTTTAAGGCCTCTTGATCCCAAGGTTTTCCCTTCTAAAATGCACATGCACGTTATTATATTTTCGACGATTCCCGAAAGACATGGCTGTGTTGATTAACACGGGCTTCTTGTGTCAACTTTGATAGCTCTAGGTATTTTGACGAGAAATCCTTCATCATGACTCTGATTGATCTAATTTTACATGCAATGGAAATCTATTGAAAAGATATACAACTTTGGTGTTGAAAGATTCTCCACATTTAGATATTATCATAGTCAAAATTCCACTTCTTTCATGCTGACTTACTTTGAATATGCATTCTTGCTTTCATTTTATTCCAGAATTTATATTTTAGCTCTAAATCTCTTTCTACTTTAACTTTTTTCCCTCCTTGATCCTTTTTCCTCCTTTCTTCTCCCTTTAATATTATTATTTATTCCATCCTTCATGCTTGTTTGTTCCTTAGGATCCTATAAATTTTCATAACACAAAGGCAGTAACAAGAATAGAAAGGGAGAATTCCAGCTAAAATTTGAGGTAAAAACTCTTATAAACCTTAGTAACAAGATGCAAAAGTTACACTTATCAACTCCCCCATGCTTAAACATTTTTTCCCCAAGAAAATTAATACAGGAAAACATGCCATGGGGAAAAAGAAAAGAAGTTGGATCCCTTTCACAAAAAGGAGTGTTTAGCACTTTAATAGTACAAGAGTCAAGTCTAAATCTATAAAACCTAAAAATATAACAATTAAAAGCTCAAAATCCTTTTTCAAAATTTTTGAGGTTTCCCACTATGTGAGAATTGTAACTTTTCTATCGAGCTCTAAGGCCCTGCCATGTAACAAAGGACATCCAATCGTGGATAGCAAGTAACGTTATACCAACTCACTCATTCCTCAAGGTTTTGAATTAGAATTCTCACTTTAGGCCTTGTGGACACACATCTCATGTGTTTTATTATATTTAAAGGTTCCGCTCTATTCCTCTCACCCATGATCACGATCATCCATATGCTTGTAATGCTTTTCAATTATGCGCCTCCAGAAAGACTTACAACACATAAAAATCAAGAGGTCTTATTAGAGTTGTAATAGGGAAATGGGTTGAAGGGTTAGGGAATACTTTTTTTTTTTTGGAAATGGACTTAAAAGTCTTATATACTAATGAGGTATGGTTAATTCTTCTTCTTTAATAAAATATATTTTACCATCCCAACTTTTCATTATGAAGCACAAGCACCTTGAACTTGTTATTAATTTTTTTTTAAGAATAACAAGAGATAGGTTGATTTGCTTTTCATCCTACACAATCATTCACTCTTTTACACCTCCCCCATGCTCAGCTTAAATTACACTCCTTACCTCCTTTTTTCCAAATTGTGAAACACCCATTAGTTCTAGACATAGGGAGGGATAAAGGAAATTGGGTTACATGTGTGGTTAGATTAAGAAAAAAGGTCATAAGCACAATGGGGTTAGCAAAGGATAACACGTTAATGTAAGGCTATTTGGCTATTGCAGGTCTTGACAAAAAGATAAGTGCCTTTATCATTTTAATTCATGTCTAAGTCTTATGTGATTTTAAAGAAAACCATTTCAAGTTCTATTTTTCCAAGTCATGGTGAGACACACACAAAAAAAGATAAGACATTGTAGTGATGTATCAGTCTAAAGGATCAAAGTCAAACTACAATACCATAAGAATGCTAACTCTTGCATAACCCTAACATTCTCAAACACAGTTACGCTTATCTCAAAACAATGCAACAAAAAAAATCAAGCATATAGAAATCCATTTTCAAATGTTATTTCAAAGGGTCTTAACATTCCAAACTAAACACTCTTGCTATTGTAAGATAAATATACTCTTTAATAACATTAATGAAGGGTCATTTCCTTTTCCTTTCTTTGTTTTTTTTTTATATTGTTGTATCCAAAAGAAATAACCAAAGAAAATATAGCAACAGTCATCGAAATAAAATAGGGAAGAACATAATACTTACTAAATGAAAAGGTTAGACCATGCTACAAATTCCTCTCGCACCCAATCACTTAGAAGCATTTGCTTGGTCCATTTCATGCCTTCACACTCAAAGAAATTAACCATGGTTACCACTTGAATTAGAATTTCCATGTCACCACCTATAAATCCATCAAATAAAATCTATAACGAAATCAAAGAGCAAACAAACCAAGAGTCTGAAGGGAGTAACAAAGGCAGTAACAAGAACAAAAAAGGAGAATTCCAACCAGAATTTAAGTTAAAAACTCTTATAAACCTTAGGAATAAGATGCAAAAGTCACACTTATCAACCTCGTAACACCATGCACTTCTGAGTGAAGTTGATCACCATATGATACTTCCCTGGCATATCCATCCCTAAGATGACATCAAAGTCCTACAAGTCTATGCTAACCAAGTCCACTAAGAAGTCTACCCCACTAATGAATAATGCCACATCTAAGTAAAGTTCTGCGTAGTTCATCCTATCTCTCGATGGTAGCATCACAAATAATGTTATGCTAGTAGATGGTTATGTTTAGCCTTAACAACAAAGGTAGTGGACATGTGGTGGTGAAGAGAGAATGGTGAAAATACTTGTGACTATGTCCAAATCCCTATTAGCCTTTACCTGGTTGATACCATCCAAGCCTTTACCTAATTGGCCTGCCTAATAACCTCCTCAGTAACCTCTGGAGCCCTGAGTTCGATGACCTCTCTAAAGGAGAGGCCGTGGTCTCAAAGACCTTCCCTTAAAGTCCCAAATTGGTATACCAAATAGGACACACTCTCTACAGAATCAATTGGGATGAAGCCTAAGCATATTACTATTAGGTATGTTGTTGGGGCATTAGGGGTCCCCTTTGCTGGATCTCTTAGCTCTAAGGCTGCGAAAAGTTCTAATGCCTCTAGAACTTGAAGGCATGCTGGCCCAACTTGCCACAGTTTTTGTAACTCATGAGACTACCCTCATAATCTCTTCCCTGGTGGTTCCAGCCATAACATATGCATGAGAATCCCGTCGATAGTCTCTCACCTCTAACTAGATATGTACTCAGGATCCTTCTACTTGGATGTAGGTCTTACTCCTGAACCTCTAGTCTCCTCTTCCCTAGGATAGATGCTTACTCCTAGATAAGAGTGGTGACAATGTAGGTACACTCATATAAGGTGGCCAAGTCTGAGAATGCCACTACACCCATCATCCGATAGGTGTTAAAGTGGATCCCTAATTAGAATTGATACAGTACAGTAGACTTGGTGGAAGCAATACCTTGGGAAAACTTGAGTAGCTTGATGATGCTAGCCTAGTATTGTCAGACCGTCATGCTATTGTAAGTGAGTTGTATGAACTTGTGCTTGTCCCTCTTTATGCTCTCTAGGTAGAAATTGGTTAGCAAGGTAGCCTTGAAAGAATCCGAGGTTCATTGGGGACCATCTTGGGTGCAGTACTCAACCCACCAGGCATCCCCTACTCATTAGAGGAAAATTGCCACAAATTATCTAGCTGGAGGGCAGTCCACGGCCTCGAAGGTTTGATCCATATCTTGAATCCAGTCTTCTAAGATCATGGGATCCTTCTCTTTCATGTATAGTGGAGGGTAATGGTTAGTAATCCTATAGAGCCAGACCTCCCCAACACCCATAGAATGATGTTGTGGAGGTGGGGGAGGTGGTTGAGTCAGAGGCTAGCGTTGGATAAACTCCATAAAGGCCTTGAAGACCTCCTCTAGTTGCCCAAACTATCCATTAGTCATTTATAGATTCTATAAAACAAAAGATGCATTAGAAAAGGAATCTCTAAATTCAAAGTATTTTTACACACTTTTCCCCTTCTAAGGAATTCCTAGGTTACCCCTTTTGTTTCCTCACTAGTGTTCCCAGACTTAGGGTTTTGAAATAAGAAAACATTTTCCAAGGTGTAAAACACTTTCAATACTAGGGAAAATCTTATTGCAACATAAAATCTTAAAAAATAAAGTGTGGTTATCAGAACCATCAATCTGATACCAACATATAACACCCTTAAAAATCATAGTTGAAAATTTTCTTTTGTTAGGGAAAATCATATGCCAAATTAGGTTCTACCCTTGTAATTAGTACAAGTTCAGACCCTGGCTAGCTTCGTCCTAACCACATGGCTAAAAGACAACAAGGCACAGTTATATGAGATAATTAAAATGTAAAGGATTTTAATATTGAAAATAGTAAATACCAAAGTGTTCAAGAATCATAGTTAATACATCAATGAAATGAAATATAATATAACATCCCACTATAAGGGAATAAAAGAAGAAAACATGAATGTAAAATTACAGGAAGAACATTCTCTCTATCCCTAACCATGGGACATCTGAACATCACATTGCCCGGACAAGCTATCGTAATTACCAAAGTCCTCTAAGGCCTCATCACCTACCTGCACAAACTCAGGAGCGGCTACTACTTGTGGGAATGAGCAACTCCTATAATAAAGGTGATTAGTTCACTACATACTAAGTGAGGTAAAAATTAGCTAAGATAGGGCCTGACAACATAAAATACAGATGTTATAGAAGCAGTTGGTTTATTAAATTAATTACCCTTATTGGAGTTTAAGCCATTAATACCATTTTTACACATCTCTTGAATTATACCCACGTGAGTATAAAGACTCCACTATTATGAACGGTGGAATGGGAATAAGTACTCAAGGGTAGAATGCACCTGGCTACTAATATAAGAGGAACACTAGTAAACATATACATCTCAAAGGTAAGATGCACCTGCTCACAATTATGACTGGTAGGCCGGTGAATATCCTATTTCTAGTCCTGACGCACATCGTGTTCCACTATCAGTAATTAGTGTCTTTTCCATAATTTAGTATCATTCAAGGGTTTAAATTATTGAGTTTGGGAATCCCACAATTATAACTGATAGAATAGAAATACTACTCTAGGGACAAACACACCTGTCCGCTATTAAAACTAGTGGAATGGTAACGTATACATATCTAGGGCAAAACGATTCTGGCTACTATTATAACTAGTGGACTAGTAAATATCCTAAGTTTGAACCCAACTCAATGATCGTCCACTTTAAGTGTTTGGTATTTTATTCATGTCTTATTCAACAAGTAACACCCATCTAGTCATCTAGACATGCACATCCTAATAGACACTCCTAACTCATTACCTTGGAAGTTATAGCCACCAAGACTTCAGGACCCCCATACACTTTCCACCATCCTCATAGCAAACTTAGATACCGTACATATAAGGGTCAAGGCCCACATTCCCATTTCTCTACCTATACACACCATTGCCCACTAGGGTTTCCTTTGGAACCATAATCTAGCCTATGTCGACCTAGCCATACCTCTCCTTACATAGCCCACATCTTGCTTGATCCAAGTACCATCACCATACTCACCTCAACACCAACCCTCACAGCTCAACTCTTCAACTCCCATATATGATAATGATACCTACGTTGGTCACCCCCGAAAACCCTAATACTTCCCTTCTTCTTCTATACCTTCTTGTTGTATACAACTCTACCCTCTATTTGACTTGACTACCCTCCATGTAGCTCACCCCTAATCACAACACTGAGGTTCAACCATCCTCCTCAGCCTTTCCCCATAACACCACTATCCTTAAGGTTTTTCCCTTGAAATCCTAGTTTATACCCCCATGCACCTTTCTATGAAATCACGTAATAAATCTTTCCTAAGTATATCAACCACCTAAAAAACACTTTCCTCCCCATGGTTAACCCTCAAACAAGATTTCTTCATGTAAATCTTTTCCCCATGCAAAGCACAACCCTATATAAGGCTCACACTTCCCTTACAAGATTTTACCCTAACCCCTCATTTTATTATTTTCTCCATTTATTTCCTCTACCATATATCTTGAGAAACATAGGACATCCTACACATATCACCTCACTCATTCCACACTACTTATGTTCTTTAGTCTCCCTATCCACTCATGTCCCACCTAAGGCATCCAAGCATATATACATTAATATTTAACCATATATAAGATCAGGTTCATCCATAGCAAGTCATAACAACATATGTAACACATAAAGAACATGCTCACCATAACTTTGCTCCTTGTAAGCCAAACTACACCGCACACATACTTAGTATACTAATACATCCATACACACAAGATATATAATATAACCCAAAATATTAACTATATTCTTACCTAGTTGGGCTCTAGGCCTAAAAATATTAATAATAATGATAAAGAGACTATCAACTAGGGCATTTCACCTTCTTCCTACTTCTTTTCCTTTTTCCTTATTTTCTTAAAATAATAATAATAATAATAATGATGATGATCATACTAATATCAATAAACATAAGTTATTAAATGAAATACAAAAAATTAGTAAGAGGGATAAGGGTATAAATAGAAAAGTGGAGTAGATGAGGTGGCAGTGGAAGCATAGTCTTGATGGTGGAGGAGATTCAAAAGAATGGTTTATAGGGTTGGTAAAATAGGGGGAAGGTAGGGTTTCTTAGGTGGTGGGATTCCCTAGTTCAGGTGGTCTATGGTGATAGTGGTGACCTCTTAGCGGCAACATGGTGATGATAGTGGCGGCGCCTGAGAGAAAGAGAAAAGGAAAGGGAATATAAGAGAGGGGAGAAATAGAGAATTGTAGGCATGGTATGGTAGGGGGTTCTTTTGTGTAGGAAGAGAGGCATGGAGGGTGGTGGTAGCAGTATTGGTGGAGGCACTGGTGGCGGAGGTAGGTGAAAATAGGTAGCTTGAGTTGTGGTCTTTACACGGGTGGGGAGAGAAGTGGAAGGGGAAGGAAGGGAAGGGGAGTGGATTGTTGGTTGTTTTGTGATGAAAGGAAGAGGAAGGGAGGGAGTGGTGACGGCGGCATGGCTTGGTGGCAGTAGTGGAAAAGTTTTATTGGGTGGTGAGAGTAACAAGGTAGGTGAGTGATTTTATAGAAAAAAGAGAGGGAAGGAGGGAGTGGGGAAGGGTTTTTATTTGTGTAGGGGATGGAGGGTGTGGATAGCAAGAGGAAAAAGACAAAGAGAGGGGGGTTGGTGGCTACTGGCCGGAATGCAGGCTAGGGCAGCAACATAGGTAGGGAGGTAAGGGTATGTTTTGCAAGGTCGAGGAGGGTAGTTGAGGGGGAGAGGGAGCTAAAAAAGGAAGGGGACCATGTAGGGACATACCTGCTGCACACTTTGTGGGGCTAAAAGGGGAAAGGTGAATGGAGAGAGTGTTGGGAGGGCTGTGAAGGCAATAGCGCACAAGGTTGCGTAAGTCGGAAAAGAAGAAGACTAGGGTAAAAAAGGAAAGAAGGGGAAAAAGAGAGAGAGAGAAAGGGAAAGGGAGGAAAAAGGAAAAAAGATTGGTCCAGGGAAAGGAGGAATGAAATAAAAGAGTTGGGAGGGTGTTGGGCTACCATTAGGCACACCTAGCTGGCTAAAGGAAGGGAGAAAAGATGAAAAATGGAACAAGAAGAAAATAAGGAAAAAAAACAAGGGAAGAAAAAGAAAAACGTGAAAAGGAAAAATGGGGTGGTAGGCTGTTTTAGAAATTTTTTTGAGTTTTACGGATAGTGAAAAATTAATAATAATAATAATAATAATAATAATAATAAAATAATATTTATAATTGTACAACTTATTATAATTTATCTGACGTTAGTTAATTAATTTAGTCTCTGCTAATTATATCTCAACATCATTTTTCTATTTTTTTTCCCATATTTACTATTATTATTATTTTATAAAAAATAGTACATATAATTAAATCTTACTTAATAATTTTTTATTTTATTATTTAATCCTAAAATAATAAATTGGGCTATTACAAAAAATATGTCCAAAGATTTAACTAAGAAGTCAATTAGAACAATGGAGGGGGAGATAACCTCATATTTTTATTCTTCCACCTCTCTTCTCTAGATACTTATGAGATCATTGCTTTGATATCAGACTAGATTATGCTTAGCTTGGAGAATCTTTCCACACTAACCTTCCATTTTACCTCTTATGTTAGACTAATCGACCTGCACTTCTTAAAAATCACAATTTGAGTTTTGGAGGATAAGTCAGCATATCTTGGACAAAACCTATCTCTTGAACTCAAAATTGAATGATAAGAATTAGGTTTTTTCAGCCATTCTTAAGCACAATTAATATTGGCATGGATTTGTTAGCTATAAATAGTCCTAATTGCCCCTTCTTTTCACCTTTTTTTTTTTGCTACCGAACATATCTTAGCTCTCTAGCATTAGCCTTCTCCCTTTCCACTTTGAGTCTACATTCAAATTCTTTTTCTCCTTTGATCCTTTATCTATCTCCCATCTTATTTTAATTATGAAACAAGAAAGTGTAAGAATTATGAGAAAGTTAAGTGGTTCAACAAAATCTTCCACTATTTTTCCATTAAGTGTGTGGCATGTCTACTTTTCTAATTTTTTAAGTTCTGATTTGGAAAAATTTTCAATGATTTTAGAGTTTAAATTTTTGTGTTTAAGGTTTTAAAATTTAAGGATTTCTACTGGTTGAGTTTTCTTATTTGAGGAATGTTTTGCCCGCATCATGAAAGTCAATTTTTCTTCTAAAATGTGTTGTGATTATGCTTGCATGTTTTGATGTTGCTATGTTGCTATCTATCTCCCATCAAGAACCCTTAAAGTTTGATGTTATATGTTGCTATGAGTATATATATTTTTAATGTTTTTATTGAATATTTAGATGGTAAATCATGAGAGAAAAGCATGAGTTTTTGAGGATATATTAGGTTGTGATGATTAATGGTGAAATATGTAACCATTGTAAGCTAGAAATATGATATATGATGTTTTTCCATGTTTCAATTTGGTATGATAAAGAAATATAAGTATGGACCACATGAAAATGCTTGTTTTGTGTTGTTGAAGGGCAAAATGATTGATTGGTTTTGTTCAATCAATTAACTAGTTACTAGAACAATCAACTAGTTGGCTACCCATCAACTGATAGGCCATATTCTTTTCTTGGAGTTGCAAAGAGTAGGGTTGAGATGAAGGATCTTAGAGTGGCAAAGAGGATCCTTAGCATGGATATCATGAGAAACCTTGAGTAGAAGCTTTCATACTTGTCATAGGAGTCCTATATGACGAATGTACCAGAGAGATTTTATATGATGGATGCCAAGATAGTAAGCATTCCATTAGCTATGTACTTCATAATATCTACTTTAGAGTATCCCAAATCCAAAGATGAAGTAGAGTTCATGGTGATTGCTCCATAATTAAATGTTTTTAGTTGTATCATATATGCTATGGTGTGTACCCACCCTAATATTGCACAAGTTTTTAGGCTTGTGATTCGATATATGGCAAATCCAGAAAAGGTTCATTGGTAAGTAGTGAAGTGGATGCTTAAGAACTTGTAGGGATCAACATCATCTTGTATTGGTATGAAAAATCAATTTATTTGCTGGTTAGTTTTATGGACTGTAATTATAGTAAAGACCTTAATAAAATGAAATCTCGGTGCCTTACCAACTCTAGACACTGATGATATACTAGGGGATATCGATACTAAAAGGGTCTGGTTACCTATGTTGTTGGCTTTGGCCTTGAATTATGTCTATTATGGTTTGCTTCAACCAAGACTGATGTCCATTTTGGTTACTTGGCTTCGGCCTAGACTTATATCCATTATGATTATTGGATTTAGCCTAGAAATTATGTAACACTTCCATGGTATATCCATCGCTTAATGATATTGATAAAAAAGTTAGAATGAATGCTTACAAAGTAATTGGAAAGAACATTTGGATAATGATTTGAATGAGCAATAGGATAATGATTAGAATGAACGACTTAATGATAACCTATATAGTATTTGGATAAGAAATTGAATAAGAAATTGGATGAAAATAAATAAGGATGTGGTAGAATTAGATGATAAGATAAAAGGGATCGAAGAGAGAAATAATGACTATAAACGAATAATCTAATTGATTGTGCATCTTGGGAAATGAAACCTATTTAACAATTTGATAACATTCTTTGTACTTATATGTGACTATGTATGGCATTGTATTATGAAAAAAATAATGAGGAATCCTTAATTTCCTAAGTTGTTCATGGTAGTAAATCCAAATGCATCACCTAATTATGATAGAGTAGGTACGCTTAATTATATGACCTTGGCATCACGCATGCTAAGTTTGATTTCTATGACATGATATAATCCTATATGCTTTTAACTTCCATTAAGGAGGTAACTTGATATGCTCAGTATGTAGCATATTGATGTGCCTATTTACTCGATCACATGCACATTCACACAAGTAGAGATCCATGGGCAAGTTTTTGAGGATGGTTAATAATGTAATACCCCAAAATTTTTCTTAGTTTAATCCTATGTCATTAATGCCCTGATTTGATTCTAATGTTAATAAATCTTATTTTAACCTTAAAATAATTTCTTAATCCTAAAACTTTAAACAAAATCTAAAACCTTGGCTCGCATAATTCATAATTTGTAAAGCAAATCCAAAACCCACTAAAATTCCACCAATCTTAATTACTTATGGCTAATCTAAAAATACCCCTAAACTAATTCTCAACTTTTCTCTTTTTCTTTTTCCTTTTCTTTTCTTTTCTTTCTTCTCTTCCTTCCATTAACCTTAAGCCACAATGTTTGATTTTCTTGCAACTTGCATCCCTCCTAACTTGCACCATCTCCCATCATCTCCTCTACAGACACCCATCACCCATCACCTTTCTTTTTCTTCTTCCATCTCTTACCAATATGTGCACCCCCATCACCTTCCGTTGCCACCCTTCTTTTTCTTATTCCTCTTATCCTTATGTAATACTAACACACACAAACATCATCGCCACCTGCCATTATTCTCAACTCTCAACCATCTTTTCTACTACACCACCCAGCACCATTGATCTCACGCCTCCCTCTTCTATCAATTTTCTTTTCCCTAATTCTCTTAACATGCACACATGCCACAAAAACACACACAAACACACACACACACACACTCCTTCACCCTCTTTGGTTGGCCTCCACTCTATAATTTATGTGTCAAAAAGCCACTGCCCGAGATCCCTCTTCATTATTCTTTCTTCCCTCTCTTTTCTTCTTCCTCTTTCTTTCCTTTTTTTTTTGGCCTACAAACTACCCATTCCACCACTGTATACTACCTCTACCACCACTTCCTACCCATTTGCCTATGGACCAACCACTAAGGTGAACCTAACCTTCCCCAAAACCATCGCCGAGCATCACCACTGACTACCGTCTCTTTTCCCTTCCTCTTTCTCTTTTCCATCAAATTTTTACAGAGCACCCAGCCAATTACATGGCCTCAAGCATGGCCTTGCAATAATAAAAATTTCCTATCACTTATCCATGCAACTCAACATTGCCTGGCCATGCGTGATGTGATCTCTCGACTAAGGCTGCATCATCTGTTGTATATTCGTGCAACTTTCCATTTTTGTCCATGCAACCCTATTTTTACCCCCCAAGCCATGCCCAAACTCCACCAAAATTTTACTATATCTGCACCACATATTCCTCTACACACCCACACATCTCAAGCTCCTATTTGACTATGGTTATTTCTTTTTTTACCCTCTATATATTAATTTCTCCTTCGTTTAAACTATTGAAGGCTAACCATGAATTTTATTATTTTCCTTAGGTGGTATTCCAATAGCTTCAGAGAAGGAAGTCTAGCATTTTCATGCTTAGAGCCTGATGTCTTATTTGGTATGGGTACTATATGATGTTTAGGGTTTTTGGTGTTATTTACTTATATGGTTATTTTTGTTTCTCATGATATTGTTGATATATGATGTAACATGTGTTGATCATGATATTTTGTGATGATATGAATATTATGTTGAAAGGAAGCAATAAAAGGTGAGAGGTACCATTATGTTATGGTTTTATCATAATAAGGTCATATTTGTGGAAATATATCTTATGGTATGAAATATGAGCCTAAGGATATTATGTTATTGAAAGAAATTAAGAATGGGTGAGAGGTATCATTATGTTATGATTTTATTATGATAATGTCATATTTGTGGAAACATATCTTATGGTATGAAATATGGTTAAATGAATTTTAATAAATGGGCTTAAGAATTCTTATAAGGTATGATGATAATTTGTGCACTTGGAAAATAATATGTATAGAAAGTATAAGATTTTATAAAATATAGATTATTAATTATGCATAAGGGTAATTTGGTCATTATTGGTAATAAGAAAATTTTAGTATTTTAGGTTTTATGTGGATTAAAGTATGATAATAATAGCATAAGGAAATATTGGAAGTATTCTCGTTATTTGGTGTCTTAAATGATTTAATGGATAATTTTGGGAAAACTCTCGTATGATGATAATATCATTATTCCATATGTAATATCTAAAGGTTATCTGTATTCTAATTATGTCATTAATGATTGGCCTTATAAGGTTATCTATTGGAATTGGTAATTAGATAAATTTCATGGGAGTTATTATGGCTAAACTATGGAATTTGGGGTTTTTAGAGATTGCTGTATGTCATACATTGGGATAGGTTTATTATTTTATGTGTATGGGAACTAGGCTATGAATTGTGGGCATGATAATAAATATGATATTTGATAGTGACTCATTATAAGATGGATGAATAATCCATATGGGAGAATGATTGCTAAAGAGTTTGTAATTAGGGTTTGAAACGATTTAAGAACTTTGACTTATGTTATGTGTGTATCTGCTTTAATTTGTTTGATGTCTGAGAAGAAATTTTAAATAAAATACTAATTACTTAAATTGGAAGAGAAAATGAGTAGGGAGAAGGTGATATATATATATATATATATGTATGTATATGTATTCTCATTCCATCGGGGAGAATAGTGGCTCAGGATCATGTTGACCTGAGAAGATGTTGTTTTCAGATTTATTCCATCAGATGGTAATATTGACTTAGGTGTTTTGTCTATGTGAAGGTGTTTTAGACTGTTCTATAAATTTAAGAATAGTGGGGTTCCTTCACTCAATGTATATAGACGAATGAAAATAGATTATACTTAATAGAGGAATCAAGATCATTTTCTATTTTATTAGATGTTTCATTTGTTTTGTTATTCAATTATGATTTAATGTGAAAGCATGTGCTATTTTTATCCCTATTTCAATAGTATAGTTCCCTTACTCAGTATGTAGTATATTGACCACCTGTTTTATGGGTGTTACTCATTTCTATGAGCAAGAGGCCCTAATTCGTATGTGCAGGTCTCAAAAGATCAACTAGATAATTATGCTGCGTATGATGCTATATGTGTGGATGAGTGAGTGAATTCACCTGTATTAGGGGTTGGATGAAGAGTAATTGTTATCTTGTTGATGTATTTAATTGGATATAATTTTTGGACTCTTTATCCATGGTATCCCTTTTTTGTATTTTGTATTGTTAGCTCAGAGTTAGGCTTAAAAATCATTATTTAACTATAAATGTGATTTTGTTTCTAATTTTCTTATGTTACTTTAAATATTTTAGCCTTTTGATTGATGAAAGGATAGTTGTATAAGTTAGAATTATGTCGATTATGGCTATAACCCCTAGTATTTTACTTAATTACTACTGCTATAAAATGAAAATTTTTATTGGTAAAAATCAGGGTGTTACAAATAGTGGGCCTACCACGACTTGGGTTCGAGGCTTGAGAACTTGGACATTCGAAATTTTTTGTGTGGTTTGAGAAGGACCATGGTTGTGGGGCCATGTCCTCAGTCATTTCCTCCATTATTATCCTTATATTTTTAGTTAATCATTTTCCTTGTACTTGAGTATGTTAGGGACCTTCTAGGTCCTGTGGTGTAAATGATTTCTCTAAATTTTTATGTAACTTGTTCTTGAGCACTCTACTATACTTTGGTTGGCTTGGTTTTTTAGCCTTGTATCTATTATGAGATAGGTGGTTACTATCTATCTTGTGTTACGTATGGCAGTAGTACACCATTTTTCTATTTTTCCTAAGTGTTCTTGGTATTTTCTATTTCTAAAATATTTTAAAATGAAATTTCTCAGTAGGAAAAATGGATGTGTTACAATTAATCCCTAATAGGTATTTTCAACTATTAAAACCCAATAGAAGTCTGAGTAGTTAATCAAAGATAATTAATTATTTTATCCGTCCCTATATTTATTTATTTAAGGTTAAGCCTGAACAAAAAGTCAAATTATAATGATCAACACTTGGCTAAAACTCAATGGTAAATTAGTAAAAATATTAAAATAACTCCTAAGGGAGCAATTGACTAGAACCAAAAACCATATGACTAGTGTGGACCTACAATAATATCGAATAAAAATAGAGCATGCAAACTAGTTGACTAGAGAAAAATTAATTCATTTAACCATTAATCATTTGACTTGTACAGGGTTGAAAGCAAGTTAAATATGTACAGCCTAACAAGTTGATTGGTAAGGTCCAAACCATCTAATTGGTTAACTAGTGGACATGCTTTGCCCATATTCGTGGATTACTTAGCTTGGAAAAACAAATATAAAATCATGTAATTTTTTGAAATAATATTCTTACCTAATCAAATAATCCCAAAAACATCCCATAATGTTAAAAATTTATATAAACATAGGCTAACATACTTAAAAAATTAGATTTATGCTTATTAAATTAAATTACACCACATTCTCATGTAAAATTCATCAAAGTCATACTAAGGTGGTTATGGATAATACACGGCTATAAATCCAAAAATATAATAACATGCTCACATGTTTAAAACTAGAAAATGATGATAACATATGCATATCATGATAAGCACTAGCATCAGGATAATATGAATATAAAAAACACGTAATAGTGTTTGTTGCAAAATAGCTTGGATTGAAAGGATCCAAACTAATTATAGGAATTAATAAGATTATGAATAATTAAGGATTTAATCATAAAATAAAACAATTAAGGGAAAGGTAGATATCTTTATCGATTCTTGTGTGTAGTTACAAGATGATTAAACTAGTTAATCAATCTATTACACAAATTTCCAATTCTCTAATCAATGAGAATTCTATGGAGAAGAAGAAGTTAGGTCACATGATATTATGGTTAGGTTTCGCTTATATCTCTTTTATACTATAAAAAATCCTATGGGAAAAATTAATGTGTTTCATAAGTAAGAAAAACATGGTCCATGTTTAGAAAGCACGGGACCCTCATGTTAATTTCCTTAATATTGGATTTTTTTCAAAAGCATATCAAAATTATCTATGAGAAAACACGGCCCATGTTAATAAGCACGAGACCCCATGTTTCTCACACATCCCAAATATTAACCCTAAACGTCTTCATTACCTACATGAACTAATAAAATGTTATGTTATGCTTTAAATACCAAGTTAGAGCTCACAATTATGTACCTTGACCTAGTATTTATGATGCACGACATGTAAAGGCCTCTACAAAAATCCCTGACCCAACAAAAGGCCTCATAGCCTATGAAAATTGATCAAGTCTAAGAAACACTTGAACATACCCATGGTTTGTGGTTTTGTTAGTATATTAGCCATATTATCATAAGTACCCACTTTTTCCAACATAACTAATCCTACATCAACAATACAATGGATAATCTTATACCTAATGCTAATGTGCTTCATTCAATGATATAAGAAATTCCGAATATTCACTTAACAGATAGCACTTTGACTATCTCCACAAACAACTAGAGCACCATGAAAAAAACCGAACTCTTATACTAAACCACTAAGCCACATGAATTTTTGAAAGGCATCTGTTATTTCCAAACACACAACAACCTTAGAACATCTAAGGTCTAAAACTAACAAACTAGTGCACCTCTGATCATTAGCACAACAAACAAGATAAAAGCAACCTATCAACAAATTATTTAACAACACATACATAGTACAAGCCAATATTGTATGGAATAAGTACCTTATAATCCATTCCACACTTTATTTAGGTGTCTTCAAAAGACTCACCACACAAATGCTCACAACACAAGGAATATAGTAGTTGGTACTAGTCACATTGGACATCAAGCATCTCACTGCTCCAAAGTATGAACTAGTAACTAAGCAAGACACCAAAATTGCTTTGGACTTAGGTACATATAAAACCATCAATTTATCCACCTAATAAGCATAATATAGACACAAAACAAAAGAATAAACTGTGAAACATCTCATAACAATGTCTAGGTTTTCCCAAGAAAACACATCTCTTTAGAAACACCAATAGAATACCACAGGGCCAAATCAACACCCAAAATAACCTATGAGCCTAACATTAGATCCTACACACCAATATTATTAATTCTAGTATACATAGCATAACAAGTTGTACCTAGAGAAAAACTTGCTCCACCTTTTTCCAAGATTCCTCCTCACAAAAAGAATCTATACCATGTAGATCAACAATAATCTTTACCTTGTCTGAAGCACCCAGTAGGTTATCCTATTCAACCGTTTATCAAGAATAATTTAGACTCACAAAAGGTAATAAATATAGAAGTGATAGGATCACCACACAAGGGCCCCCTAGTTATGCCAATGACACTCACGTGTTTCAATCGCATCAAACTAAGGCCAAAACATATGAGTTAGAAACTCTTAATATTACCCCAACTACAACTTAGATATTTGTGCCAAAAAGGTTATAAAATGTCCCAACCTACTTTCCAACAATGGCTACCATAACCCTTTTAGCATCCTTGAATATTCCATTCTCTATTACATACCTATAACCTTTGCTATCCAACGAACACAATGAAATCAAACTCTTGGTCATGTTAGGAATATGAAAAACACCAAATAGTGTATTAACCACACCATCATACATCCTCACCCTCATAGTCCTAATCCTAGCAACTCTACATGAAACATCATTTCCTAAGATGATAACTCTACCTTAAATACTGTCATATGTTTGGAACACACTTCTATTAGGATAAATATGGTAAAAGCACCTAGAATCTAGAATCTACCTATCAGCTAATATAGTCCATCAATCTATCACTACAAAATAATTGACTTTTGCCAACAGAAACTTAGGCACAGATACTTTTTCTGTTGGTAAAAGTAACTAATACCAACAGATAATTTTCTGTGGGCAATAATGTAGTTTTTCCCATAGAAATTTTTTATCTGGTGGTGATAATATGTTATGCCAACAGATCTTTTACCATCACTTATATCTGAAGTTATTAGTAGCATTATACCAACAGAACTAATACCCACTTTTATATCCGTTGGTATTAGTGTTTATGAAATTCAATAATAATATTTGTTTTTATATAATTTTAATAATGATTAATTCTATTCTTCTTAATATAATAATAATAATAATAATAATAATAATTAAGTCATTAGTCATTATTAGAAATAATAGTTTACATATATTATTATTAATTATTATCTTATTTCTAATTTTTTATATTAATATTGTTCATAATGGTACCTTTTAACAATTATAATGAAATAATATATATTATATCTACTACCATTTACTATTAAATTAATTTATTATTAAATACTACCAATTATCATTCAAATCTATATTATCTTAACAATAATAAATATTATCAAAAATCATTCACATTATTAATAATATATTAGTAATTATTAGATACTATTATTAATTTATTTAAAATAACGATTTATATTAATCTTATTAATATAATTCTTTAAAAATTATTACTAAGAATAATTATTTAAGGACATTATTATTATTATTATTATTATTATTATTTTAATAAAAAATATTATTACTAATTATTGGAAATTAAGATTAGTATTTATATTATTCATATTTGTATTTATTTCCCATTATTAATTATTTTTAATAATAATTATTATTTTATTATAAATTATGATTAATATTATATTAATAATACATTATAAAATATTAATTTTATATTAAATATTTTTAAATAATACTAATTATTATTTAAAATTTTAATTTAATAATATTATTAGATAATTAATAATATTATTATTATTAGCAGTAAAATTAATTATATTATTCGTAAGAAAAAAATTATAATTATTATAGTCAATATGATAATAATTAATTGTTATTAATAGAATTATTTTTTTAGGGCTTAGAGATGGCTTTTTTGAAAATGTGTTAAATTATTTTTAGTCATTTAAACTATTATAAGAATATTTCTCAAATGTATTTGAAATATTATCTTTAATATCATCTATTATAGAACCTTTTAATATCTTTATTTGTAGTAAATATTTCTATCTTTGAATTTATTTATTTTTACGAGGTCGGTAAGATCTTAAAAAAATATTAAATTAAAGATTTTCACAACTTATTTATGTTTTTCTTTCCATTTTGGCTTATGAATGACTTTTTGAAAATATGTTATTTTATTTTTAGTTGGTCAAAAATTTATAAAAAATTTCTTTTGATTTATTTTAAATATTATTTTTTATTATATTTTTTATTTTAATAAGCGTAATGATTTATTTAAAATAAAATTATTTATTCGGATAAGCCTTTTATTTTTATCTGAAAAACTATTTATAGTTTTTATGAGTTTCTTTCTATTATAATTTATTTTATAAATATTTTCTAAAGTTAAAAAAGAAGATATTATTTCGAGGACGTATAAAGTATTTTTGTAAATAATATAGATATTTATACTCATTAGTAAATTTTTTCGAAAATATTTTTGAAACTCTTTATATAACTCTTATATTATTTTAGGCCTTCGGATCCTTTTGAAACAATTTTTTATTAAATAATTTGTAGATAAAATTTTCCAAGAATATTTTTAGATGTATAGTATTTATTTATATATGTGTATTTGAAAAAAAAAAAGAAGAACCCGGACCCCGACCTCGACCCCGACCCTCTTCCTTTTCCCTTTCTCTCTTCTTCTCTCCCTTCTCTTCTGTTATTTCCCGTCGATCTCCTTCCCTCTGCGCCCCATCGACGTCGCCACCAGCTCCTCCACTATCAACAGCCAACCGTCAGCCACCATCGAAGTCGCCACTCCAGCTGCACGCCACCGTTTTGCCTGCCAGCTCCAGTGCTGCAACAACCAGCAGCCGAAGCAGCAGCCGTGCACATCAGCAGCCACGAGCAGCAGCACAAGTCGTGCCGCCATCCTCCGGCCACGGTGAGCCTCGCTGGTTGCGGGCGAGCAATCCTCGAACTCCGGCGTATCCTCTCCGGCCTTCACCCATTCAGATTTGTTAGTTTCTTTTGGTATAAATTTTCGAAAACCCTAACCCTTGTTTTGATTAATTGAGTATGAATTAGCTTATGATAAGCAAAATTGATTGTGTAATTATGTACATATATGTTGTATGATTAATTTAGAGTGGTGAATTGTAGTACATTTGGTTGATTTGTGAAAATTGGATTTTAGGCCGGGTTGTGAGATTATGCTGCTATAGCCTGCTACATATTTGATTGAATATCTGCTACACATTTGATTTCTAGGGAAGGAGACTAATTGTGACCATGGTATGGTTTTCTTTTAACAAGTTTGGGAAAAGTGCCCAACTTGCCATGGAAGTTGGCTGCTTGTTTACAGGATCTTTTTGCTACATCATGTGTTTATTCTGAGATTCTAAGTGTTATAGTGTTGATATCAGCTGCTAAATGTACATTGGTAAACTTCATCATAGAACAATTACTTACATAAGGAATCTTTAGTAGCATAATGAAGCCATAGAAATTTGTCTACAGAGGCATTGACCACGTCTGTAGGATGGATTTTGTTAGTTTTAGGGGCCAATTACATATACAGATATTGAGCAAATAAAATAAATTAGGACATACCTAATTGCTGCAGGCGAATCTTTTTGATGTATGCTTAATGTTGATTTAAATACAGAAATTAAACATTCTTTACAACTTAGAATGCCTGATGGGGTTTTTAACAGGGGAAAAAGGATGTCAGCTTTCAGTTGGAACCATTGATCTAGCTTCTATGAAAGAGGTTTAATATATGCGTCTGGGCTGCACAGGGCCATAACCAGATTAAGTCCAGTTTGCTGAGTACTTTTCATCTGTATTTTTTTTTTCCATTGACTATAATAATAATCTGATTATCCCTGTTTAGGCATTCAACAAAATGTCCTTGCATCACACTGAATTACCATAATGCTTTTACGTTATGTTACAGATAAGAGTTTTATATGTTATCTATTTAGATTCGTTCAAATAGTTACCAAGTTTTGGTTGTGAGATCATAAGTATAAGCCATAAAAATAATAGAATGGGCGCAAAAGTCACTATCTTTTTATTCTTATCTTTTGATATTGTTGTGGTTCATATGTGTGCTCCAGCTGATTGCTTGCGTAATATTAGTCGGCTTGTTTACCCTACAGCATTATGGTACCCACAAGGTGACATTTTTGTTTGCACCAATAGTGTTTATATGGTTGTTCTCTATATTTGCTATTGGGCTCTACAACATAATATATTGGAATCCAAGTATAGTACGTGCAATTTCTTCATATTCTATCATAAAGTTTTTCAAGGATACCAGATAAAGATGGATGGATTTCTCTTGGAGGCATACTTCTCTCAATTACTGGTATGTTGGATTACTTTTTTTTTTCTTGTTTCTTTACTGGGATTTGGTTTTCATTATTATAGTAATAGATTGATCCGAATAATTTCTTCTTCTTATTATTTTTTTTATATGATTTGATTGGAGACACTGGATGCATTAGCTTTCTCTTCCATTATGTATCTCCGTAAGTCAGAGATAGAAACATGAAATTTTCAAGATGCATTTGCCAATTATGCATAGACTAGATGTTTAAACATACTTTTAGCAGATTTCTAGCGACAACTACGCCTACATAATATATACTAATTTGTTTTTCTTAACAGCCTTTTGACCATCTTTCCTCCATCTATATCCATTATTAAGTATATCAACTTGACTCCTTATCTAAAACACATATCTTTGATTTTTCATCTTCTTGTAATGATCGCTCTTTCTACTACTATCATCATTGTAATTTTTTCTACTCAGTGGTTTGTTTGATTGTTGTTTCGAAATGAGGTTATGTGCTAATCACTTCATTTTTAATACTGGTATTTGATTGTTGTTGGACTTTTATAGCTAAGGAAGGTATTGGTAATTGAAATTGCAAGTTAAAAACTTGGAATTACATGCATATTAAAAGACACGACACTAGTTAAATAATATCCTAGGAAAATTTATATTAATCTAATTAAGTTACATGCATATTTTTTCAGGGAATACATCTTGATAATTATCAAAGAAAATATTGAAGATGCAGAAGTCGTTGGAGATGCTAAATAGGATGGGAATAAAGAGGATGGTGTTTGATATGTTAATGAAGATGTCTTATATGTTAGCATAGGTTACAAGTTGTATATATATTATACCTATACGACTATTATTGTTTTGATAGTTAAACTAAAGAACGATGATTATGTATGATGTACTATATTTTATATAAAGATAAGTTATTGTTATAAGTAAATATTGCTACAACAGGTATTATGGACATTATTGTCGTTTTACTAATAGATAATATATATATATATATAAAATTTTAGCAACTGATATAATTTTGTGAATACTACTTTTAGTCACAGATTTTCTTTTGTGGATAATAGTTTTAGTCATAGATATTGTTTTGTGGATAATACTTGTAGTCACAGATATTGTTTTGTGGACAATACTTTTAGTCACAGATATCATTTTGTGGTTAATACTTTTACTCACAGATATAATTGTGGGTATAAATTTTACCAACAGATAAATATCTGTGGGTATAAGCAACTAATACCAACAGATCTTACGTATCTGTGGGTAAAACTTTTAAGCACAGAGTTTTTACCTACAGATTTGTCACAGAAAAATATCTGTTGGTAAAAACTTTTGCCAACAGAAATATGGCTTTTACCAACAGATAAGGCCTGTTGGCAAAAGTCAATTATTTTGTAGTGTATGTTAGTTAGTACATCATCGTTGCCATGATCTATAGCAGCATCACCCTCTACAAATACATAATTTAGTACTTGTTAATTTTCTATTAGGAGAGTATCTCTTGATATGGACTTTCTTATGACGCCCATGGCACGTCACATTATTTTTCCAACTCTTTGACTTAGATCTAGACATTTTCTTGTCACTAGACACTCACTCACCTGTCCTCCCCTGGCTACAAATACTTCACTATATGAGTCCCTAAGAGTATCACTATTATTTAACTCACTATCAATCAACTCCTATTGTACAAGGGCATATTTCATATCATTAAGGAATATGGCTCACGAAAATGCTTAAAGCTTACAAGCAAAGTGCATAACAACATAATGACCAAATCTTCATCATCTAATTTAATATCTATATTATACAAATCTATAACTACAGAGTAATATTCATCCATATGACTTTTCAATGATTGACCCTTACCTAATTTTAGGTCATGAAGCTAAATCATTAATAGTAGCTGATATGCTATTAATTCTTTCTTATACAATGGCTCAAGATTTAGTTGTAAGGCAACCTCCATTGATTTATTTGCCACTTCTCTTAATACCTCATTCAACAGGCACAATTATTTTGTAAAGAGGGCCTTTATACCTACTTCTTTAAATATCTCATCCATTATCAACTGTGGATTATTTGAATGACAACATAAAACTTTCCCTAATCCATTCCAAATTAGAATTTCCCTTATCTTCAATTTCTATAATATAAAATTAACTGACTGATTGAACTCTTAATATTACATTTTTTACCCATCCTGATTACCAGATCTCTTAAACAATGCAACCCTAATACAAAATTCTTACGAAGTAGCATGGATTAAAAGGACCCAAACTTAAAACTAGAATTAACAAGATTATGAATACTTGATGATTTAATAACAAAAGAAACCAACTAAATAAAAATTAGAGATCTTTCTTCCTACTCTTATGTAATTATAAGATGATTAAACTAATCAATCAATTGTTTACATTAATTTATAATTCTCTAATCAATGGAGAATTCTATGGTGAAGAAGAAGAAGATGGGTGACATGGCATAATGGCTAGGCTTCTCTGACATATCTTTTATACTATAAAAACCCTACACGATAAAATAATGTGTTCCAAAAATAATGAAAAAATATGGTTCATGTTTAGGAAATATAGGACCCCTGTGTTAAGTTCCTTACACTCATATTTTTTCCCCAAAACACATCAAAATAATGTGTGAGAAAACATGGTCCATGTTACTAAGTATGGGACCTATGTGTTTCTTATAGATCCTAAATATTAACCCCAAACTTCTCCACTACCTACATGAATCAACATAACTTTGTGCTATACTTCAAATGCCTAGTCAAAGTTCATTGTGTTAAAGATAAGATTTCCTTACACAGAATTCATTACATTTCCATAAATACACTAAAAGTGGATAAAGAAAACTACGTATGATTGTATATAGAAACCAAATTACATAAAATAGACTCATAATTATGGAAGCAACTAAGGTAAACATGAAAACCAAGCCTTAACATAGGATATTCTTTATCTTGACTCAAAATTACATTCTTCTAGCAATTGAAATACTTTTGACCAATTGACAAATCACAACATCCTGGATTATCTAATGAACAAAGGACCCCTAAAAATCTGTTAAAACACTTGAAAAATAATTTACAACAACAAATATAAAACAAGAAGAATATATGTATTTTCCTCAACTTTAACCCTATGAATTAGCTAAGAAGAGTAAGGATTAATAATTCTCTAAACTTTTTCCTAACCATAATTCTTATTTTTCTAAGGTAAAAATGAGGTATTAAAATAATAATTGATTAAGAGAAGGGTGAAGATAAGAAAAATTAGTAATGGTGAAGATAAAGGTAGAGATATTAGATGAAATACACTAAATAAGTATGAGGGAGAAGGGTATACTATAAAGGATAATAGATGAGGTAGGTGCGGTGGTGACGTAGTAATGGTGGAAGGGGAGATGTAAAGTGGGGGGTTCTTTAGCTTAGAAAAATAAAGGGAAGGTAGGGTTTCTTGGGTGGTGGGATCCCTTGGTTTAGGTGGTCTATGGTGGTGTTGGTGGCCTCATAGTAGCGACACTATGGTGGAAACGATCAAGAGGATGAGAAAATGAAAGGGAATGAAGAATAGGAGAGAAAAAGGGAAGTAGAGACATAGTATGATAGGGGGTTTTTTTTATGCAGGAAGGGAGGCAGGGAGGGAAGTGTTAGTAGTAGTGGTTGGGGATTAGGGTGGCGCTGGCGAAGGAGGAATGTGAAAAAATGCAGCTCAATATAGTTGTTTGCTTTGCACAAGCAAGGAGAGAAGAGAAAGGGAAAGTAAGGAAGGGGAGTGGCTCATTAGGTGTAGGGTGATGAAAGGAAGAGTAAAGGGGCTTTTATATGTGTAGGGGATGGAGGAAGTGGACAAGAATAGGAAGAAGACAAAGGGAGGGGTTTTGGTAGCTGCCGAATGGCATGTAAGTTAAGGCACCTGCATAAGCAAGGGTGGGGTAGGGTTTATAGGGTGAAGGAGGGTAGGTGAGGGGGAGAGGGAGCTCATAAGGGGAGGAGGATAATGTAGGGATGTGCTTGCTACAAACCCTATAAGACCAAAAGAGGAAAGGAGGAGAGAGAAAAAGGTGGAGAGAGTTGTGATGGTAGTAGTGCACAGGGTCACGTAGGTTGGGGAAGAAGAAGATAGGGGAAGAAGGGGAAAGAAGGGAAAAAGAGAAGAGAGAGAGGGAAAAGTGAGGGGGCTACGCATGTGGTTGGTCCAATTGAGGGGGGAAAGAAAGGAATAGGGAGATTGGGTTAGAGAAAGGAGAAAGGAAAGAAAAGAGGGTGGAGGGTGTTGGGCTACCATTGGGCACAACCTAGCTGGCTAAAAGAAGGGAGAAAAGAAGAAGAAATGAAAAGGAAGAAAAAAGGGAAGAAAAGAAAGAAAAAGAAGGAAGTAAATAAGAAAAGAAAAAATAAAAAAATAGGGTGGTAGGGTGTTTTTTAATTTTTTGGAGTTTTATGGATGATGATGATAATAATAATAATAATAATAATAATAATAATAATAATAATAAATATTTTTTATATATTTAGAAATTATTATAATTTATTTATAATTTATCTTAGGTTAGTTAATTAATTTAGTCTCCACTATTATTCTCTATAACAATTTTCTTTCTTTATTGCCTTAATTACTGTTATTATTATTTTATTAAAAATAGTAAATATAATTAAATCTTGCTCGATAATTTCTTATTTTATTCCTTAATCCTAAAGTAATGATTTGGGGTATTACATCACTACCCCTAAAAGAAATACTTCGTACCCAAAGTCAGTAGCTTAATCCAAGAATAGGGAGCAATGGATGAGGGGCAAGGCAGATTTAGGGCGATTAGATAAACAGGAGCATAAAACATAATAAACCACTACCTCCTTATAGAAAAAGGGGATTAACATGAATAATCATACATGAGGCAATGAGTTTGGATACACCTCACATATGCCCTTTTCTGCTTCTCAAGTGTCTTTGTCTGTCCCATGGCAGCTCTAGAGAATCTTCATGAATGGGACCGCACTCACATGGGTACTCCAAAGCTTGATGTCACGGATCTGCATAGGTATCTCTTCATGGGTTTGAGAATCATCAAACTCGAGCTCATCAAGCTAGATCAAGTAGGAAGGATCAGCAATGCACTTTTATATGTATGAGACATGGAACACATTGTGGGCACATGCTAACTTTAGAGGGAGTGCCAATCTAAAAGCAACCTCTTCGACTCATTCCAAAATATCATAGGATTTGATGTATCTTGGGCTTAGCTTTCCCTTCCTACTAAACCTCTACACACCTTTGCTGGGGGAGACCCTTAACAACACTTCTCTAGGCTCAAAGTTGCCATACGGCGCTTTCAATCAGCATAACTCTTTTGTTGACTCTAATCAGCTCTAATTTGGTCCTAAATCTAATTGATCTACCATGTCATCTCCCCAATCATCTTGGGCCCAAATACCACCATCTCACTAATGTCACTCAAGCATAAGGGGGTCTTACACTTTTGGCCAGACATTACTTTGAACTGACTAATCCCTATGCTGGCATGGTAGCTATTATTATAAGAGAACTCTATCAAGTGTAAACAATCTCCCAAAATACCCTAGAAGTCCAAAACAAAGGCTCTCAACATGTCTTCTATGGTTTGGATAGCTCTCTTAGTCTTCCCATCTATGATAGGATGAAAAGCTTTACTCATCTTCAATTATGTTCCTTAGACTTCTTACAACTTTCTCTAAAAGTGGGAGAGGAACCTTGTGTCCTTATCCAAGATGATATCCTCAAGTAACCCATGCTGACTGACCACAAACTTGATGTAGGCACTAGTAAAATGATCCATGTTCTAGGTTAACTTCATGGAAACAAACACATCATACTTTGTCAATTTGTTTGCGATGAAATAGATTGTGTTGTAGCCACTTAGTGTCCTAAGAAACAAACTAGCAAATTCTATGGAAATTAATCCCACTTCCATCTTGGCACTTTTAGAGGCTAAAGTATCCCTACAAGTCTATGATGCTCAATTTTAACCTTCTGACAGGTCAGACATCTTGAAATAAATCTAGCTACCTCACACTTCATACGGGAACACTAGTACACCTTCTTAAGATTTTTGTATAGCCTTTTCCTCGTGGATGGATTGAGTATGGGGCCTGTTGTCCGTATTTTAGGATCCAACACTTCAACTCTAAGCAACATTACGGTACACACCGACAACCATTATAGTTAAGGCTAACTCCTCGTGTCTCTAAAACCCTTTGGCCTAATGTTCCTATATCTTCTAAAATATCCTCTCAAGCGTAGCATCTCTAAGCTTGTTGGAATGGATCTCCTTAAACACTATAAGGGTAACACAACTCTTCCAACATTAGGTTACCGATCACATAGGAGTTCACAAAATGTGTGGTCTTTCTGCTCAATGCATTTGCCACCACATTGGCCTCACCCTCATGGTAGGTTAACTCAATGTAATAATCCTTAACTAGCTCCAGCTACCTTCTCTACCTCATGTTTAGTTCCTTTTCTGTGAAGATGTATTTGAGGTTTTTATGAACAGTGAAGAACTTACACATGGTCCCATATAGCTAATGGCTCTAGATATTCAATGTGAGAGCCATTGTGGCTAACTCCAGATCATGAGTTGGATATTTTTGCTTGTGTTACTTTAAATGAAAGGAAGAATATGTTACCAATTTACAATTCTACATCAATACACACCCTAGTCCATGCTTGGATGCATCACTACAGACCTCAAAACCCTCAGAACTCTTTGGTAAAGTTTGGACTGGTGTACCTCTTTAGTACTTGAAAATCCTCATTATAGGACTCATCCCACTAGAACTCGGTGGTCTTCTTCATAAGGTTGGTTCGAGGATGATAAATCCTTGAGAAGTTATGCACAAATTGACAATATTATGCAGCCAAACCCAGGAAGCTATGAACCTCTAACATGTTCATGGGAGGCTTCCGTTCTATGATTGCCACTATCTTTGATGGGTAAACAACTACTCCCTTCTCTAATACTTTATGCCTAAGGAAAACAAATTTTTGAAGCTAAAACTCATACTTGGAAAACTTTGCATAAAAACAATTCTCCCTCGGTAGTTAATGCAGAGATAGAGACTATTGTCTTTTTTTTCTCAAAAATGACTAATGCTCCCCATGGGGAATAACTTGGTTAGATGTACCTGTGTTCCAATAACTCCTCTAGTTGAGTCTTAAGTTCTTTCAACTTAATAGGTGCCATCCGATAGGGTGCCCTTGACATGAGTTCCTACACCAGAATGTCACCCAAGGCTATCAAATTCTTGTTCTTATTTAGCTCATGCACACTACAAAATTACAACGAGTACCCCTTCTAGACTAGTAAATGCAATGTGGTCATAGCCACCAATTTGGTATGGGCTTGGGCTTAGTCTTTCTATACGAAACCCTATTACCCTTACTTGCAAGCTCATGGGTTCAGAGTAGTAGTCAAGGTTGATCCTATAAGGATCGGTCAATGACCACTAATATAATGATGGAACTTAGCTGTGTCTAGACTATAAAATGATAAGAAGTGAGAAATTGTAAGCTAAAATAACTAAAGTATGTAACTAAGCTAAAAAGAAAGGAAAATAGCACTAAAGTGACTCAAGTAAATAGAAAAGCTAAGGTTCCAGTTCATTGCCCCCGATCATCCATGTAACTGAACACCACATCACTAATTGATTCAATAATCTTAATCAATCTTGCTAATAAGGATAGAAAGTATCGTTCTTTCTCAAGCCACAAACACCCTATTACATCTCTATGACCCTAACTATCTATAGCTTAGGGTCTAAGAGAGTGTCATGCCTTAAAGTCCACAAATTTTCCTCTTTTATTGTTGTACAGGTGTAACACCCCAAAATTCACTAAATTTTTTTTTTCTTAAAGTGGAAGCAAATAAAAATATAATCACTTAAAACTTGTGAATTCTGGGAATGCTACCGCCACACTTAGTACCAAACCGGTTCTCTCCGACCGTTTCAGTACCAAGTGCTAAGTCTAAGGAAAATATTTACATTAAATTCAATTCAACAGTTCATAAAAGAACTCGAAAGATCATACCTTAAAATCAGAGTACGCATAAATGTTTATAAACGTAATAAAATAGAAATCAGAGCGCGAAATCAAAGAGGATAAATACTCCAATACAAAGAAATAATAGCGGGAAATAAAATTACATAAAGACTGAAATACGGCCACAACTCTCTCGAACCTGAGCCAACCACAACTCAACACACAGCCCCATCGGATATCTCACCCACCTGCACAAATCAGAAGCGCATACTACTCGTGGGAATGAGCAGCACCCATGAAAAGGGTGATCAGTACGCTACGTACTGAGTAAGGTAACCGAGCACTACGGCCAACACATAAGCACATAAAATCATGCATAAGAATAAACGATCATAAAGACCATCATCATATCATCATATCGACCAATCATTCAGGTACATACATAAAGGCCCAATCATAGTCCAAATTAATTACTTAATTAATCTTTTATCGGAATTCGTTACACACCATGCTTTATATCAAATCCATGCGAGTACAAAATCCCCCACTATTATAGCCGGTGGATCGGAGGTACATAGGGTATCATACCCTAACCACTATTATAGCCGGTGGATCAGATACACATAGGACTACGCGTCCTAACCACTATTCCTAACCGGTGGATCGGTTGGCTCCGGCACGCATGGTGTTCCACTGTAAGTAATTAGTATCTTTTAGGCATTTTAGCAAAACTTTGGTTTGCGGTTGTTGAGCTCGGGAACCCCCACTATTATAATCGGTGGATCGGTTTACGCATAGAGCATTTTGCTCTAACCACTATTATAATCGGTGGATCGGTCACACATATGGTAAAAACCCTAACCACTATTCCGAACCGGTGGATCGGTTGGTCCCGTCTCAACGATCTTTCACTTTAAATAATTAGTGTCTTAAGTATCTTATTCAAAGCTTTCCCTGGACATGCATGAATCAACACACATCACAAATCACAATTACACTTTAATCACCAAATATACTTGATACGACAAAAACCCTAAGCAGTTGCACCAAACCCTAATTATCCACACGAACCCTAGCTCGGTTTCCTACGTACCCATATAATGCTCCACGCACTATTTTTTTTATCCAAAATAGTTCAACACCCAAATAACACATACATTACCTTCCTTACATCCCAAATTAACTTTCCACGCATAAATTTCATACCCATGCAGACATTAATCTCCCCATGCAAACCTTCAAACTTTTCATGTAAAACCTAAAATTCCATGTGAAACCCTAATTTCAACCATGCAAACATTAACCATTATGTAAAACCCAAAATCTCATCATACAAAACCCTAAATTCAATCCATATAACCCAAAGATTCATTCATACCAAACCCTAGATTCAAACCATATACAACCCAAAGATTCATTCACACAAAACCCTAAATTCAATCCATACCAACACAAAGATTCAAATCATATAAAACCCAAAGATTTTTCCACATAATACAATTGATTAGATTCCCCCCTTTCATAACCACAAATTATATTCTCCCATATAAGACTATAAGTTAGATTCTCCCACATAAAATCATAAATTAGAATCTCCCATACAAGACTATAAGTTAGATTCTCCCACATAAAATCATAAATAGAAACTCCCAAGCAAAACCATAATTTGGATTAATTGGATTTCCCCAAACAAGTCATAAATTAGATTCTCCCAATCCAATCATAAATTAGGTTCTCCCATATAATATCATAATTTAGATTCTCCCAAGTAACATCATAAATTAGATTCTCCCAAACAAACCATAAATTCAATTCTCCCATATAACATCATAAATTATATTCTTTCCCACAAAATCATACAAAACCATAAATTAAACTTCCCCATATAAAACCATAAATTATATTCTCCATACAAAACCTCAAAAATCATAAATCAGATTCTCATATATGAAACCCTAAAATTCTCCATTTTATTCCTCTACTCATGAATCAATGGAATACTTAGGTCAACTCACATCCCTTAATCAACTTCTTTCTCCATCCTCCTTTTTCATCCTTTCTCCCACATAAAATCATATCAACATCCTCACATGCATGTCTTACAGGGTCATACACAAATAATACACATGCCATACGAAAACATACTTCAACTCCGTGTCATATCATATACGGCATAATTAATAATCATAAACATAGAATGCATAGCATACGGGGCACACAATGCACATTAGCACATAAAAGGCCTAAGTACCCCTTACCTAAAACGACACCGGTCTTGGAGCACGTTCCTACGCCTCCTTAGGGCTTTGACCAAATAATAACATACTAATAAAATAACCTTAACAAAATTCTAACTTTGCTAAAGACATAAAAATAATAGAGATATTATAACCCTCGATAATATAGGATTAAAGATTTTACCCTAATGATACTAATATAATAATATTAAAGATAATAAAACTAATATCAATGAGAATATAAATAATAATAACAATAATAATAATAATAATAATAATAATAATAATAATAAATAATAATAATAATAATAATAATAATAATAATAATAATAATAATAATAATAATAATAATAACATATAAGTTTTAAAATAACTAATGACTTACCATTTATTTAATATTAATAATAAAATTAATAACATATATAATAATATTGAAATAATAAAGATAATGATAATATTATTATTAATGGTTATAAGAACAGTAGAAATAATAATACTCAAATAAATAAGTGCAAATGTTAATACAAAATTTGGGCCTAAGATTTTCCAGAATAAATAATAAAACGTTAATAATAATTATTCTAATAATTATAATATTAATAATAATAATAAGAAGAAGAATGATAATAATCCCATAATAATTCAATTAATAACTTAAAATTCGAAACTAACAATAAAATTATTTCATTACCACTCTCCACCCTGCAAGTACAAGTCAGCATAAATTTTACATCAAATAATAATAAAACATATTAAGAATATAAATATTAAGAATAATAATAATGGTATTTATATGCAAATAATTGAAATAAATTAAATCAAGGCTTATAATAATAAGGAAAATGGCTAAGAGGGTCTAGGGTTCAACCTTAAGCTGGTGGGGATAGGCGGCACCGGCGGTGGTTCACGGCGGTGGCCGGAAAAATAGAAGAACAAAGAAAAAGATGGATGTTGGGAAAAAGATAGGGAGAATTGAGGTGATATAAGAGGTGCTTATTGTTGCCCAGGAGGAGAGGGAAAAAATGATGGTGGTGGTACAGCCAAAGGTGGCGGCGCACGGCGGTGGAAAACGGTCAGGTATCGTTTGGGTTGGTTCGAAGGTTCGCGACGTTGGGGAGAAGAAACGGGCGAGATTTAACGCACGAAAATTATGCCAATTTATTCCTGGAGTTAGGAGGAAGACAATGAGGCAAGAAATGGACGGTATTAATCACCGTAGCAAGAGAAGCCATTGATGGCGGCCAGCGTTGCAGCGTCGTCGACAGTGAGGAAAGGAGGAAGAAGAAGACGGCTGGTCGGGTGGTTCGCGAAGGAAAAAGAAAGAAAGAAAAGGAGGAAGAACCGGGCGGTTCGGGCGCGGTCGAGGGTGTCATTAAATCGAACAACGCGGCGCGGCAGAGTCGGACGAAGGAGGCCGCGCGGGCGCGGGCTGGGCCGTGCCGAAGAAAAGGAAGAGGAAAGGGAAACTGGGCCGCGAGCTGGCCCAGTTCGGCGAGAAGAAGAGGAAAAAAGAAAAAGAAGAAAAAGAAAGAAAAAGAAAAGGAAAAAAAGAAGAAAGAAAAAGAAAAAGGGAAAAAGGAAAGGAGAGAAATAATTAGATTAGGGCCAATTAAATTAATCTGAATATTTAGGATATTTAAAAATAATAATATTTAAATAAAACAATATTTAAATCCCTTTTTAGGCTAAATTAGGATATTTAAAATATTTTCCATAAATTCCATTTAATTATCAAAACACCCTAAATTCCTTCAATTAAATTATTTATAAAATTATTATTAAATTAAAACTATTTTCTCATTCTTATTTTAAATAAAATAATTTATTTAATTAATTTCCAAAATTACATATTTAATTATCCAAAATACCAAAATTTCTCTAATAAAAATACTTACAAAATTCTTCTTAATTTTTTCCAATGAATTCCTTTTTATTTTAATAAAATTAATTAATTTAAATAAATTTTCTAATAAAAAATCATTTAAATATAGTTTACAAAATTAGAAATTTTCGGGGCATTTCAACAGGTCTAATCGATCATCTCTTGACCAACAATATAATCTATAGTTATGCTATTAGGTCTAATATTAGATTATCTCTTGATCGCATCGATATTTTTCACATAAAAAATGGGAACCCCGTCAGAATTCATCATTTCGTCAATCAATCAATAACACAATGCAAGGATCATGAATTGAATAAAAAAATGAAAATATTCAACATATTTAAATTGAGGGAAACTCCTCATCACCTTGGCATAAAAAATCTAGCCAATCAAACTCATAGTAAGAACATTAAGAATAAAAAGAGATTTCATAGATAGATCTCTAGTTTACAAGAAAATTCTTGAGGAATTGGGGAAGAGAATTAAGGAGAGAGAAAATAGGATTGGATGCTATTAGGATGAAAAATTAGAATAAAAGTTGAATTTTAAGGCCTCTCGATCCCCAGGTTTTCCCTTCTAAAATGCACATGCACGTTATTATATTTTTGACGATTCTCGAACAACATGGCTATGTTGATTAACATGGGGTTCTTGTGTCAACTTTGATAACTCTACCAGAAGCTCTATTTACATAATACAACTAACCCATGCTAAACACATAAACATAAAAAGAACATAGAAATAAAACAAGCAACAAAAACCTCATTCATATTAAAGATAGGAATGCCTTACCTTAAAGCAATAATTTTAGCACAAACTCCTAACTCGATGGCTATCTACCAAGAAATTGATTCCTAAGGGAATCAAGAGTGAAAAAAATTAAAATTCCTTTTTAAAACTCCAATAAAATCAAATAAAATAGGAAGACAAAGATGATCTAAGGAACAACTTAACCTTTTCTCAAAAACAAAATTTCTAGGAAGTTAAAATCTTCAACGTTTCTCAAAACCATAATCCTTCCTAGATTAAGAGAGAAAAAAAGATAATTAAAGCTAAGACTAGAGGAAGAAAAGAAAGATAACAACCCAGCCAAGGATGGCAGAAAATAAGAGCAAACCTTTATTTTTTCTTAGTAGAGAGGAAAAAGGAAGAAAAATGAAGAATACTAAACAATTAGAAAAATTCACTAAGCAACAAGAACAAGAGGGCAGGAACAACATGTAAGAAGTTAATATGAATAATGGATGGAGGGTATAGAAGAAAGTGTTGGTAGAAATCTATAAGAAGTAAAGATAAGAATGGAATAGTAAAGTGTGGGAATCTAAGGTCTAAGAGAAGAAATGATGGTGTGAGGGAGTTTAAGTGTAGTTAGGGATGGGCATGGAAGAAGCTCGATAAATTTGGGAAGGGGTGGATGAAGGTAAATATACAGCAGAGATATAAATATAGAGAGGAAACTAAGGGAGAAGAGAGAATGTGAGATATGCCTAAAATCTGCTTTATTGGAGAAATTTATATAAGAAAACATAGAATGATATGAAAAATATTAAATTATCTCAAAGCACCTAAATATGCTCATTAGAAAAAATATATTCTACTAAGTTTTCATGAATATCGAGAAGGGATTCAAATCAAAAATTAGAAAAAGATCTTAAATCATAGAATAACTAATGGATTGATTTGAGCAAATAATTTGACTTGTTCTTTGAGAGTAAAATTTTCAATCTTTAAGAGTAATAGATGATTGGTTAGGAAAATCATTTGATCAACATGCTTAAAAATTACAATTTTATTAGAATTTCAAGGACTTTCAAAACCATAAATAATTTCATTATATATACATAATTTTAAACACATTTTGAAGGATTTTAGGATAGCGTATTATAATATTCAAGGAAATTAAATAAATTTTGAAAGATTTTAGATTAGAGTATTACACGTATCTTTTTTTAGATTGCCTTTGACATCTTAGTTTTTTGGAATTTAGCTTATGCAAATTTTTATTTGAAGTATAAAATTTCTCTT